>MU227132.1:1971490-1982757 GCA_018584345.1 Thuja plicata
GACACATGAATCGGGTTTTTAATGCCATGTTCATTAACACCAAGCCCTAAACCCTTATAACCTTGTTTATCAACCATAGTGTATCCGGTAGTGTATCTATCTTGCAAAGCTTCTATAGGAGATGATTAATTATTGTGTTCATGAGAAAATGTTGTGTAAAGTGGAATGATGGTTTTAGGAGAAATTTCTTTGGATTTCCCTTTAATATCATTGTGGATGGGATAAGAAGGAGAAGGTAAATCTATAAATTCTTGCACATCCTCATCTTGTACCATAGTTTTAGCCTTAACAAAAGTCTGAGAAGAACTAGGGATGGAGGATGGAAGAATAGGAGTGGGGTTATTAAGAATGATTGGATTAAGATTAGGATTAGGAAGATTAGGCAATGGGGTATCATCCACCAAATTCTTAACATAATCCAAAAGAGCGATAAGTCCACTACACAAATCCTTAATTAAAGTTTTGAAAGTAGGGAGACTAGTATTGGTCAATCTTAAAATAGCATAAGCAAGTGAAACATGAAGATTAACAAACATGATAAAGTGGATGATACTCTCATAGAAATCATAGGTACTGTAAAAAGATGCTAAAAAAAGCATAATGAGATGTAAATTGTAATCTAAGATGTAAATCTAACACCAAAGAGAAGGAGTTGTCTATCGCGGGTTCACCAAAATGTAAAGAGTTGGAAAAGGGGGTAAGGAGATTGTTTATTAATTGTTGTTTGATTTGATTAAAGAGTGTTGATTTTCTTAACCCTACTTTACATTTAATTGAATTTGATTGATTGTATATTGGAATTGTGATTAAGGAGAAGAAAAGATGCTCCTCTTCTATCCTCAAATGCACAAATGGAAGATCCAAGTTGATTAACCCCAAAGAAGGATCAATGCACAAATGAATCAACTACTTGGAAAAGAGAGTAAAGAAGGAGACCTTAAATTTTGTTAATTGAATATATAGATATGATATATGACAGTAATTGAAGAAATAGGAGAAATGTACTAACCTTAAATAATTGCATATCAAAGAATGTTGTTTTCTGAGGTCTTTTCTGGAAAAAATGAAGTATGATCCAAAACCGGAATGCAGAGACGAACAAAACCTAGAAATATTTTTCCGATCTGACACCGTCTTATGAAAAAGGTTGACCTTGACACACAAATGTCAACCCTGATCCAATATTGTCAACCTTGACCTACACAGGTCTAACAGAGAATCTATTCGCGGAGTCCAGAAGAAAGTTGAAAAGGGTATCCAAATCTGTGTCCAAATCTACAGTCCCAAACCTGTACCTACAAGAAAAAGAGGATTGTTTGTTTGGGGGGAGGGGTTTGCCTTAGTAAAACCCTGATTTAGGAATTAACCTTGAAATCAATAAAGTATAGAATGCTAGAAAGTAGTAGAATTGAATCTAACAATGAAGCTATGATATTCAATAGATATGCAATTATAATTCAAATGTATGCAAGTATGTAAATATGAAAGATTGAACTCAATAGAAACCATAAACCTCCATGATTGTATGATTTAAATCCACCTTGAAGAGATGATGAGAGAGTCTTGAGGATGCACAAAGGATCTTGAAGGAAGATCACACCACCATGATGGCTAGATCTAGGGTTTGAATGATGAATTTTGAATGTTTGAACCTAATCCCTTCAAAGGATTGAAAGCTTGAATCCTTGATCTTTAATGGAGAACTTGAATGCTTGAGAGGAATAATTTAACACCTTGAGAGCTTGAAAACATGTATAACAATGGATTCTTGAACCTTTTGCTTCTTGATAAAATCTTGATTAGAGCTTTTTGCACTTAGAAGACTTAGAGAAAATGAGAGAGAAAGGCTTCCTTTTATATGAAACTAGGGAACAATCTTCTAAGGAGGTTGACATAGGAGAATTAAATTACAATTAGACCCATGCCCCTAGAAGAGGACCTATATTAAATATAATTTAGGAATCACCGCTTCGGAACCCGAAACAGCCGACCCGGAAGTGGGAAAAATAAATTTTGGATGACCCCTGGTAGCCGACAGGCTTCTAGATTCAAAAGGGGGACCCAGGTCAGGGTTGAGGTCGACCCTGACCTAGGTCAAGGTCGAGGTCAACCTTGACCCAGGGGGTCAGATTCCCTGGAAAACATGTCAGGTGGGGTAGAAGGTGCCCGGAGAGGCCCAATTAGGGTCCTAAACAGGCACAGAAGTAGGGGATGATGTAGAAATTGGAGGATGATATGATGGAGGTAAAAAACATCCCCTAAGGAGGGCTAAACATTCTTAACATGGAAGTGCTTCCATTTTAAGATGATACAATAGCAAAGCTAGATACATATCTAGCTAACAGTGTTAGTAGCTTAACCACTGATGGAGACAATGAAATTAAGTTGCATTATGAGAAAATGATTGAGATCAAAAGGTTAAGGCGGGAACTGTGGGAAGCAGAGACACACTTTAGGGAAGAAGTATCTGAGCTCCAAGCTCAACTTATACCAAACCTTACACTGCTTCAACAATATATCAGTTCAGCAAGGCAACTGATAGCAACCCCCGAGATGTCTGTAGAAGACAACATCTATGACATGCACTCAAAGAGCACACTTGAGCACATGGCTCTAGAGAACCTAAAAGAAAAATGGGAGAAAGTATGGAAGACATGAAATCTTCACACTCCCACATTTTTTATAAGCTCTAAGGTATAGACCTTTGCCCTTAATATCAAAAAAGGGGGAAAATGATACGAGTACTACACAAAAAAAGGGAAAATGATATGTATATTCATTCATTCAGATGGGAAAATGGTAAATATGTATATGTATATTCATAGGGAAAATGATATATATATAGATGGAAAATGATATGCAGAAGGAAAGATATCATATGTATAGATATACTGACATATACATAGGGGGAGTCATTAAAATGACTAAGGATTTTATATGTTGTAATACTTAACATTTTGTTAGTATTTTGCACATATCAATTTTTGATACTAATGTCAAAGGGGGGATTGATGACATTAATTTTATATTAGTATGCAAACAACACTTTCAGTAAGCATACACTGAAAGATGGGACAAGAGCAAAGTGAAGATCAGATAGAAAGAGATCACCAAAGATGACTAAGTGCAAAGAGAACCGATGACACAACTTAGTGTGTACACCGAA
The DNA here is from genome assembly GCA_018584345.1 of Thuja plicata. Classification (NCBI taxonomy): domain Eukaryota; kingdom Viridiplantae; phylum Streptophyta; class Pinopsida; order Cupressales; family Cupressaceae; genus Thuja; species Thuja plicata. The sequence continues at coordinate 1,974,657 of MU227132.1, forward strand.
ATTGCAAAGACAAAAAGATAAAGAGGAACCTGATAGAGGAACCCGGCATGCAAGATAAAGTGCAACCGACGAGATAGTTAAAGTGCAACCAACAGAACAAAACTGAAAGACAGTCAAGCATAACCGACCTTCAGGAACCGAGGATCAGTCAGATAAAGAAAGCTTATTCTATTTATAGGATATTGATTTGTTTTAAATCCATTTCTTTAGGGACAAGGAACATGAATATAAGTGCTTTAATTAGTCTAATTGATTTAAAAAACATAGACTAGGAGATCTAGGTACAAGTTGTAAACCTGGTCTTAGAGTTAACATTGTTATTCATGAAACTTAATGAAGTCAATCCATCTTATAAATAGATGATGCAATAATTCATTATATATGGATGAGAAAAGGATAAGAATATAGAGGAGAAGATGAATGAAGCCAATGAGCACATCTATGGATTAGATTGAAAGTTTCAAGAACCAGAACAACAAAAGGTGAATTTGGTTAGCGAGAACCAAGAACAGAGGCTACCGAGAATCAGAGGTATTACTCAATCACAATTAGGTGATAATATTTTTCATGTAAACTAAATTGGATCTGTATTAGCAATAGGAGATTGCATTTACCAGGTCAATTAGTAATTTTCTATCATTCTAACAAGTGGAGCAAAGTGTAAAATTCCTTTCAAGGAAGGTGGATTTAATAGTCCAACAACAAATCTCTTAACCGAGTGCACACTCAACATTGTTACTAAAGCTCCTAACAGAGTAGACTTTAACAAGTCTCCACTGATACTCTTAACAGGGTAGATCATCATAAGTGATCAAATTGTAAGCCTTAACCGACCCCTTCCAATCTGCAGATAGTGAAGATTTTATGGGTGTCATCCCCACCATAGTTTTTACTTCCTAACACAAGTTTTTTGTGATATCATGTCTTGTGTTATGTGTCAATTACTTTCGTGAATGTTTCTATGAATGTTCACGTGTATGTTAATATTATGAATTGATATAACTCACATCAAGATAGTATAGATCAAATTGAATGGATATACAATTGATTACAAAGGTTAATTGATTAAAAGAAACAAAAGTATTAGAGGTACGAATTCACCCCTCCCCTCTCAGTACATACTTCTGATTAATCCCAACAAATTTTTATTTGTCATTTTACATATTGTCATCGTTATCTATGCCTGCAATTAGATTTTAAACTTTTCTTGTAGTGCAAGGTTACGCATCGCCTTCTATTTCTATAAACCAAAGGCTATTGTAATAACTAAAGATTACATCTCAGAACAAAGATCAACTCAACAAAGTTCTCTTTATGTTTCTATGTTTTGTAATCTTTATTTGAGATTAATAATAGTTTTAGTTGATGCAACAATCCATCAATTGAGTAGTCTATTTTTGTGTGAGCTATTTTGTGTTATTTTCTCTCTTAATTTCCTTCAAGATCCAACAAATATAGACTTTGACCGACATACTATTTTTTTTCCTGTAACATTTGAAAGATAACAATCAATTAGTTAACAATAAGCCAAGGTACAGTTTAAGTTTGTCTCATATTGAATGCTACTATTAATTATAACGTATGTTACTATTAATTATAACTTACATCCCTAGGAGGTCCCCATTTTTGTACTTATAATCTAAATCAGTTGGAGGTCTGTTCGTGTAACAATTTCTAGGACAATTGATGAGTGGATAACATTTAGACAAAAAAACAATCAATAATACAAAAATGACACCTACAACTTAAACTCATCTAATTTTGAATGTTACCGCCTAATTCTAGCTTACAACGCTAAAAGGTCTCCATTCCTGTAACATTCGATGGGTAACAAAAATTATCTACTACATTCATATTTTTAGGTTTATTTATGTTGAAAATGTCCATTCACTTAGCTAAATATGTTTTCCATATGGAGATTTATACTTGTTTTCTATACTAACTAGAGAAAGAAGCTAATCAAGGATAGTGCAACATTTAAATGGTTTAATAATATCTTTATTTAAGTACAGTCAAAATCCAGTGTTGGGCAAGGGCATAAGGGAGTCCAAATTATTTTGATCATGAAAACTTATTATGATGAATCAATGAGAGGATAATATTCAACAAAATGAATAGCTTATAAAACATTTAGGGCTAGATTAAACTAGCAATCCTTGCATACGTACAAAAATAAATATGTTAAATAATGTGATGCATACCAAATAATAGAAATAATAACAACATCTAGCAAGATGTCCCTCTATTTTCAAGTGGTTCATGAACTATTTGAAAAATGAGGGCTCAATATTATTGAGCCAATTGACCCACCAATTTGCAAGGGAAGAACATGTATATTGTTTTTATTTGATAGAGAATTTTAATTAAGGTTTGGAACCCCTAAACCCATCACCATTATTTAGGACCTCAATTCATGACTAAAGTATTATACATTTTCATAGACCATTATCAAGTGAACCATAAAGAATCTTCTCTATATTGTCCCCAATAAAATGATCAAAAACATATTACTAATAAAAAATTAAAAGATGTCCTAATTAAAATAGCCTCAATATGAAAAATTGGCTAGGCAAAGAAGTTATACGAAATAACATTGGCCCACAACATCATCTAGGAATCAACCACATGATTCAAACCATACATGTTGGTTTATGGTAAGAAACTAATCTCACCTAATTAACTTGTGTTATAGACTCTCCACATAGCCAATGAAGTCATCCTTGACCAAGGACAACATAAAAGGATCTTACAAATTAATGAGTTGAATGGGTTTTATACATTTGAGATAATTTAATGAACCAAACTGGTAAAACAACAAGGAAATTTTTAGTATAATCAACAAAAGAAATAAAAATGTATTTCATGGTGAGAATTAGACACTTAAGATTTGATTTTAGATTAAAAAAATCATGGTTGAGTCTGTATGAGATAGAGAATAGTTTTTGATAATGGAACTATATAACAAATCCCAATTGACACCGATACAACTAATCTCAATTGATAGAACTATATGAGTTAGAAATTCTAAATTTTCCTTCCATTTTACTCTAGAGAACTCCTTTCATCTATGTGATTAGTATTTCTACCACTATTTATAGATTTTAAACTTCCTCTTCCTCTACCTTTGTAGATTGAAACTTATAACTTAAATATATTTTTATAACGGATGAATTCTTCTTCTTGTCCATTCTACTTTTGAGAGGTAATAATGATCTTATCTACTCGTGTATAGATAATTGCATGAGAGCTTTGAATTCTTCAATGACAAAACAACATCAAATGTACTAAGGAGGCTCCTAAGAATATTTTCTACAATTGTTTGATGATTTTTTTATTCCATTTGATTAATCTTAAATACCTTCAAGCAACCTGCCTGAATAATCTTTTGTTGCAGTTTAGATCTCTATGCAAAACTTGAGAAGCTTTGATAAATTTGTTTTTGGATGGTTTTAGAAATAGATTCATTTTTTTTTAAAGTCTTCTCCAATATGTATCGATAATTTTTTTAATATTATTTAAGTGCATAATGTGTGTTTGATTATTTCTTAGAGCAACAGAGCTGAGTGTATAGATTGATTTGGTTAATCTATAGGAACCAATGAAGACAACTACTTGTGCAATAATTTACTTACAATAATAATGTCATTAGTTGTGGGTTTCAATGAAGTAGTTGCAAGTGGTAGAAAAATGTCATTATTTTCTAACAAATGGACTTAACAAGTCAAACTGTCCATCCATCCTTTCAGTTGAAAAACAAGGCACATAGAAGAAAACCATAAGATGAGCTCTGATACCAAGTTGAAAAATAAGTAATAGAAGAGAAACTCATAAAAGAGCTCTAATATTGCATTCATATTCAACCAATTTATAGACAATACATAATAAATACCTTGTCCATTGTATATTAGAGTTAGATGTAATATTTAAGTTGGATGGTTGAAACAGTGTATGCAAGGATAATATAGATGGTTGAAGACATCTAGAGGTGGACTTACAACATGTGTTGAGTCAGCGCATGGTTGACTGAGGTAGGTGTAGGTCACTACTAACAATATTTGGCAGATAATTAATTTATATTTCTAACACTTTCCATCCTACTAAAGACCTCCGGTCTTATGATTTTTTTATTAATATTTTTTAATCATAATTATATACATATAAAATAGTAATTATGTTGAGAAATTCTTTTTAGAAGAAAAGGGATATAGATTGAATCTCAATATAGGAATTACATGAGTTACCTCCAAAGAGGGAATTTGGTTTCTCTATTGATCTAATGCCTGGAACTGAGCCTCAATCCAAGGCTCCATATCGTATGACCACCACTGAAATGTATGAGCCAAAGGTGTAGTTTCTAGAACTCTTGGATAAAGGGTTCATACGTCCTAGTGTATCACCATTAGGAGATCCAGTGATCTTCATGAAGAAGAAAGATGGTACCTTACAATTATGCATAGATTACATGATGCTTAATAAGGTGACTATCAAGAACATGTATCATCTCCCACGAATAGATGAATTGCTCGATCAGATGAAGGGAGCAACCATGTTCTCAAAGATTGCTTTGAGATCTCAATACCATCAACTCATAATCAAAGAAGAAGACATATCCAAAACAACTTTCATGACAAGGTATTCAGACATTATGAATTTTTTGTCTTACCTTTTGGTTTAACTAATGCACCGACATCATTTATGAACTTGATGAACAGTGTGTTCAAAGATTTTCTAGACAAGTTTGTAGGGATACTCATTGATGAAATTTTGATTCACTCTAAGAAAATGGAGGAGCATGAAGAACACTTGTGATTAGTCCTATAACGTCTAAGAGTTAAGAAACTTAATGGAAAGTTATCGAAGTGTTCTTTCTATAAGAAGGAAATACATTATTTGGGTCATATCATCTCTACAGATGGAATTGCAATAGACCCTGCAAAGATTAAAGGCATTCTTGAGTGGCCAGCTCCTCAAAATGAAAGTGAAGTTAGAAGCTTCATGGGACTTGCAGGATATTACAGGAAATTTGTGGAAGGATTCTCCAAAATTGTAGTTCTTATTACATCCCTTCATAGGAAAGAGAAAAGATACAAGTGGAATAATACATGTGAGAGAGAATTCCAATTGTTGAAGCAAAAAACTCATATCCACTCCTATCTTGATCATACCAGATCCTAATGGTCAATTCACACTTATTACAGATGCTTCAGGGGAAGGTCTTGGAGGTGTACTAATGTAGGATGGTAAAGTAGTGGCTTATGAGTCATGAAAGCTGAAGCAGTATGAGGTTAACTATGTGCCTCATGACTTAGACTAGGTTGCAATTGTACATGCATTAGTGATGTGAAGGCACTACCTTTTGAGTAAGTCGTTTGAGTTGAAAATAGATCACATGGGACTTAGGTATATCTTCACACAGCCTAATCTCAATGCTAGACAAAGACGTTGGCTAGAGTTTCTGAGCGAGTATGACTTTGGCATTGAGTACATTAAGGGGAAGGAGAATAGAGTGGCAGATGCTCTTAGTAGGAGGAGACACATTACTTCTATCTCTACTTCTAGGACACGCTTGAGAGAGAATGTGTTACAGAATCTTCCAGGTGATGATCATTATGAGATGGTCAAATCAAAGATGCACTTTGATCCATCTAATTACTTTATTGACAGATACACTTTTGATGATGATGGTATTATGAGATACCAGAACATGATTTATATTCCCGACCGAGCAGGGTTGAGGAAAGTAGTACTTGAGGAGATGCATTGCACTCCATTCGTAGGGCATCCAGGGGTAAATAAGATGATTGCTGATTTGAGGCCAGTGTACTGTTGGTCGAGGCTTAAGCGTGATGTGATAGCTTATGTTGCCTAGTGTTTAGAATGCCAGCGAGTCAAGGCTGAGCATGTCCACCCAGCTGGACTTCTGTACCCTCATGATATTCCAAAATACAAATGGCAAGTCATCAGTATGGATTTTATCCAAGGTTTACCCGTGACATGATGCAAACATGATGTCATTTTGGTTGTAGTTGAAAAAATAACCAAAGTAGCTCACTTTATTCCTAGGAGCTTGAGAGATGGATCATTGGCCTTAGCCAAGAAGTTTGTACAAGAGATTTTCAGATTGCACGGTGTGCCAGAGATGATTATATCTGATAGGGACACACGGATGACATAAAGGTTTTGGACAACCTCGAATGCTTTTTTGGGTACATAGTTGAATTTTAGTACATCCTATCACCCTCGGACAGATGGACAAACTGCGAGAGTAAATCAAGTGTTAGAGGATTTTCTTTGTATGTACTGCATGGATACACAGTACAAGTGGGAAGAGTACCTAGCCTTGGTGGAATTTTCTTATAACAACTCTTACCATGCTTCTTTGTGAATGGCACCGTTTGAGGCACTATATAGGTGGAAGTGTCACACTCCTATCAATTGGGATAGATTAGAGCTGGGGTCATTATTGGTCCTGATATGTTGAGAGAAATGGAGTAATAAATGACTTTAATTTGTGCTTAGCTGAAGGAAGCAGCTAGTCAACACATGAGTTATGCAGATAAGAACCACACTTTCAGATAGTTTCAGGAGGGGGACAAAGTATTTTTGCGTGTGAGACCACATAAGAGCTCAATTTATTTTGGAAAGTCTTCAAAACTTGCACCAAGATATGTGGGTCCATTTGATGTTTTGGAGGTTATCAACCATGTTGCCTACAGACTTTCTTTACCACCCGCTTTAGCCCAAATCCATAATGTGTTTCATGTTTCTTTGTTGAAACCCTATCATCCAGATGCATCTCATATCCTAGATTGGCGTGCATTACAAGTTCAAGATCCGAGGGTGGTGCTAGTGTAGCCTACCCACCTCATTGATCAACGTACCATCAAAGTGCACGAAAAAGATGTGTTGCAGTATAAGGTCTAGTGGGACCAATTCTCTGTAGACATTGCTACTTGAGAGGATGCGGAAGACATGCATATATAATTTATGTGGTTATTTGCATAGACTTTATTTATGTTATTTTAGTTATGCTTATGTTTTAGTGTGTGGTGAGAACTTTGATGTGCTTTCATAAGACATTGCCCACCGATGTCTCTTCCTAGGGGGAAGGTACTTGTTAGACTCTTGATATTTAAGAATTGTTAGAGACTCTGGACTTTTGTTGACTTGGTCGGATACTTCCCGACCTAAGTCGTTATGCTGGTGAGATATGGTGGACATGCTAGACGTTATCTTTGCTTACAACGACATGTTATCCTAATGATTATGAATTATATATGAAGTTGAGTATGTGCATTATGTTATATTAAAGGAAAATTACAATGAAAATGATGAATATTGCAAGGAATTAATTTAATTTAATTTGACTACGATTTTATGGATTGGCCTATTGATGATCAAACTAGTGGTTTAGTTGGTTTTTGGCAGGATTGAAGGCGGGGTGTGTTTAGGTAGAGGAGGCTAGCTCCTAGGTAAGGGTGAGATCGGAAAAATATGGTAAGCACACACACCACATATGCATGAGTAGTTTATTTTATTTCGCAAGTAAAACTTAATGTTAGATTAAAGCATTTTATTTCTTACTTTATCTCAATAGTGTAAGTTGGTGAACAATATTTCAAAACAAAAGGAGAACTAAGTTATATTTTATGTTTTTAGAATCTAAATGTGTGTGATCATATTATGATAAAATTAAGAGTTTAAAATAATTATTACCTTGTAAGAGCATGGGATTGGAATAAATTAGGGAATCAATTCTTGGAATGTTTTTTGATAACATTGTTTAAATGGTTGTCTTGTTAATTTTATAATTAAATAGGAATTCAAATTTTTTTTAGCATGTGTCTCCTCAAATTTAGAATAGTTAATAAGTTCCCAATCACAAATATCTTTAGCATGGATTTCAATACCGTTGAGAACAAGGAGTGGGCATTGATGAAGGCAACTGAATCAATGATCTGCTGATCATAAAACAAAGAAATATGCAAAAGCCCAAATTGCCTTAGAGAAATAAGAGCAAGGGCATCTATTATATAGAAAATTGAAAGAGAGGTTACATTATGGTGTTCAACCATATTCACCAATATTACAACCATAATAT
>MU227132.1:1988620-2003423 GCA_018584345.1 Thuja plicata
ATGAGTGCTAAGTGTTCCATTCATTCTCATGAGAGATGGGTTCATGTTGAACCACTACTCATGAATTGTGGGTCAATGAGTTTGACTCAAAAACTACACAGTTAAATCCTGATAGCAATATCACAATCATTATTATTTATCAATATCATTATTGTTCTTTGCAAATTTTAGTTCTTATACATATTACCATTTGGTAATATAGACTAATATATACTCCTTCCTTTGAGATGGTGGGTCAATTTTGATAAATAAAATCTAGCCCCCTATTTTTCAAATGGTACAAGAACCACTTGAGAATGGTGGACCTTCTTCTTAAATGTTGTTAGTATTTCTATTATTTGGCATCAATCTCATTATTTAACACGATTCTTTTTATGCATATGCAAGGAATGTGAGTGGCATGTAGCCCTTGTGATTTTATGAGCTATTCTTTTTTCTTTAATATTGTTCATGATAAGATTTCATGATCAAATTAATTTTCTCTTATGACCTTGTGCAACAGTAGATTTTGACCACATTTAAATAAAGCATTATTAAAACCATTTAAATGTTGCACTATCCTTGATTAACTTCTTTCTCTACTTAGCAGATAAATCAACATATGACTAAATAGTTCGCTAAGTCAATAAAACATGGATTGTGTGTGTATGGATAGCAAAGAGGTACTTTTTAAACAATATCAACCTACACAATTTCATGCTCTTTTTTTGGTGATGAATTCTTGATAATAGTTGGGTAAAAGTACAAAGTTATGTCACACTAGATCAACTTATCAGTGCAAGTGAACTTAATTATTTATAACTAAAGATCAATTTTAGTCAAACATATGAGCTAGCTAGATCCATTTAAGCTCAATTAATAATGTCTATAATTTGTCTTACAAGGATTGTTCACTAAATGCATATGTAGCACCACATTGAGCCCAATTTACTAAAAAAATGAATCTATTCAAAAAACTTGGTGTCTAAACAACTCCTACTCATGTAAATAATATTTTTTAAAATAAAGAAAATACCTTTTTGCAGATCTATTGTAAATTTGTAAATGATTTTTTGTAGTATTTGATTATAGTATATTAAGATGTCATAATAAACAACCTAAAATAAGACTCTGTATCACTTACAATTTATAAATATCTAAATATTCAACAAATGTGGACCAGCAAAATCACGGTATGCATAGCCACAAAAGAACCATGTACCAATAAAAAAAATCATTCTTTGTTCTGATGGTTTCATCACAAATATAAGCAAGAAAGAACTGCATAATTAACTAAAATAATTCACACAAGCAAACAAAAACCCATTAAATCTAAAACCAGTCAAACATTTTTTAAGAGAGAGATTTGTTTCAAAAAATATTTAAATTTTAAACCAGCCATATTAATCTGGTTCGGGCTCACAAAAGTATTGAGTAAAGATTGAATGCAAGGAATGCATTGGCAAAATTAACCTAAGGAACAAGAAAACACTAAACAAAAATAGGAATCATATGAGATTTAATTCTCTAAGTTTTCATGATTTTGACAATGATTGTAAGCACATGTAGTAATAGTTTGTCAGATCTATATTGCATTTTTATTTTGCATGTATTGTTGCTTGTTTGGATAAACGTCACTGTGTATGCCCTCAAAGGAAAATTAACATGGTCATTTGTTGAGTAAACTTATGCTAGCTCAAGTAAGTAGAATTTATTGAAGTCTCTTGCAAATAAGTTGTCAATACAAAATTGAATAGATTCAGAGAAAAGGTTTTATTTTGGAGATTACTTGTAAAAGAGATACTGATGTCTAAAGAAATTGTTGGTCAAGGTGGAATTATTGTTTAAGAGAATTGAGGATTTTTGAAGAGCTTATGTCCATAATAAAAGTCACCATGCAAGGAAGAAGTCTTCCATGAAAAATGGCATGTTAAATAAAATATAAGGAAGTGCCTTGCATAGAAAGAAAGATTACACGAAAAAATAGGGTATCATGTGACATGGGACCTTTAATAGAAGGATGGAAAGGATGGATTGGTTTTAAAAGACATTGACAACGCAACACAAACCAACTTGTGTCAATTGTGTTTGTTAGAAAAAAATTAACTCTATTTAGATGTCTTTTGGTTCTTCATTGATAAACTCTACTTGATTGTTTGTTGGGAGATGATATAGAGAAGATATTTTATGGCTCACTTGGTAATGATCTATGAAAGTGTGTAACATTCTAGTCATGAATTGCGGTCCTAATTAATAACCATGTCTTTGAGGGCTCCAAAACTTAAAAAATCTCTATTATATAAGAAAATTCTATCTATTATTCCTTTGTAATGTCAATTTTGATCTTGCTTCTTGGAAAGTGTCCAAAGGCCAATTAATCTTAGCAAAAGGGCAGAAAATTGGAAGTTTATACACTTTAGAGTGTAATGGAGAAGTGGGAGCAGCCATGGTGGTTGCGGATAGCAATGCTAAACTCTAGCATAAGAGGCTCGGTCATATGAGAAAGAAGGGTCTTGAAGTTATGCTTCAACGAGATCAACTTCCGGGTCTTAAATCTATTGATTTGCAGATATGTGAACATTGTCTTTATGGCAAACAAAATCAAACCAGCTTTGTGCGGATGGGTCATGAGAAGAAATCTTCTCCCTTAGAGCTCATTCATTCCGATGTCTTCGCTCCTATGGAGGTAACTTCTATTAGTGGTGCAAATTATTACGTTTCTTTTCTTGATGATTGCACTCGAAAAGTTTGGGTTTACATGTTGAACAAGAAATCAGAAGTATTTTCAAAATTTAAAAGTTTTAAGGCTATGGTGGAAAATCAGATTGGAAGTAAGATTAAATGTTTACTAACGGACAATGGTGGTGAGTATTGTTCTTCGGAGTTTGATACCTTTTGTGCAGATCATGGTATTCAGAGGATTAAAACAGTCCCCTATACACGTCAAGAAAATGGTGCAACTGAGAGGTTGAATCAGACTATTTTGGAGAGAGCTCGGTGTATGTTGTCTAATGCTGGTTTGGGGAAGGAATTTTGGGTAGAGGCATGCAATACAGCGGTTTATTTAATAAATCAAGCTCCTTCGTCATGTCTAGATTTTGATACTCTGGAAGAAAGGTGGACTGGTAAGAGAATTTCATTTGCGAGTTTTTGGATGCAATGTATATGTCCACATTCCAAAAGAGCAGACAACAAAATTGGATTTCAAATCCAAAAGATGTGTATTTTTGGGGTATGGTGAAGATCAGTTTGGTTTTCGGTTGTGGGATCTGGTTACTCATAAAGTTATTCATAGTCAAGATGCTATTTTCAACAAGAATTCAGTCTCAGGTTTACAATTTTAGAACTTGAATTCTAATGATTCTATTCAATTTGATTTATTTGATAATGAAAATAATATGCAGCGATTACCACGGGTTACCTTTCACCCGTCCACTGTAATATCTTCATTAAATGTTGGTACTACCACCCCACAATCCCTGTCCTGCATTATACCACAACAATCTGTTATACCTCCGGCATACTCTATGGTTACCACACATCGTTCCCAATGTCCACCGCTGTTTCAAAATGGCCCTGCAGTTTCTCTTTCCCAACCGCATCCTAGTACCACACTTGACGGTGGAGCTGCTGGAAATACCTTGTTTCTCACGCCGCTACCCACAACTTCTCTGCCATGGGATTGTTTCTTCCTATCACAAACTTCCCCGCAACCTTCCTTGAACCGAGGGGATTCAACAATGTTGCGCGTGGACCCCTCTTCCTAGCGTGAGGAGCCTCCTCAACGTGAGAAGCCACAGCATGCGCAACATCCTTTGCTGCACTCTCACTCCCATCTGACGCGTACAGATTATGTTCTCCCACGCGTGCATCAAGGGGACATTTCCGCGCCTAGCGTCTGCTCAGATACAGAGTTTGGCACACAGCATGGTGTCACTCATTTACAAGATTTTGAAAAAAATAGATGCTATTCCCAGTCAAGATGAACCTCACAATATTTTGCTACGAAGATCTACACAAGAGAGAAAACGTCCACGAAAGTTGGATGATTATGAGCTTTTATTCTTTTTGTGTTCTGATCAGGAAGAGCCACAAACTTATAAACAAGCATGTACTGATGTTAATTCAGTGTTATGGATGGATGCCTTGAAAGATGAAATAGATTCTTTAAATTCAAATCAGACATGGGATTTGGTTCCTCTTTCACCAAATCGTAAAGCCTTGAAAAACAAATGAGTATATCGCATAAAAGAGGAAGATGGAGGTCGAAAGCGATACAAGGACAGATTGGTAGTGAAGGGGTTTGCTCAACAAAAGGGTATGGACTTTAATGAAATCTTCTTTCTAGTGGTCAAAATGTAGACTATTCGTTTGGTATTAGGCACGGCAGCAGCATAGGACCTTGAGCTTGAGAAACTCGATGTCAAAAAACGTTCTTACATGGGGATATTGAAGAAGAGTTATATATGGAGCAGCCGGAAGGTTTTGCTAAACAGGGGCAGGAGTATCTATATTGCAGATTAAAGAGGAGTCTATATGGGCTGAAGCAAGCTCCACGCCAATGGTATTTAAAATTTGATAACTTCATGACTCAGCAAGGTTTTACTCGCTGCGAATCAGACCCATGTGTTTACTACAAACGGCTTCCTACTGGTGAGTTTGTGATTCTGCTATTGTACGTTGATGATATGTTGACTGTTGGTAATAGTATGAGAGTTATTCATGAGCTGAAGACAAATTTGGCTCTTTGTTTTTCCATGAAAGATTTAGGGGTACCGAAGAGGATTCTTGGGATGGACATAATCTAGGATAAACAAAATAGAGAAATTAAATTGTCTCAAGAAAAATCTATTCTTAAAGTTTTAGAAAAATTTAATATGACAAATGCAAAATCGGTTGCCACTCCATTGGCTGATCACTTCTGATTGTTTTCCAAAATGTGCACTTCCACTCCAGGAGAAAAACATGAGATGACTGGTATTCCTTATTCTTCAGCAATTGGGAGTCTAATGTACGCCATGGTTAGCACACATCTGGACATTTCTCATGCAGTGGGAGTTGTGAGTGGTTTTATGAGTAATCCGGGTAAAACTCATTGGCAAGCAGTTCAATGGACTCTTCGGTATTTGAGAGGCACTTCCTCTCATGTTTTATGTTTTAACAACAAGACCCCTTATATTTCCGGATATGTTGATTCTGATATGGCTGGAGATTTAGATAACAGGAGGTCAACAATAGGCTATGTGTTTACTTTTTCCAGGGCAGCGATTAGCTGGACTTCTTAGAAGCAACAAGTTGTTGCTCTTTCCTCTAATGGAGCTGAATACATTGCTCTTATTGGAGAGCACTAAAGAGCTGATATGGTTGCAGCGATTTTTGGAGAGTTGGGATTTAAACAATCGACCTTTACTCTATTTTCTAATAGCAACAGTGTCATTCATTTGGCCAAAAAATCAGCTTTCCATAGTGGCACAAAGCATATAGAAACAAGATTTCACTTCATCCGTCATGCTCTTGAAGAGGGAAGATTACAGTTAGAGAAGATTGATACAAAGGTCAATCTGGCTGATGCGTTCACCAATGTTGTACCTCAAGATAAGTTTGAACTCTGTAGAGCTTCTCTCGGCATTGTCACGACATAGCCATAACCATAACCATACCAAGTAGGGGATATCTCTGTGTAGCACTGATTGGCCTTCAAGTGGGAGATTGTAACAGTTTTGACAGAGGAATCTGTAACCACTCTGATTGTGCAGTCCAATCATTGCCGTCTCTTCCTCTTCTCAGCCTTTTCGTCTTCCTCTGAATGTCTGATATTGTATAACCATAGTTGGTTGCTGCTGCGGTATTATTGTAACTTTGGTTTATTTGAATCAGAGAGAAAGTCCTTTGCTTGAAGAGTAGATGTAATCCAAATTAGCTGAATGAACCACTATAAATTATGTGTTTTCTCCTTGCATTCTTCGTCTGGTTGTTTACTTTAGTTTCTAAATTGTTTTCAGCATTTTCATTAGCTCAACATAGATGAGATCATATTTTTATGTCAACTATTATATACTTCTATCTCAACTGTTATACCCTTTAAATGAGCCATATTTGTAGCATATTCTTTCTTCTTTTTATTTCCCAAAAATCTACAGGTCTGCAGTTTCCACCATATCTTTATCTCAAAGTAAGTCTTCCCCTCAACAATTTTTCAAATCTCTACAATTTACAAACAATGTAAAAAATATTGGTTTAATTTGAATATAAAAATTCTACTTTGTAGATGTGAGGATCGAGGGCAAGTCATCTCGAATTGTTATTGCAGTTTGGCTTCTTGTGATGTCCATCATAGTCTCAAGCTACACAGACAATTTCAATTTGAGGCTCAATGCACAAAAAATGAATCCAGCTATTACTATTATGAGTCTTCATGAATTTGTACCAGTAGGCTATTTAAAACATGATCATATCGAACAAGATCACCTGCGTTGGTACCTCGGCATAGACGAGAGAAATATGATAGGAGTGTGTGAAGGCACTTTCAGAGGGTCCAAATAATAGAGGAGTGGCAGCGGTTTTGATTGATTCTGAAGATGCTCACTACTTTAGTGGCTACACAATCTATCATGTATGTCCTCTTTGTTTTATTTATATACTCCCAATCAATTGGACTTCAGAGCTTACTTTTGAGATATTTATTTGCTGTAGATTCTCTATCCAGGCTCTCCACCTGAGGCAAAGATGCCCAACAGATTAGGCATAAAGGATTTCTTGGGGTGGTTCATAATCACAGGAACTGTAGCGACGATGGCTCTAATCATATTCTTCTTCAATCTCCTCCATGGCTTGCAGACTGATCCCGACGGTATAGGGCACGGGATCGAACCCCTGGAAATGGTACCGCTGAATGACGATCCAGAAGCACAGTCCTCTGCAGAAGAGGAGAGTGTGCAAAAAATGGGTATTACTAATATTAGTGACGCCGAGGATAACAAATTGGTCGAAGCTTCCTCGGTTCACATTCCGAACATCCCTGATGAATCTCAGTCCGCGGAAGACCAAAATATATAAATAGGCACTATGCTCCTATGAATACTAATCCTTCTCAATTTCAATCTTATTAAGTTCAATTGAATGCTTGTATTATTGATTACTTGTGGGGTCGTAAGTACACATTCAGGATAAGTATGTATTTTTACAGTATAGTTAGATGTTTCATTCTATAGGACAATCTTATATTACTTTAAGTCATGTGTATATTCATATAAAGACCATGTACTATAGACTATAAAAGAATCTCTCTTTCTTTCATTTAGGATATTTTTATTTCTGTTCTTAAATTTGTCTCATTTTACTTTCAAAGTTCCAAATAAATTGGTATGTAATCTGTGACTCTTTTCTTCTAAACAGAAATTATTTATCAATATCATTATTGTTCTTTGTGTGTATAAATATGGTAATATTTAATTTATTTTAAAAACACAAAATATAAGTTTGATTGTTGGATTGTTGTTGATTAAGAAAGACTACTAGAAAAAATAGGGTATCACGTGACAGGGACCTTTAATAGAAGGATGGAAAGGATGGATTGGTTTTAAAAGACATTGACAACACAACACAAACCAACTTGTGTCAATTGTGTTTGTTAGAAAATGATGACAAGCCTTTTCCTCCAAACCCACAACCAATAACATTAAATTCTTCCACAAAGGATTGTCTTCACTATTTGCTACAGATTAACCAAATCTACCCATTGAGCTTTATCGCCATAAGTAATAAACACACATATATGCACTTCAATAATATAGGAAATTTTATCAATAAATATTGAAGAAATTTTATTTTTTTAAAATGAATTTATCTTTAAAGTCATCTAAAAATAAATATATAAATGCTTCTAAAGTTTTTATAAACTGGAAAAGAAGCCACCCTTTGAATGAATCATGAATCATGGCTATAAGCAATAAACACACACATATATGCACTTCAGCAATATAAAAACAATTCGATACATGCAGAAGATTTTAAAAATAAAATGAATTCATGATTTTTAAAGTCATCCAGAAATAAATATATCAATGCTTCTAAAGTTTTGAGTAAAGTGAAAAAGAAGTTAATCTTAGAATGAATCATGGTCTGCAAAGAGATTTAAATCAATAAACCTGTACATATATGCACTTCAGTAATATATGAAATTTTATCAACATATTGTAGAAGATTTAAAAACTAAAATGAAATTATTTTTAAAGCCATCCAAAACTAAATATATTAATGCTTCTAAAGCTTTGAATAAAGTGAAAAAGAAACCACCCTTTAAATGATTCATGGCCTACAAGGAGGTCTAATTTGTACCAAAAGATTTTTCAAACAGGTTGCTTGAAGGTATTTAAAATATAAAAATTGATCAAACAATTTTAGAAATTAAAAATATTTAGGAGCCCCCTTAGTACATTTGATGTTATTTTGTACTTGAAGAATCTAAATATCTTATGAGTTGATAAGATCATTATTATCTCACAAATTTAGAATGAACAAGAAGAAATTCATCAGTGGATAAAACATTAAAATTACAAGCTTCAGTAAACAAACGCAGAGGAAGAAGTTCAGTATCTATAGGCAGTAGTAGTAATACTAATCAAAGAGATGCAAGGAGTACTTTAGATCAAATGGAATGACTATTCAAAAATTCTTAGTTACGATTAGTTGTATCACTGTCAGTTGGGATTTTTTATATAGATCCATTAGCAAAAGAAATCTCCATCTCATAGGGTCCCAACCATCACATACAAAGATTTCCATTTTGATCTTTGTATCTAAAATCAAATAGCAGTGCCTAATCTTTACTAAGGAATAGATTTTTCTTCGTGTGTTGATTATGCCAAAACTTTCTTTTTTGTTGTACCAATTTAGTTTTTTGAATTACATATGTCCAACGTAAACTCATTACAAACCCCTCGGCCTGCTCAGTCCATTGACTCTACACGAGCCCCTTCTATGGATAAGGACGCAGAGCTCCCCGATTTTCAAACAAGCAGCCACATGAAGGATTTGGGGGCCAATCGATTTTGTCTGCAACAACATGACAAGCCGCAGTTGGTTTCTTCCAACAATGATGCTCCCACATTCAATGGATTCGAAGGTGAAAGTGTGACATGTTCCAACAATGAGGTTCGAAGGTGTATCAAATTCGTATGATACACCATGGCCCAGTTATTTCTCAACTTCTGGGCAAGCTTGGTAGTGAAGACAAACACCATTCTCTCCCCTTCGAACAAATAGGAAATAACAGATGTTCAAATGAGAAATCCGCGAATTTCTTATTTAGACCCCGATGTAACTCTTGAGTTGTTTCATGGTGCGGGTATTGGTTTAAACCGTGGTACTGCTCATAACCTTGAGCATTTTGTATCGTTTGAGCTTCCAAAGCCTTCCTCTACCTCACCTTGTCAAAATCCTCAATAATATTGTATTGCTGACCCAATTGACTAGCCCTTGAAGCCTTGATTTGGCTATTATGTTCTGTATTTGCCCCACTCTGAGTAGAGTCTTTGTTTCCAACGTGGCTGCTAGCATTGGAATATTCAACGCAACCTATTTTGTTGTTATCATCATGTGCATGAGCTTGAACATCCATCATATGCTGCAGAGGAAATGAAATGAAGTCGTCTCCATCAGAACATGAGCACTGTGCAACAGAAGGGCCCCGTGAGTATTCAATAGCTCTGCCTTTACCGTTTGACAGAGCTGAATTCATTCTATCTGTAGGTTGAGCTATAAGCGGTGTTGTTTTTATCACAGGTTGTGTAGGACATCGTAGACCATGAGTTTGGACCTCCAAACTTCCTACGGTTTTGTAATCGTGCAAAGGATTCAATTCTAGCCTAATAACATCCACCATGAGATTGGGCTGTGTTGACATGGATGTATGTCTTGCGTGGTGAGAGCAGATCACGGGAGAAAGAAAGCAAGCACCGCGGGTGCATAGTTTATTAAATGCCAAAGACCTGCGTGGGCAGTCATAAATGCATTCATCATTCAAAGGCTCCGTATAATTGTGAGGATCGAAGAATGTCTCCTCCAAAATCCCTTGATCTGGCCCTTCAATGACCTGGCCTTTCGAATCCTCTACCGGACACTTTTACCTCTCTTCGTCAAGAACAAAACTTGCTGGAAGTCCAAATTCCTCAAAATCTTTAGCATCCTCAAGTTATGTGAAAACAACGTCATCATCATCTTTTGCATCGTACTGACACCCATGTCCTAGGTTCAAAGGCGTGGGAGAGGAGCCTACAGTCAATGCATTCCACTCGGCCTCTATTTCTGCAATCTGTAACAATAAATCATCAAAGACCTTATTCTCAGACTTGCTGAAAGCTTCTGGATCATGTGCAGCCTTGAGCCAGGGGTTCTCTCCAGCCTCCTTCAGCTCTTTAATCCCTACGCTCTTGAGATCTCTAGTCGCCATGCACTCTGAATCCTCTTGTGGTTTCTTTCTACTAAGGGGAAACTACTCTATCAGCAAGACATACATTTTTGTGAAGAAAGAGTCCTTTGTCAAGATCTAATGGCCCTTCCCATCATCTTCCTCTTCCTGAAACATATTCTGTTCAAAAAAACTCCCTCTTTCTCAAAGTTGTCTTTTTCAACATTCATTATACGACACAAAACCTCCAACTTATGGTTCATACAAATCAGTTGGTCTATGAGTAGGAAATTCTCTTCCTTCAACCTCACAACTTTTTCCTTCTGATAATCCTCCTGATTCTTGGCCTCAACTTCCTCCTCACTTGCTTCAGCATCCTCCTCTTCAATGGAATCTGAATTTTTAATAAATTCTTAAATAACAAAATCAGCGTCATCATCTTCTTCCTCCATCTCTGCTCAAGCCAAACTAGCTCTAATACCAATTGTAGAGAGTATTTTGGCTTTGGAATGATTACATAATCATCTAGTATTTTGGCTTGTAAAAGTGTGGCATCACCTCTGGCTCCTTACTAGGATAACTTTGGTCCTAGTGAGCCACTTGATCCTCTATCCCTTCAAATTCATCAACACCTTTTCTTGTGAAATTTATCTCAATTATCTTAACTCTGACTTTGAACTCCACTCTTCCACCATGGACTCTATCCCAACCAGAACTCTATCATGAACTCTAATTCTAAGGTCTGCACTCATTCAACTGAACCATCCATACACATTTGATTAGGTGTTGTGACTGTCCCCAAACTACTAGTGCTTCACTTTCTTTCCATAACCCCTTACACTTAAGACCACTCCCTATTGATCCACTCCTTATCTTCTCACAAAGAGGACTCTTTTACATCCCCCTTCAACATATAATTCCTTCACAAACACTGGACCCCAATTGGTCTTCAAACAACACTACTTCTCCACACTGTCCCTTAAGACAACAAATCTGCCCCCTACAAGATAGTCATCGACCACCAACACACTGTGTCCCCTCACCCCTAAATGAATTGGAACATTTTAACATCCTAACAAACCTCCTAAGGCTCCATCCACACTCATTTTCATCCTTAACTCACTAAGCATTATGTATATCCAAAGTGAGAAAAACAAGTTTCATATTACTGTCCTAACTATGACAGTCTTACCAAATCTCTTTCCTTACACTATCTAGCCCTCCCCTTGGGCACCTTGCCCCTTCCCAAATTCTTAGACATGAATTTGAATCTTCTTCCAACACTCCTTCATGCCCCCAAGATAATAACACTCCTTACTTGTGGACGAGCCTTCAAACTCTGATTGTGACAGACAATGTACTCTTCTAAGACTATACAGTCACTTATTTCCTACCCTCAAACACGTGCCAAAGACTGCTGGTCTCCTACAACACTGAGGACAGGTAATTTACAATGCCCCCCATCTCCCTGCCAAACATGGGGTTTTGACACATGTAACCAACAAATTCATTACATATTTGGTGCTCTCAGGTTACCCTATTTGAGGGTTTAGGCAATCTTCAATAAAATCCAAATATCTTTTGAAATACTTAATCAAAAGTAATCATTCCAAATCCAAAATACTCTTAACACATATGTCCATAATGGATGTCTTCATTATCATCTGGTATTTTATGATCTTATATTCTCTTTTATTAAAAAAGATGAGTAAATGGGGTTTGGAAATGGAGTTTGCCTAATCGAAACACACTCAATTCTAAAACTTTACTTAAAAGTTAACTTTTAAGTATGCTGATATAAAAATTTTGGTTTAATTTAAATATAAAAATTCTGCTTTGTAGATGTGAGGATCGAGATCAAGTTAGCTCGAATTGTTATTGCAGTTTGGCTTCTTGTGATGTCCATCATAGTCTCCAGCTACACGGACAATTTCAATTTGAGGCTCAATGCACAAAAAATGAATCCAACTATTACTATTATCAGTCTTCATGAATTTGTACCAGTAGGCTATTTAAAACACGATCATATCGAACAAGATGGCCTGGGTGTTAGTAATATATTATTCCTTGATGCAACTTACGTAATGGAAAGGTGGCAAGTTATATCTGGAAAGTCAAATTGATATAAATCGGAAAACATATAATGTTTAGTTTATTAACATCTTTTGTACTAAAAGAGGGGTAAAAATTTATTGAAAGCTAAAGAGAACAATACAACAAAGAGCTCTAAGGAGCCATATCCTGAACAACAAGTTGATCCAACTTATGAGATAAATCAGGGGGAAGGAGGCTCTGGTCAACAATATTCCAACCTTGCCCATGCTCAGAAGCCCATTTAGCTAGGCAGTTAGCAACACCATTCCACTCATGGGGGATATATGTAAAAGTAACAGAGTCAAGAGACCTACAAACCTGGAGAATTTGCTTAATAACCAAAGTCAACTTCTAGCAGACATCGGAAAGCTCTTGTCTATTTAGTAAATTCACAATAACTTGTGAATCAACTTCACAGATAATACTATGCCATCCATGCAAACAACAATGCTCCACAGCCACTAGGATGGCGAGGGCCTCCATGAGATTGTTGGTATGAAATCCTTTGTGAATAGAAAAAAGAAACTAGACATCCCCAAAACTACTGCGCCCAACTCCCCCAATACCAGCAGGACCAGGATTCCCCCGAGAGGAGCCATCAGTGTTGATTTTAATAACTCCAAACAGAGGAGGAGTCCAATGCCCCTAGCGATTAACCCGCTAAAAATGATGTCTGGCTCTACTACCATAGCGGTGGGTAGCTAGCAGAGGAACCCCACCATGGAGAGGAAAGAAGAGGCGAGCACAAATATCCACATCTCCAGGATCCAAACCACCCATCCCCTCAAACTTTGTCAGAACAGTCTCATGGAGGGAATGAACAATTTTCCCGCATAGGTGCAAGAATCCAAACACTAGTAAATTTTACCCTATTTTTCGACGAGAAATAGTCAAATTTTCTACAGAAATTGGTCAAACAGGCGACCAAAACTATCATCGCTCTTTTTGAGTCGATTAATTGACGGGACAAATTATAGTCAAAATTTTGACCATACAAGTGGTCGAATTATCCACTGAATCAATCCCTTCGAACTGGAAGAATAAGATGTTGAATGCATAGCATTCTCGTCGACTCTACTAATGTAAAGGTCAAAATTGAGACCATTGGTCAGTAGAAATATCCACCAATGTTCGTCCAAGTGGCCGTCGAATGCATAGCATTCTCGTCGCACAT
Organism: Thuja plicata; assembly: GCA_018584345.1. NCBI lineage: Eukaryota > Viridiplantae > Streptophyta > Pinopsida > Cupressales > Cupressaceae > Thuja > Thuja plicata. The sequence continues at coordinate 2,002,276 of MU227132.1, forward strand.
ACTAATGTAAAGGTTGAAATTGAGACCATTGGTCAGTAGAAATATCCACCAATGTTCGTCGATGTGGTCGTCGAATGCTTAGCATTCTCGTTGCACATACTAATGTAAAGGTCAAAATTAATACCATTGGTTAGTAGAAATATCCACCAAAGTTCATCGAAATGACCATCGAAAAAGTGACCAATACTATTTTTTGGTTAAAAAAAAATGACAGTGATTGAACAAAGCATTTTCATTGTACTGTATATTCACAGCCTCAAGAAAAATCAAACTGACTAAGAAAGCTTCGTTTACCTACAGATTTGTGTGCTTGTCTGAGTTTGATACGCAGATCTGTGTATCAAACTCAAACAAGCACACAAATCTATAAGTAAATGTTGATTAAATATTTTATTTTTAATAGCAGTTTAAAAGGCTATTTAAATATTTTGACGGTTTGATAAGAACAAAATTGGTATTCATCACAATGGCACATCTCATCATCACACCTAATCCACCTTAAACAATTGAATATGTTTTCTTGTATTAAATATTCATTAATCAAAATTTGAATAGAAAATGTATACCTTGAGTACTACAATTCACATTAGAATCAATCGATGCCTCCATCGTGCTCGGCCGGTGCAGTATCAATATCAGCAGGTTGCAGTCCAATGTAAATAAAATAGATGTAGATTTAGATGACGATATCACATAAATCCCTAATTCACAGTCTATCGTTTGTTCTATGAAACACTAAATTAGGGATTTCTACGATATCCTCATCTGTATCTATAGCTATTGCCTCTGTTGTTGCAGGTGCTTTTCCCCTATTTGATATTTATCGTCAGGTGTACACACTCATTCCGTTGGTTGTTGCCAGCTTCTCTTTGAGCTTCTCTTTGTTTCAAGAATAGTTTAACATTCTCTGAGAAACATTATTGTAGGCATCATGGTCACATTTTTTTGGAGACAATGTAATTGAGTGGTAAACCCAGACGATGGAGAGCAACTTCTGCACCTCTGAATCTCATTATGTTTCGAGAATAGTTTAATTAACATTCTCTACTTAACAGGGCCAACCACGTGAAGGTGGAAGCTCATCTGGCCCCTCCTAGGAGCCTCTTATGACCCTTTACGACATTTTAAGACCTCTAATATGTATTCTT
>MU227132.1:2012020-2027844 GCA_018584345.1 Thuja plicata
TCTTAACAAGAAGTTGGAAATATAATTCAGATTACATGCTCCTCCATCCAATGCAATGATCATCTAGTCTTTACGGATTTGAAAGTCAAGAATCCATCACATCAGCGACACAAATGGATCGTGTAACATTAATGGTTTTGAATCTTACCCATTGATATGACAGTCAACTATAGGGCCATAGTGTATGTAATGAGAGGTGTCATATTGTCTTTCAAAGAGATGGATATGCATGGAACATATCTAGTTATTATATTACTTCAACATTTGTTTGTTTCATTCACCACATATACCAACTAGGGCATCGACCAAGAAGCAACTTTAACACTCTGCATGGTTTCGAGTGTTTGGTATATGCACAAACATTACCCTAACTTGTCTTTCAACCCATGACATTGGAAATCTCATGGCGAAATTACAAGTTAGGGTCAGAATTCATATCAGAGCCGAGGATAATGGGTTTTGAATCTTGGTCTAACAGAGTCCAAGTAAATTTAAAAAAAAACTAGATAAAAAAAATCAAATGGATTTAATCATGTGACGGCAACAGTCAAAGGTATTTTTTATTCCACATTGACTGTGTAAGATGAAGACCAATTAATTAAATGGTAGCTAACTGTGAATGCATCGAAGGGATTTAAAATGAGACATTAATGCTTCTACCGGTTTCATAACACATAACATACAGACGATTCAACCACATACCTAATGTTGTACATACATAATGAATCTTACAACCACATATGCGAAATAGATTCACAGGGTTATTAAATCCCTCTGTTCATTAACGTGCTGATAACATTAAAAGATGGAATATGCTATTAACCTCAGGTGTTGGATATGCTGCTAGCGTAGGGTCTGGCTCTTCACGATCTGGAATAAGCTTTGTTCCTATATCCCTTGGTGTGTAGCTTAGAAGATGGAAATCCTTCTCGCGCTGCAGTCCTCCTTCGCGCGCTGCAACACTTCATATAATTTGCCCTAAAAATGAAATGAGAATTGAAATCTTTTTTTTTAAGTTATATGCCAGTGTTTGTCGATATTTCGACCGACATGGTATTGGTCAATATTTCAACCAACACGGGCATGGATTAAAAAAAAACAAGTTTTTCCTTCTATAATCTGACCAACCTAACCCTTTTTAATTAATGGTCGATAATTTTGGTAGAAAAATGAGGTCAAATGTACTAGTGAAACTTAGCATCCAGAAAGATTCTCCTGTTCCTTTCCAACCATACATGCCAAAGAATGAAGGAAGGGCCAATAGCCCAAGCACCCTACAGAAAGGAAGACTTAGAAGGCGAATGCCCCAATCTATCCAAAAAATTAGACAGAGAAGTAACATGCCAGCATGGGCGACCCCACGCAAACCACCAAAAGTACCAAATCTGCTTGAAAAAGGAGCATTGAAAGAAGAGGTGTAAAATTGACTCCTTTCCATCACAACAAAGTACATAGATTGAGGGGCCATGGAAGCCATGCTTACAGAGATTATCCCAAGTGAGGCAGCAATTGTGAACCACCAGCCAGAGGAAAAATTGACACTTGGGCCAAGAGAGAGAGTTCCAGACTTGCTTCCACTAATGCACCTCAACATCGCCAAACAACAACCTAGTAAGCTCGAAGTACCCTAAAGAGACATAATACTTACTAGAAGAAGCACCTCCCCAAGCCAGAACATTGGGTTCCTACAAAGAGCTGCAGTACCTAGAGGCAAGTATCTAAGAAAGCTCCATCTGATCCCGCGCTGAGCCCTCTGGTGGCCAATCAGAAGAATTATTCCATCTATAACCAACAGCGAGGCCCATATTGCAGGCCTCCTTATAATGAGTCACCTTATCCCAGCCAGCAAGAAGGAAAGAATCACAAAGATCTTGTGGGTGTGGATGAGAGATCAAAAGAGGAGGATTTCCATTCCAAGAGTCACTCCAGAACAGAGCCTCAAAGCCTCTATTACAAATCCAGAAAAAGCAACGCTTCACTAAGTGGGCACCTTTCTTGAGGGTAGTCCACACCATAGAGCCACAACCCTCCAAAGGAAACCTCGGGATATTAGAAGGATAAACTCCAGGGAGATACTTATGCGACAAGATGCGAGCCTAGAGCTAAGACTGGCTGGAGCACCAATGCCAATAAAGTTTGGTAGCAAGAGCTTGGCCACTCAAGATAGCAGAACAAAGACCCAGATGTCCCTCCTTATTGGGCCTACAGACAATATCCCAATTAATAAGGCTCCATTTAGAATTTTGCAGGTTCCCGCTCTGAAGAAACTGCCAAGAAATGGCATCAAATGCCTTAAGGAAGTAAATAGGGGCTGCCTGAACCATGCTTCTATAAGTAGGAAGAGAGTGAATCATAGATTGGAGGAGAGTCACCCTTCCAGTCGTAGAGAGCCACCTATGAGTCCAATGATTAATCTTATGTCGCAACTTATCAAGAAGGTTCTCCCAAAAGAGCATGGGTTGTCTTCCCACCACAATAGGGATGCCCAGGTAAGTCAGAGGGAGAGAATGAATCTGAAATTGGAGGATATCAGCAATCCTCTGCTAAATAGGCCCAGGAGTATTGAAGAAATAAATGGAGGACTTATGGTCATTGATTTTCTAACCGAAAGTAGCCAAATAAGTATCCAAGGTGATCCTAAAAGCTTCAGCTTCCCGAATCCGAGCTCTACCTGCAAGAGCAGTATCATCCACAAACTGGAGATGAGAAAGATTGGGCAAACTGTTTCCCCATCGCCCGCCTTGTATCACATTTTGGGAAACTTGAGATTTAATAAATCTGCCAAGGCCCTCTGCCATAATAATAAATAGGTACAAAGAAAGAGAATCCCCTTGTCGAAGACCCCGAGAGGCCCCAAATAACTCAGAGGGTTCACCGTTGAGAACCACGGAGAAGGAGGGAGAAGTAACATAGCTCAGAATCCAGTTCACCCATTCCAAACTGAAGCCAAAAGAAAGAAGAGTTTTCCGTAAAAACCCCCATTTAACTCTATCATAGGCCTTAGCCATATCCAGCTTGATGAACATAGAACGCTCTTTAGAGACATACATAGAGTGGATGGCTTCAGAGGCAATAACCACTCCATCAAGGATTTTTTTCCTAGCAACTAAACCTCCTTGCTCCTCAGAGATAATCAGGGGAAGCCAAACTTTAAGTCTATCAGCAATTAACTTAGTAATGACTTTATAGACCACATTACAAAGAGCGATAGGCCAGAAGAAATCGAATTGATTAGCCCCTTCTTTTTTTGGAATAAGAACAAGGAAAGTAGCATTCAAAGCTCTGAGCATCTGTTTGCTAGAAAAAGATTCTTTTGTAATATGGCTTTCATAGAGGAAATATCTTGAAAGGTCATTTATTGTATCACTTATCTTATTAAAGACTTAGATATTTCCAATGCACTTGTCGAGATTATATGGAGGATTTCAAATGTGATTAAAGATTGGTTTGGAATACCTAAAAGCATCTGTAAAAGATGTGTAAAAGGTTTTTTTGTTTCATTTTCTAAAAACTTGATGATGAGCGCTGCTGCCAGGGATAACATTCTACAAGATCTTGAATTTTTTTCCTGTGATATGGGATTATCGGTTTTTGATATTGTAATCAGTGAATTTTAGTGATTCGATTGATGTCACTTCTTCATAGTATGGGCAAGATTCTAAAAAAGCGAAAGTGGAACAAGTGTTTAAGTAAGGAAATTTGAGAAGTTTCTCATGATAGTATCAAATGGTGACAAGGAGGTACATACATTTAATTTAAATAGCCTCAGGTATGCTCCTTTATTCTTTGTAAAGATGGCTCTTGAAAGATTTGGTTCTTTGGTTCCTATGCTCCAAATTCAAATGATGATTGTTTAGTTTTGATTTTATCTTCAGAATGGATAAATGTTTTCACCCACATATTGGGGTTTTTTTACGGCTGCTTCAAATGTTTGACAATACACTCTAACCTAAGACATGAGGAATTTTGTTTATAAAAGAAGTTGTTCTTGTTCAATTGCTTACCTAATTAAAATAAGTTTTGTTTATGAAGTTTTTTGTTAGTTGTATAATTGATTACCTATAAAAACAAATGTGAATTTATTTGATACATCCATATTAAAGGGAGCATAGACAGGTGCAAAAGTGTGTGTACGGATTTAGAAAAACATCTATCTATTCTTTCTTATGTGAGGAGTATCTGAAGCATTATTGAAACAAAGATCTTGGGATTACTTATATAAACAGGTGTGTGAATCAAAATCATACAGTTGTGTGTATATGTCATATATGTCATATCAAAATATTGAAAGAATAAGGGTTATAGCCCTTAGCAGTAGTAGTTGTTGATGTAAAGAGAAGATTTATGAACCTAATAAAGATGACAGGTTCCAACAGAGTGGTTTTTTCCCTATGAGAAAACCAAAAGGTTTTGAGGGTTTTTCACTCAGCAAAAAATCTTGTGTCTCCTTTTTGTGAGTTGTTTACATTGCTCTGATATCTTGTACATTTATTTCTTAATCAGTTTATATGTATAATTTTTTGAACATTTCAATGTACATGTGAAAAATAAATCTGTAATAACTTGTGAAAAAAATCTATTTTGATTCACCCCACCCCACCCTCTCTCAGTTCCAACAAGTGGTATCAGAGCATAGGGTCCCTTCCTAGGTATACTTAGAGGGATTATCCAGGGACTATTTGGAAGTACAAATGGTACAAGCCGAGGGCGCTTCTCTTACTAGAGCACAATTATTTGATTGCACTGACTATGTTTTTTGGAAGGTAATGATGGAAGCCTTCATAAACTCTTTAGATGTTCGTATGTGGGAAGTTGTTAGAAAAAATATCCTGTACCAAAAACCATACCCACATATCCTGATGATAAAATCAAGTATGGACTTGATAAAAGAGCAAAATTTGCTATTCTTTGTGGTCCTACTAAAGATGTGTTTGTAAACTTCATGTACTGTCAGTCTTCTAATTACATTTGGACAAAACTGGAAACTATTTATCAAGGTGATGAAAAGGTTAAGGAATCAAAATTGATAACTTTAAAAACTCAGTTTGACAATTTGAAGATGAATGAGGATGAAAACATGGCTGCTTACTTCTTAAGAATTGATGAAGTATTTAATGTGAGAAGGGGATTATGAGAGATAATTGGAGAACATAACATTGTCTCAAAGGTGGTTAGAACTGTACTACCCAAATTTGAAACAAAAATCTCCACTTTCGAAGAGAAGAAAAACTTCTCTAAAATGACATTACACCAGTTACAAGGATCCTTAACTACATATGAAATGAGAATCAGCTCAATCAAGCTGGTTCCACATCAAAAGAGACGGCCTTTAAGGCTAAAAAACAAGATGAGAGTGATTCAAATTTAACAGATGCTCTAGAAGATTTGTTGGTTAGAAAATTGAAAAATAAGTATTAAGGAAAACCAAAATGTTTTAGTTGTGGTCAATTAGGACACTTTGCTCCAAAGTGTCCCTATGCTGATCGAGATGAAAATTATGAGAAAACTGAAAAGTTTTCCAAAAAAGAAACCTTGGAATCAAAATATAAGGTTCAAAAACTTTAAAAAGAAGAGTCTCTTGTCAAAAGAGGATTCAAATGAAGAATGAAATGATTCAGGAGAAGAAGGAGAAACTTTATTCATGGCTGAAATAATAAATGTTCCAAAATCAGAATCTACTCAATTAGAATCTTCATATGATTCAGATGAAGACATTGATCTTGAGGAAGAGCTTCTTCGCTCTTTACAAGAAATAAAGAGATTTAAAAAATTAACCTCCAATCATGAAAAGGAAAAAGAAATGTTACAAGCTCAATTAGAAAATGCTAATCAGATTATTAAGAATAAAAAATTATTACTTGATGACAAAGAAAAGATGTTGATTTCATTGCAAAATCAAGCTGAACAATATGATGCAAAGTATAAAATAGTTGAAAAAGGAGGGTCTTCAATACAATCTTCAAGGTATTTCTTCAAAGGTTATTGTTTCAATTGTAACCTATTTAGTCATAAGGCATATAAGGGCAAAGAAAAAAATAATAGAATCAGTATATGGTTTTAAGAAAATAATTAGATGCTTTAAATGTTATCACTATGGGCATTTTTCAAATCAGTGTAAACCAAATTTAAAGCCTAAAAAAATATGGAAACCAATTGTCATGAATATTGAAAAGTCTCTAGTTGTTGAAACAACCCCATTTGCCCATAAACCTGCAACTTGGGTTTTGGACAACGGTTGTTCACATCATATGACTAGCTGTAAAAGCAAGTTTAATGACGCAAGGAGGTATGGAGATGGGGCCCAAGGCACACCCAACTACCAAACCAGCTTGCAGAACCAATGCGGAAGCCAAGCAACACAGTGAGAGAAGAAAATACAGTGATCCTTTATAATAACTTGGTCAAAATCATTACATGTCAGGCTGTAAGGCCTTCCCAGTTTCAGCCATATATTAAATGAATTACAATAAGATATTCATACAACAGAGATCCCATATGTTCAGTCTCAATATCTAAACATTCACTTTTCTTGCTCTAAGATTAATTTAAAAACTAAGAACATACAACCAAATATATACAAGAGCCCAACAAGGAAGTTGGTGCTCAAATCCACAAGAGAGACCCAGATTTAGGTCCATAAAATCCCAATGAGAGATCCCAAATCAACTTAGAAACATAAATTAAATGAAGAAGTCGGACAAAGATCCAACTCCCAAAATAAGCGTCTCGAGCAGAGGAACACCGAAAGTCAACAACCGTCGGTAAAGCATAATCGAGCGTCAGAAAGCCCATTGGTAAGGACATTACCAAAATCCATCGGTAAGCATACCCAAGAAATAGAACCCGAGTGACAGAGACAAGCATGCCCAAGCAACAGAACCCAAGCAACAGGGAACAAATTAAAGAACTAAAGAAAACATCTTTTGGTTGAGCAGGATTGCCAATGACCAAGATGCTCCCACATCAGACACTTGGGGTAAATAGAAATGATTCCCCAAATCATGTATTAGGTCCAATCTGAAATGAATCTAACTTAGATTGAGAAATCCAAGATGATTCCTCAATCAGTCTGTTCTTCCACTTTACCAGATACTCCATGTATTCTTTTCCTCTTGTGTTTCTGCCAATTCTCTGTTTCAAAATTTTCTCAACTTCTTCTATCTTCTTCTTAGGATAATCACTTGGTACTTCCATTTCTTCATCAGGCTCATGATATTCATACAAGAATAAAATATTGAATATAGGTGATATATCCATGTCATCAGGTAATTCAACTTCATAAGCAGTTCCACTGTCAAATCTTCTGAGTATTTTGCAAGGACCAAATTTCTTCATCTTTAGTTTACCATATGTTCCAATAGGAAATCTATCTTTCTTCAAATGAACCATCACTGCATCACTAACTTCAAATATTTTATGTCTTCTTGATTTGTCTGCACTGTCTTTGTACTTTTGATTATTCTCTTCCAGCTTTTGTTTTACATCTTCATGCAATGTCTTCATAAATTCTGCAAATTCTTCTGCTTCAACACTTCTTTTCTCTTCTCCAACAATATCTCTCAAATCTGATATACCTCTCGGTTGTGTTCCATGAACAATCTCAAAAGGTGTCATTCCAGTACTTCTATTCACTCAACTGTTGTATGCAAATTCTGCTTGTGCCAACATCAAATCCCATTTGCCTAGTGTGTCTCCAACCAAGCATCTCAACAAGTTACCCAAACTTTAGTTTACAACCTTTGTTTGTCCATCAGTCTGTGGATGAAATGTAGAACTAAAATTCAACTCATTATCCATCTTCCAAATTTTTCTCCGAAAATAGCTAACAAACTTACTGTCTCAATCAAAGATTATATTCTTCGGTAATCCATGCAATCTGACAATTTCCTTAAAGAAAAGATCTGCTAAATGTACTACATCTGATGTTTTCTTACATGGTATGAAATGTGTCATCTTAGAAAATCTATCCATAACATAAAATATGGAATCATTACCTCTTGTTGTCCTAGGTAAGCCAAGAAAAAATCCATGCTGATATCACTCCAAGGTTTCTCAGGAATGGTAATAGGTGTATACAAACCAGTATTCTGACTCACTCCCTTTGCAACTTGACAAACTCCACAACTTCTTATAAAATTCTGAACATCCTTATATAACTGAGGCCAAAATACCTCTCCTTTACAAAACTCAATGTTTTGTCAATACCAAAGTGTCCAGCCAATCCACTGCTATGTTTCCTTTTTATCAAATTAGTTCTCATTGAACCTCTCGGTATACACAACTGAATACCTTTGAACAACATATCTTCTTGAATGAAATAATATTCATACTTACTTGATTGATTTGAACTACATGGGTATGTGCAGGATCATGGTATACCAAGCTATGGCCTTAAGTGGCAATGAAAATTTAGAAAATCAGGGTTAGTCAACTTGACATAAAAAGTTGAACATCTCTTCAACCTTATGTGAAAAAGTTGTAAGAACAAAATCTCTAGAAAATTGAATGTAGTTTCTAAACTACTAGCCCTTGTCTGAAAAAAAATTAATCTAATTGTTCAATATTTTATATTTCAATACAGTAGTATGAAAATTTTAGGAAAAAGATAAAAAGTACGTGTATGTCTGACCACCTTAATCACAATCAAATAATGATATATTTTCACAAGATTTTAAATATAAGTAGTAGACTCATGCCTGAATGTGACGCATATTTTTGTGTAATTTTTTACCAAATAAATAATTAATTATGAATTTTCTGCTACAACTTATTCAAAATAAAAAAAAACTCTCGTATCCCACCACCTTAACTAATTCTAAACTTTACAAAATTGCAAACTTTTTTTTTCTTATAGTAGGCGAAGCATAGAATGTGATGCATGTTTCGGATTTCAAACAGGTTAAACCATTTGAAAGTTATGGTTATTTTTCAATCAATCTGTCAATCAGGACTTTAGAGATAGCTCAACTAGAAAATAAGTAATAATTGCCTACTGAACTCAAATTCTGACATAAATTATATTGATGGAAAGATGATAACGTCTTTAAGAAACCCTTTTTGTTTCATCAATTTTGGGTGAAAAAAGGTTGTCAACTACATTGTCTAAGTCTGTAGATCATAGGAAATATGGTGAACGCGTCATTTGGGTTGACCATCCATGCTTGGCATTGGAAAGCCAAAACCCAAAGCAACTACCAAGCCTAATCGCATATCCGATATTATCGTATATCCGATATCTCCCGCCCAAATACAACATTTTTATTTCAACCCTCTTTTCAATTTTATGATTCAAGTTTTTTCAATTTTATGATTTTATATTTTTAGTTTATATATTATAAATTTCATTTGTTTTAATATTAATATTAGATGGTAATAGCATTAGTATTATATAATTATTTAAATATTAGTATTATATTATTATTTATTTATCTATTTTATAATAGTATAATATTAGTATTAATTATTTATTAATATTTATAGTATAACAATAATACCTAGGAGAGAGAGAGAGAGAGTAGGAACTGTAGAGAGAGGGAGTAAGAACTCTCTCTCTCTCTATAAGAACTAGATTAGGACCTAATAGGACCTATTCAAACCTAATATGCAAGTTAATAAGACCTAATAGGACCCTTAAGACCTAATAGAACTTATTAAGATCAATTAGGACCAATTAAGACCTAATATTCCACCTAATAAGATGTAATAGTCCACCCTTAAGACCTAATAAGATGAAATAGGACCCTTAGGACCTGTTACCTGACCTAACATTATTAATAAGACATAAAATTACCTAATACCTACTAAAAAGACATAATAAGACCTAATATAGGATCTCTCTCTCTCTCTCTCTCTAGCAGGTAGAGGTTATAATATTAATATTAATATTAATATTAAAATAATATTAATATGATATTAATATTAATATAATAATAATATAAATATAAATATAATATTTATATTAATATAACATTAATATATTGTTTAAATATCATAGTAATACATAAAGTAAAATAAAAATAGGATGAAAATGAAAAGCTTGAATCCAAATTTGGGCAGGAGATATCGGACATCTGATAATATCGGATATCCAAAATTATTGGATATCCGATATTCTTTACTGGTATCCAAAAGCAAAAATTGATTCTTTGGGTCCCTGTCCGAGAAGCATGTTTTTCTACAGAGAATTTCATGGGAAATTAGTTGTGAAAGACAAAAAAACACTTTTTGACCCTTTTTGTTGGAATCTCTATATTATCAAAGGTTGCATCACCTTTTTGGTCTCACCATGAGGAGTAGTAGTCATCGAAAGCATAAACGGAAGAGGAAGCCCACAAATGAAGAGATTGAAGTGTATAGAGAAATGGATAGGGTTGCCCATCAGAATAAGAGACAAGGTATGTTAAATTTTAATGAAGATGTGGGCATAGGCCCACCCTTAAATGTGGTTTCAAATGAAGAGGAACATGAATTTGAAATTATTTATGACAATAATATTAAAAATGAGAATGTAGGGAATGACGATGAAAATGTAGGTTTTGAAAATGAACATGTAGACAATGGAAGTGTGGACATTGACAATGACAATCCACTATTCGAATATGAAGGAACTGACAATGATAATGGTGCACAAGAACCAAATCATCGTTACACATCTCCAAATTATATGAGAAATGAAGTCCCTTGTGAGGAATAAATACAAACTTCAAATTTGAGACCTTCAAGAACAACAAAATGGTCACTTGAAATTGATGAGAACATAATGAGAAATTTTGATGGAAAGCGATCAGAAAGAACCGTTGGGTTGTGGGTTTCAAAACTTTTTGATCAATTTTTTAGCCACAAGACATTGAATGAGAAATGTCAATTGTTTATGCAATTGTTAAAGATGCAGAAGATGAGACCTATTCTAGCCAAATTGAAGATTAGTGTGAACAAGAAAAAGGAGAGGAATGCTATTATTGTGAGAAATCTTTTTTGTGCTCTCAATTCCATTGGGAAGACTACCAAGGAAAAAGACAAGAGAGCCACTAGGAGGGTTATTACAACCTCCTTAGTAAGTCATCATTTGAGAAAGGCTCGTTTGATGACACAAACTTGTGTTGACTTGAACCTAAATCGTAAAACTTTGGATAGAGCACTTGCAAGAAGAGAAAGACTTGATGATCCTCTTCAAAATGATACATGGGCTTATGGTGGGAGACCTCCACATTGTGATAAGAAGCTTACCGATGATGTGAAGGATCAAATTCAACTATTTTGGCAATCTAACTCAAGAGTGTCACCAAATGTGAAGGATGTCTTGAAGTTGAGAATTGGCAATCGAGGCCGCACCCCGCATCCAAAACATTATTTGGAGGTGAGTCAAACAATGTTGTTCAAAAAATTTTGTGGGACACATCCAACATTGTAAATATCACAAAGAGCTTTTGAAGAATTGAAGCCTTTTTTTGTGTGCCTCTTAAGATTTGAAATACCTATTCTTGCAAGTATCATGTTGAGTTTTCAATGCATCATGAATTGTTACGATCCATTCATTTTACTTTGCGTACTAGTGAAATGTTAGAGGAGTGTGGTGCAAGTGCTCTTCCAAAATCATCAAGAGAATTGCTAGATCATTTTTTATGTCCTAGATATGATGGATGTTTCTTTTATAGACAAGATTTCTTAAATGACAAGTGCTTAGAGTGTGGTGGGCTAGTGAAGTTTGTTTCATGTTTTCATGAGGGCTGCGAACATGATTTTGGAAAGACAATTGTCCAAAAAAAGGTATATGAAACCATTAAATATACATAGAAAATTGGAGGTGAGGGCTCTAGATGTGAGTTGGTTACAAAAGAATGCAATCTAGCTCATTTTATTTCAGATTTCAAGAAGAATATTTTTTACAAGTATGCAAGGCATAGTCACAGGTCTCAGTGGTTGGATCAACAATTCAGGATTTGTAAGGACACTTTCCCGATTGGCACTATTATATTGGTCATTGAATTTGAAAAGAAGTATACATTGTAGCCCCAAAATGAGTTGCAAGATCAATATTAAAATTCTATTCAGGTTGTTATTTTTGTTCACATAACATATAGACATTCCCCTGATAGTACAGAAGATGACCAAAAGATAATCTGAGAATACTATTTTTATATGAGCGATGATAGATCTTACTCTCACGAGTATGTCCAACATTGCTTTGAGAACTATTTTGAGTGGGTGTGGGAAAATGACATTTCTACGGATAGACATCTCATTTGGTCAGATAATTGCATAGGTCAATTCAAAAATGCTTGTATGTTTTATTGGTTATGTATAATGCATGTAGAGAGAGGTGTACCTCATATTTGGAGTTTTTTTAGGTTGGTCATGGAAAAGGGGAGCATGATGGAGCAGGTGCATGTGTAAAGAGAACTCTAGTTAAGGAGCAATTGAGGATTTCAAGTGTAGAACTCCTTGATGCTCATTCTATTGTTGATTGGTGTACTTCAACATTGTCACAGGGGGGACTCTTGATTTAGCGGTGCGTAGATTATTTGGTTGGTTTAGTTGGGCACAATTGGAGATAGGTTGGATTGTCAAACTGTGAAAGATTCTTCAAAAATGCATTCATTTCTAAGCTCATATGCTATTACATGGACCATTTGGACACGAGAGTTGGATTTTTTTTGTCTGAGGTGTTTTCACTATGATTGGGATCAATGTGAGTCAAGTGACTAGGTCAATACGTGGGTTCTACGTTATCTAACTCCTTTATCTTTCACACTTTCTATAATAAATGATGACATGGATTGTTCACTTGACTACGACTATCTTTCAGATCTTCTACAGCCAAGACATGTTTTTGCATTGGTTGCACCTCAGGGGAATGATGAGAGATTAGATTAATGGTTAGCATGTTGTGTATGAGGAAAGCAGAAACTTGTACAACCGACGATAGATGATGATATGTTCACATACCCAATAGGATCACATGTTGTTGTGGGAACATGGTTGCACATACATGATTAGAAATAATGGTATTCCCATGTTTGAAGACTATGAGAAGCACAAAACCATTCTCATGTATTCACACCTTGTTATAGCAGCCAATGTTAAGTTGCTAAAACATCAAGGAAAACCAAAGACAAAGGAAATTTGGACTATTAGTACTCCTAATCATGAAGCAATATTGAATACCCTCAAGCAGAGAGATGACCCTTCAGGCACACTTTAGTAGGTAAGTGGAACTCATTGTAAGGTTTTCCATGTTGATTACGGTTACGTTCAATACATGTTCATTTTAGTTTTCTACTTTAAACTTGGACAATAAACTTGGTTTTGTATGTGGATTGTAAGTGCAGTTGGATACATATATGATAGATATAGGAGAGTGAGGTGTGCATTTTATTAGCCTAGATCTTTTATGGTGGTAAACTTCACTATGCATTGGCTAGTCATGTTCTTTGGTTCGTTTAGTTACTTATACATTCATAATCTTTTTGGCCTAACCTATAAACTTATTTTTTTCTTGTGCCTTCTGAATGTAGGGATTGGAATGTAGATGTAATCAAGTACCATTTGTTAAACTTATGCACTTTAAGAGCGGAAATGACACTTAAATTTTTGATATATACAGTTCTGTATCTAAGCTTTTGAAATTCTATATCTCAGACTTTTGATAACATTGATATAATCAAACATGTATAATGATGAAATACATGCAAGAATGCAAATATTTGACAAAAAATTGTCACGGATTTATTTCAAATGTGTTAGATAAGATGTCTTATAAATTCTTGTACAATAAAATATAAGGCTTTGTTGAATGTTTTCAAAGTAGTAAAGTATAGATCTGTACAATTTCAAAGAGTCACAAAATTACATGAAAAATTCATCCGTATATAGAACACATTTTCTAGTTTTAATTCAAAATATCCCAAAGGTCCTGGAAATTAATTTTATGATCAAAGAGTACTAGTTGGGGCAGCACTTTTCCCAAAAGGACAAGTCTTGAAACATTGGACAACTCCTCTAACTTACGAACCCTCACTTTTGCTTGGAAGGGCTAATTGGGGCACTTAATGAAGGAAGTACCCGTCAAACCTTGAACTCGACCAATATAACACTTGGGATACCTTAGAGCACATGAGAGAATATTATTTATCCATTTTTGGTTCTTGACACAATATTCATCAAAAGTTATGGGGAATCGAGTATCTAGTCTATGCTTCTCTGCCAGTCACATAACACTAAGAATTTGAGAGCATCAAGGACCATTCATCATGGGACCAAACCATCAGCTCCATCGGCTCCAATTGGTCAAGTAAATTCTAGGAGAGACCTTTCTTTTCTCGCGTAGCACCAAGAATGTTCTGGTGCATGTCAAACCGAAGTGTTCCTAAGGTGCACTAAGCCAAATTTGGCAGCAATTTTTGGAGATCCATATCTCAGACCTCATGAGAGATATCAAAGATCCATGAAGTGCACAAGGACCTTCTTGGGAAGGCCTACAAGCATGTGGCTCAGTTCTAGGAGATTCCACTCTGATTCCATTTGGCGATCAAATCTCAATTGGTGCAAAAGTGTCATTGTTGCTCAGTTGAAAGTTGCTCAATGGTGCATCTTTCAAACCGTTCATTTTGGGACCAAACCGTCAGCTCCATTAGCTCCATTTGGTCATGTAAATTCTAGGGGAGACCTTTCTTCACTCGCGTAGCACCAAGAACACTCCAGTGCATGTCGGACTGAAGTGTTCCCAAGGTGCACTAAGCCAAATTTGGTAGCAAATTTTGGAGATCCATATCTCAGACCTCGTGAGAGATATAAAAGATCTGTAATTACAAAAAGACCATCTTGGGAAGGCCTACAAGCATGTTTCTTAGTTATGGGAGATTCCACTATTATTCCATTTGGCGACCGGATCTTGGTTGGTGTAAAAAGTGACATTGTTGCTCAATTGAAAGTGTCTCAATGGTGCATCTTTTAAACCATTCATCATGGGACCAAACCATCAACTCCATTAGCTTCAGTTGGTAGGGTAAACACTAGGGGAGACCTTTCTTTTCTCGCAAAGCACCAAGAACATTTCGGCGCATATCAGACCGAAGTGTTCCCAAGGTGCACTAAGCCAAATTTGGCAGCGATTTTTGGAGATCCATATCTCAGACCTTGTGAGAGATATCAAAGATCTATGAAGTGCACAAGGATATTCATGGGAATACCTACAAGTATGTAGCTCAGTTTTGGGAGATTCCACTCTGATTCCATTTGGCGACTGAATCTTGGTTAGTGCAAAAAGTGACATTGTTGCTCAGTTGAAAGTTGCTTAATGGTGCATCTTTGAAACCATTCTTCGTGGGACCAAACTGTCAGCTCCATCGGATCTAGTTGGCTGGGTAAATTCTAGGGGGGACCTTTCTTCACTCACCTAGCACCAAGAACGTTTTGGCGCATGTCGGACCGAAGTGTTCCCAAGGTGCACTAAGCCAAATTTGGTAGTGATTTTTGGAGATCCATATCTCGGACCTCGTGAGAGATATAAAAGATCTGTGAAGTGCACAAGGGATATCTTGGGAAGGCCTATAAGCACATGGATCAGTTTTGGGAGATTCCACTCTGATTCAATTTGGCGACCGGACCTCGGTTGGTGCAAAAAGTGACATTGTTGCTCAGTTCAAAGTTGCTCAATGGTGCATCTTTCAAACCGTTCATTGTGGGACCAAATTGTCAGCTCCATCAGCTCTAGTTGGCCATGTAAATTATAGGGGAGACCTTTCTTTTCTCGTGTAGCACCAAGAATGTTCCGGCGCATGTTGGACCGAAGTGTTCCTAAGGTGCACTAAGCCAAACTTGGCAAC
>MU227132.1:2047036-2078562 GCA_018584345.1 Thuja plicata
ATCTATTTTGCATGCTTTTGGTGCTCTGTTTGCTATTTTTTCTTTGGTGGCTCTTTAGCTGAAGTGTTATTTCTTCATTTCTGGAAAGACCCTTGTGAGTGAGCGATGCACCCCTTCTATTCAACTGGTCGCATACTCACCATCCATCCTTGCTCCACTTTTCATCTTTTGCAAGTGAGCGATGCTGTCTTTTGTTACTCGTCGCACTCTCGCGAATTCACTTTTTATGTCATCTGAATCTGGGCGACTGAGCGACAATGCATCTTTTCTTTCATCTATTCCATCATCACATACTTGCTGGCTGTTTAAACTGCACTTTTTGATTTGAGCGGGTGAGCAACAATTCATTTCTTTTAACTCATACTCTGTCTGGTCGCACACTCGCTATCCTTTTACTCCAGCTTTTATCTTATGCGCGAGTGAGCGATGGCATCATTTCTTTAACTCGTCGCACACCCGCGGGCTCAGAAATTTCACTTCATTACATACTGCGAGCGCATGACTGCTTCACTTTTTCCTTAGTTGCCCACTCGCGAGCTATTTTCTGATCATTTTCATTGACTGGCGACTGAGCGATGTCCTTCCTTCTTTGCTCGTCGCATACTCGCGAGCTGACCTCTAATCACCTCAAAACATCAGCGAGTGAGCGAGGCATTGAACAGTCTCTTTAGTCGCTCGGTCGCAGTCCCTTAAGAACTTTGAGAAAAGCCTGTGTGACTCTACGATGCATCTTCATATTGGTGCTTTATACCTTCGTCGTGCACTTGCACTACAAAATACAACCGAGTTAGTTCCTAAGCGAGTGGGCGACATCTACAGGACATGACCTCGTCGCGTACTTGCGCAACTTAAAGACATTAAGATAAAACAGCGAGCGGGTGTGCGACTAATTCATTTTAGACATGACTCGCTCAGTCGCGGAGCATGAGATAAATAAAATAACTTAACAGCGATTGCGCGACTAGCACAATTTTAAACTGTCACTGGCTTGCGGACCTATACCTTGACCTTTATAAGACATTGCGACTGCACGATTTGCATTTCAAAACAACTCGTCGCCCACTCGCGGTCAGATCAAAACTAGACATAAATAGCTTGCCATTGTGTGATTCTCTTCATTGACAGCTCATCGCCTACTCGCACAACTTTAAAACATTTCAAAAAGACCGACGCGACTAAGTGAGCAAACTTCAACATGACTTCAAAATGGAAATTTGACCTCTCTTGCACGGTAAAGCATAAGATTTTGAAACAAGAAAGCCCGGGAAAAGCAAAAGACCAAGAAATTCAAATTTTACAAATGCAGTGCTAACACACCCTTCTGTAGGATTTTTTCTTTTAGGGCCTCCTTAGTCTTCATTTTTACTGCCACATCCAACATGACTATGCATTCTTGGCATCTTACTCTCTCTACAGTGAGAGTCTGTAAATTCTTCTCAATGTTGCTCTTCTCTGTTTCTAGCCTTAGAACAGTGTTACCTAACTGCTCAATGATCACTTAACCTTTTGACTCGAGCCTCTTGATCCACCTCCTACCGATCTATCTGTAATGTTGATCCTCTTGTAACTTAGCCAAGATGGCTTGGTTCTCAATAGTACTAGGATTGAAGGAAGCTTGGGTACTGGGAGCGCTCGCAATAGGAGTTAGGAGCTGTCTGATGAACTCAATTAGCTGAGCTACTTCCGCATTGAGCTGAATTTTGGAAGTCTTGAGGTCTTCCAGCTCTTCCTCTATTACTACATTGGTGGACTTCCACCAATCCACTTTGGTATCATGTCGAGCTAAACCCATATCAAATGACTGCAGCTGAAAGTTAGAAGCTGCTATATCCTCGAATCTGCCTTCTTTGGTGGGCTTGGCTACTTCCATGGTGAAGTGCCCTATCTCAGGATCATGACCCAGGGTAGACATAGTCTTTGTGCTCTCCTATCAGATTCTGTAGACGTGCTAGGGCTATCCTCTCCAACTTCAACTATAACAGGGGACGCCCTCTTTGGAGTTTCTTTGGTCAAAGGCCCAGCCGAAGTATCTATAGCAATGGCACTAATTGGCTATTTGGACCCTGTATCTTTAGAAAGCTTAGCTATAGACTTAATTTGATTTATCGGGTCAGCTTCTTTGGTGACTCCAACATCTGGAAGGAGACCTTCTCCGCAAGTCTTCTCTAAGAGAGAAGATTTCTCAGGAGGTTCATCGCCTCCTCCTGATGGTTGAATTAATCCTTTTGCAACTGAAGATATTGCTACTGAGGAAGTGGTTGTGGCACCAGTAGTTTCTTTCACAGGGGTTCGTTGAGTGGGAGGTTTCCTCTCTGACCCCTTCTTTCGGCCTGTAGTCCACTCAATCTATTGAACTGTTCTTTCGTAAATACCCGCCATTAGAGCCTACAATTCACTTACTTCCTGGTCCAGCATAGGCTCTGAACTGATAGGGGTGGACTTTATTTTCTCCAAGTAGGTGTCATCATACAGATGGTTACCATCATCCTCTAGCCCTTCTACTGCAATGTTAACATTGAACTTTTTGATCTGTTCAATGGTTAACCGGGCATAAAATCTTTCCCTGCTCTCCAAGTCATCTTTGTAGTTGGCCCAATAGTCTTCAATATCAGGTACATGGTGAATGGCCTGGATCATCTGCAAGACATCTCTCGCATAGTCAACCGGGTCATACTGCGGCCTCAGAACGTCATATGTTGCCAGAGAGAACTTCTTTGAGAATGTTTTAAGGACATTCTTTGCTTCTGATTGGGATGCACAACTGTAAGCTCTGATGGCCATTGGGCACTCGTAGCCTTTCTTCTTTTCCTCTGAACAGATCAGGTTGACCTAGAGTGCTTGCCTCATTACTTTGATCAGCACGATCATGTCTGTAGGGTATCTGCGCAACTTCAAAGGAAAGTCGTCGAAACCTGCAAGACGAAGATATGAGAAATCTCCAAACTGAATAAAATAGCATCCTAATTGGCTTATAAAAGCCATGGCTTTAGGAGAAAATTCCCTCTCCGTACAACCTTATAGCTCCCTGCATAGTCTCATTGTGAAGGCATCATTAACCGTGAGATAATCGGCATAGCTATTTTGTAGCTGCAAAGAAGGGAAAAATTCATAGCTTTTCACATCATCTGGGAATTCCTCTAATCTAGGAAGCCTAGGCCATATTTGAATCGTAGCTAAAATATATAACAGGATAGAAGACATGTAAAATTCATTCTGGAATTTGGCCCTATTAAGGGCGTCTAAGAGATTCTCACTCACCATCAAGGCCCAGTCAATGAAATGATGTTGGGAATAGATTATCTGAACCAGGAAGAAATGTTGTTCAATGAAATTAAAAGCTTCACTCTCACCTCTAATCCTGTGGAGTAATACCAGGATGTCCACTATCTCAGGCTTTAGATTTGCACCAAATAATGTTTTGGGCAACTTGCCCTTGGCGCTCTTGGGTTCTTTAAACCATGACTTCATAATCTCTATTTTCCAGACTGGTCTCTTCGCTGAATATTCAGAAACCGCCCAGCTATAATTCATCTCAGAGTACTCCACTTGCTTTGGAATACAGAGAGAATTTTGGATAGATTCTCTATCAATGGAGAGGAGCACCATGTTGTCTGGTAGGAGAATTTTCTTGGTGTCTGGGTTGTATCGGGCTATACATTCCTGGACCAACTCAGGAGCTTTAACGACTACGGGGAAATTGATAGCTTCGACTAACCCACTCTCCTTAAGCTTCTCAGTGATAGGGTGTATCTGCTCCGCTCTCAATCTATTATGGAAGTCCTGCAGGTCAAAGAATTTCAGCGAGGTATCTAAGATTTTGTGCCACTCAGAGGTAATGCCATTCAATCCGTCGAATCCCACAAATCTAGAAGCCATGTGAGTATGATTCACCTTGGAGATTCGAATTTCTCTTCAGAAAAAAGAAACAATGAGTGACTGGTCTTAGTTACTTTGAATTCAAATGATTTGGCAGACAATGGTGGTTCCAGTACGAGATCTTTAACTGATTTTATACTTTTGAATTCTTACCGTTTAACGGTCGACTTCCTACGCCACATGAATGAGAAGACCTTTACATTAATGAATAAGTCCGTTACAAAGTAAAATGGCATTGCTTGAATTAATTACTTTTCTTTACATGCCGTTAGAAGACATTTTTTACTTTAGTAACCGTAACGGTAACTTTCCTGAAGCGACAGAAAATTACTTTTTCGCTTCTCCTTTGGGCAGAAAAATGCTTTTGGATTGCTCTCTATCTGAAAAACTGCCAAAGGAGAATTCTGGCCTGTAGGGATGCCAAAAAGATATAAATTGATTCTATTGGCCTTCTTACATGTTGGATTTCTTGTGGAATGAATTATTCTTTAAAATTTCTTCACCTTGATAGTTTGGCGGGAAATGCATCTCGTGGGTCGGAACCCTTCGGTAGGAGCAGTGGAGAAGCCATTTTCCGCTTTTCTGCCTATGGTGAATTCCATGAAACCTTCTTTGTTTGATTGTTTCTTTTGTTTTCCATAGGTTCAATATGAGTGCTCAAAGCCTTCTTGTTCCCTACTTCTTCATTTTTCATCTTCATTTACCTCTGATATTCTTAAGTCTGTCAATTGCGGAAAGCGCACTCCGTATGTGATTTTCCACCATGGAGCAGCCAAAACTTGATTTCCTGCCAATGCTACAACTTGAAGATATGAGGCACAATATTTTATCCATATGTAATTTTGAAGTTATAAACTTTAAAACACAACCTTTACCGGATGAGGGACCTAACCTACCCGATAAAACATGATTTTAGAATCAGAATCCCCCTGGCTTAGGAAGGAGAAGTCAAGTTAGGGAAATCCGATAAAGGCCTTCTATCCTAAGGGGATTTCTAGACTTAGTCTCGAGACTTGCATGAGAATTCAATGACTGCTACTACACATAAAACATCCCTTTTTGTCTTGAGGTATGAAGACCAAAAGGGGGGCAACAGCTGGTTCTGTCTGTGGACTTGGACATTCACATGTCGAAGCAAGGAACTCAAATCTCTGGTTTCACAAAGCTCAACAAAAAGATGGCTAACAACAAAACTAAAGCAAGACGCAGAAGGAAAGCGGAAAGGAAACCTAACTAGGAAAACAAAAATAGGAACTAAACGTAACTATCATACAATACAGGGGTTACCTTCTTTCAGTTTATATCTGATAGAGCTTCAAATCCTGACCATTATATGTCAAGGGTAGTGCTTCGCCATCTGGATAAATTAATTTAAAATATTTTTTATCGAACGCCTGATGGATCTTGAAAGGTCCTTTCCACAGGGTTTTGAATTTCCTGTGCATGCCTTTGGGTGCCCTGCGCTTGTCCCACAATAACACCATGTCTCCCTCCATAAACTTTTGGGGCCTACTCTTTTTATCAAACAGGTTCTTCACACGTATCTGATGATGTGTAATATGATCAACCATTTTCTCCCTTTCTTCTTCCAATTTGTTCAGGTACAGGATCCTCTTCTCCAAGCCATCTTCATATATGCCATCTTCTACTACTGTCTTCAGTTTGCAAGTTTCTATTTCCAATGGCAATGGGAGACTAGCTTCTACCCCGTAGATGAGTTCAAAAGGAGATACACCGATGGCTCTTTTGGGGGTTACTCTATCCGCCCAGAGGGCTTCATAGATCTTTTTATGCCAATTTCTTTGGTTTTTTGCCAAGAGCTTTTTCATGATGTTCACCAATTTTTTGTTGCTAGACTCCGCTTGACCGTTTCCTTGAGAGAAATAATCAGAAGAATGGTCGACCATGATGCCATACTCATAAAAAAATTTAGTAATTTCTTGAGAAGAAAAGTATGTGGCATTATCCATAACCAGTTTAATAGGTATACCAAATCTTACCAGAATGTTTTCTTTGATGAATTTGCATACTACCTCTGAAGTAGTCCTTTTGGCTACCTTGGCTTCCACCCATTTTGTGAAGTAGTCAGTTGCATTAATTATGTAAGTATGACCTGCATTGGACATAGGGATTATAGGACCAATAAAATCAAGTCCCCACTGTTGGAAAGGCCCTTCAATTATCACTGGTCTAAGGGGCAATGCTGCTAACTGTGGCTTCCCGGTAAACATCTTGCATTTTTCACATCTTGCCACCCAGTGGTATGCATCTTTAAACATTCCCAGCCAGTAATAACATTGTCTCAAAATCTTGAACACGGTGACTGATGAGGAGAAGTGTCCTCTGCAAGCTTCATCATGAAAAACCTTCAATAGCTTCTCTTGTTGTCTTTTATCGACACATTGGAGGAATGTTCCATCTATAGATCTTTTATATAGTCTATCCTTCTAGATTACATATTTAGAAGCTTTCAATTTTAGGTCTCACCTTTTCTTTGAAGTTAATCCTTCAGGACATTCACCATAGGTCAAGAAATACACAATGTTTTCAAACCATGGGTCTTGCATACTTACCGCCAAAACCAATTGTGTAGCTCTTGGGTCTATGTCTGCTTGGTTTTCCGCCATTGCCTTGCACAAGGCATTCCCTCTTACCAACTTGGTGGGTTTGATCTCTATGTCATATTCTTGGGTTTTGGCTACCCATGCCCCTCGGTTGTTACACCCTACATATTGTTGAGTCAAAATATTCTTCACTGCAGTATCAGGTACATACATAAGAGAGTGGGAATGTAGGATATAAAACCTAAAATTCTTAAGAGCTTTTACCACTGCAAAAGCGTGATTTTCATTCTGAGAATATCTCAGCTCATGGTTCTTTAGAGGTGTACTCATAAAATTGATGGGGGCTTGAATTCCCTCTTCGTTCTCTTGCATCAGGATGGCTGACAGGGTGTGTTCAGAAGAATAACAATAGATTACAAAATCTTTCTTATAATCTGGGTGGCATAATACTATGGCGTTGGCTATGACATCCTTGATGCTTTTGAAAGCTTTCTTACCAGGGTCGTTCCATTTGAATTTCATATTCCCCTTCATCATATCAACAATGTGCTTAGTAATTTCGGAGAAATTAGGGACAAACCTTCTGAGGAAGTTGACTTGAGAAAAAAAGGACTTTACTCTAGTTTTATTCACTGGTAAACTCAGTTGCTAAATAGCTCTCACTCTTTCGGGATCAATTCTTATACCTTCTTGGAAGACTATATGACCCAATAATTTCCCTTCGGTTACACAAAACACCGATTTCTTAGGATTCAATAAAATCCCATCCTCCCGGAACCATTGCAATACTCTTCTTAAATCATTTATATGATCTATTCTCTTTTTAGAGAACATGGTAAGATCATCCAAATACATACCAATGATTTTATTCTTCATGTCACTAAAAGAAAGATCCATACCTCTCTAAAAAGTAGCTCTGGCGTTGATTAATCCAAACGACATCCTGTGATATTCAAAGGTTCCCCACGGGGTAGTGAAATCCGTCTTATGCTGATCCGCTTTCTCAACTTCTATCTGATTATATCCTGAGAAGCCATCTAACATAGACATCATTTTGGCTCCAGCCATGATCTGCAAGAGATGATCCATATTGGGGAGGGCGTAGTTGTCTTTCAGGGAAGATTGATTTAGATTTCTGAAGTCAACACAGATCCTTATTTCCCTGTTCTTCTTCCTCACAGGCACTATGTTTGCGACCCAAGTAGAGTGATGGATGGGATATATGATCTTTTCTTTGAGCATCTTATCAACTTCTCTGAATATGGCATCAACAACTTTGGGGTTGTAGTTTCTTTGCTTCTGCCTGAACGGGGTAGCTTCAGGTTTTAAGGGAATTTGATGTTTGAATAACCCATTCATAAAGCTTTTCAAATCTTCGTAGTTCCAAGAAAAAACATCTGAGTATTCCAGAAAAATCTTCTTGGCCTCATTCCTTTCTTCTTCTGTACAACACTTCCCAATATTGATCATTTTGGGGTCTTTTTCAGTTCCAATATTCATTCCTTCATATTCACCAGTAGTAGGCCCTCTTTCAATTCTTTTCTTCTTCACAAACATGTCATGTCTATTGAAGATTTTTTTGAGAGTGACCAGATGGGGCAGAATGATATTACCTTGCAATTGAATAACATCCAACTTATCTTTCATCAGCTCATCTTGGCAGCTTCCTTTACGGTCGCCACGAACCTCTTTATGGAAGTCCCCACCGCTCTCTAGAAAGAGAAGGAGATTTTTGTCATCTTCAAAAACTTGCCAATCTTCCACGTTATCGGGCACAGATGGTCGATATATAACTTCCACTTGGTATTTTTTATCCTTGAATTCTGGGTGGGGAAGTAATAATGAAGCTGAGACAGCTAAAGAATCTACTTTGGAATTCAACTCTCTTGGCACAGATTCGATAAAAAAAGAATCCAATGCTTCTATTTCATCCCATACTCTATTTCTGTAATTCTTCAACCTATGGTTCTTTACAGAGTACTGATTCTTGACTTGTCATACAATTAGCTCAGCATCACCAGGAGCTCTCAAAATTTTCACACCCCTTTCTTTCGCGGCGATAATCCCTAACAGAAGGGATTCATATTCAGCGGTGTTGTTAGTGTTTCCAAACTCTAATTTGTAGGCCAACGGCTCACATACTCCATCTAGTGATATCAAAACCACACCTGCACCAGATCCTGATAACGCGCAACTACCGTCAAATTCAAGAGTCCATATCTATGGTGGTATTTCTTCGATGGAAAATTGCTTTTCCTCTTTGGCAGTTTTTGCTTCTTTCTTAGGTTCATCAGTGAACAACATATAATTACCAAACTCCAATTCTTGATACAATATTTGGGCTTTAGGGTCATCGGATTTCAACACTGTGAATTTAACCTTTTCTTTCGGAACCAGTTTAATCTTTTTATTACCCACTGGGATTAAGCCTTGGGACCAATCCAGCTTTATCTCCCCCCCAAGGTCTCTGCAAAAACTCCTACTTAAAAATAACCCATAGCTAGTAGGTATATCAGAAACGAGGATGGTTAACAACATTTTCTTCTCGGGATGTGCTGCTAAGGCCACTTGAGAATCTTTAATCTGGCCGACTAGGGGTACTTGCTTGGAGTCCATGGAGTAGCACCTACCATGAGCTTTAGTGAGAGTAAGTTCTAAGGCTTTGGCTACAACAAATGGCATTACGTTATCTGATACTCTGGAGTCTATTATATAATTTCTCAACCTGCAACCGTTAATATACAAAGACACATAGAATGGATCAGGCTTTTGGCCTGGGAAGGTGGCTAAAATAGATGATTCCCTCTGTTCAAATGGTCCGCAAATAAGGACTCATTCTCTATGGTAGTTATGACATTTTGATTTAACTCTTGGTTCCCTCCTTTACAATAATCTACTAGCTTTTGCAGCTCAACAGGATTAGACTTAAGATAGTCTATGGGAGAAATCTGAATTCTAGAATCTCTACAGAATTGAATAATGTCAAAAGAGTTTTGTTCTTTACCTAGTTGAGGAATCCTCATACCTTGATTGGGCTCCTTTGAATTGGAAGTAGACACCTCATTGTTTTTAGGCAGTGATGAACTATCGCTTTTATCTTTCTGACTCCGAGTTAGGACTGCATAAGAGGTTCCATCTATGGTGGCGTAACATGTTGCTTCTTGCTCTGAATCTGATTCATACTCTAAATATAATTTTTTAGCATCACCATGTGAGTATGGATCTGGTTCAGCTCCAGATGCTCTAGCATTCCACTCATCGATCTGATGCATTTTGCAAGCACGGGCTACATCAGGACATCTTTCCCCATCAAGGTCTGTGGTTAAGTGGAAGGCACACATATTCCCTCTTTTAGGAGGGGCCTCTATAGCTAACCTCTGTGGTGGAGTAGTTAACTGTAACATTTTTCCTTCTGCATTCCTCCTGTCGTTATCTCTTCCCGATTGCTCCTAAAAGTTTCGCTAGTAGGGATTATTGAATTTGGGAAGCTGTCTCTTGAAGGCAATGAATTCATTAGACAATTTTTGGAGCATCTCATCAGATGACGTAGTATTGCTACTGCTGGCTCTAGACTGTATCTCCCTTTTCCATTTCCTGGATGAAATCATGTGGTCCTCAAGTTCTACAGCAGTT
This sequence comes from Thuja plicata, assembly GCA_018584345.1. Taxonomy (NCBI): domain Eukaryota; kingdom Viridiplantae; phylum Streptophyta; class Pinopsida; order Cupressales; family Cupressaceae; genus Thuja; species Thuja plicata. The sequence goes on from MU227132.1 coordinate 2,057,110, forward strand.
CTCTATGTGGCATCCAAATTTGCAAGGTTCATTCTCCTTAGATCATAATTGATGTCTGGTGGCATAGCTCTTATGAAGAAAGTTTTCAAATTTCCTTTTGTAGGCCTGTCAGCCGCTGGGATACGGTTTACTAGCTTGTTAAATTTAGCTATAAAATCCCTCATGCTGATCGACGGTTCTTTCTTGATAGAAGTCAACTGAGTCAATAGAGCATGTTCATCTTCAACAGTCTTAAACCTTCTTTTGAAGGTGGCTCTCATAGTAGCCCAATTGGTAATAGAAGAATCCAGAAAATGATGAAACCAATCAGCGACACCTTCGACGAGAGTCTCAACAAATTATCTGATGACCACATCTTCTTCTTGAACTACTAGAATGTTAACTGAAGTGAAGAATGTGGCAATATGCTCATCTGTAGATACCTTCCCATCTCCAAAAAATTTGGGAAAGTTCTTTCTAGAACCTGTAGGGAGAGGGTTAAATGCTGCTAGTTGCAGAGGCCCAACTAAAGTGGCCCAAGGGAGTGCCATAACTACTTGGGGTAAGTAGGGTGTTAGATTGACAATGGGAGGGGAAACTACTCCGTGCAATGTCAACACTTGGCAAGTGGTGGATAACTAAGGGGTTTGTTTAGGAGGTGAAGAAGGTCTGCTCTGGCTCCTTATAGTTCTGGTTCCCCAACGAGGTACTTCTAGGAGAGAAAAGTTAATATCTGTGAGTCTCTCAAAGACTGGGTCTATGCTACCTTCTTTCCTGGTACTTCTGAGAAATCTTTTAGGCTCCAGATTTTTGCTTAATTCTGTGGCCTAACTTCGCACTCTGCCCTTCTCAGATTTCTTCTTTGTATGGCTCTCTCAAGTGCCTCTTCTCTAGCTTCTTCCAGTTCAAGCACTTGACTGGTGTTTCTATAGTGTTCAGTGCTTCTCTTGTATCTCCAGACAAAAGTGTTTAACGAAGAAATGAGATCTTCTTGATCGTCTTGGAAACCAAGATTAGGTTGGAGTACAGGGATTATATTTTCATGGGGAAACACCATCTTTCCTCATTGTATGATTTCTAGTAAAATGACTATTCATCTTCCCCAGTAGAGTCGCCAAAAATATGTTGGTAAATAGATTGTTCTTTGAATGTAACTCTAAAATACCCAAAAATGTTTAAGAACAATCGAATACAATAGTTGGGAAATAGTTACTCAAAAACCTATTTTCCCTCTGAATTGGAAGGTACAGCTCCCTTACATGAATAATATTCAATGAATTTTAGTCTTTCCTATCCTAACAAGGGTATGCTCTTAACCCGAGAGCAGGAGAGGTAAACCAAGCTAAATCTAGACACAAAATAGCGCAGGCAAAGTAAATACAACTCTAAATCTAGCCAATTCTGAGACTTTATCAATTAGATTAATTCCCAAAACTGGTAATGCATGGACAACTACTAAAAATGCAGATGCAAGATTGAAAGTTAACAGTGCAATGGTATTGAGTCGATCTATATTATAAGAACGTTCCCAAAACTTAGGGTAGCAACTAATTTTCCCCTTAATTAGCTGTATCAAATCATAACACAGAATTCTGGTTCAAATACAGATTACGAATCTAACTCATAAGAGACATTCGAATTCAACAGAAATATTAATGAAATGCAATGGAACAGTTAAAAAAAATGGCATTCAGACATACACAATTGACTCAGCAACAATGATATTCCTCACACCAAAATTTAGCCGACCTTTGTATTGATTTTTGGATTAATACATATAGAGTTCTAGATTGAACCGTTACAAAAAGGAGTAATCGAAACAGTTCAACTTCCCAACCAAAAATGATAACCAAAGGTTTATCCGTTACAAATTTTTTGACAAAAATAGCACAGGAAGAGAATATATTTATGATTTGGTTTCCTTCCCCTTATCTAATTTGGCCCTATAGGCAATCATAGCAATGATGACTTGGATGAGCTCTTCGTGTCTGTTGATGTGGACATTGGTGCAACGGACAAGCCATTTGGAATTCTCTTTGGCTAGAGTCTTGATTGCTTCTGTCCAATCTATCAGTTCTTCCATAGCCTTAAAGATGCATCCACTCAATTGCTGGAGCTCTAGCACCTTGTCTAAATGGGTCGAAGACAGCTCTACCAAATTGTGCAAGTAATCTTTGAATGACTTCTGCATGTTGGCCACTCCAGCTATTGCTTTGCCTTCACCGCTAGTCTGCGAATCCACATGAAGTCCTAGCAAGAGTTTATAATTTTTACTCTGCTCCTCTTGCACCTTAACATCTGTTTGTTGTAGCCCTGTCTTGGCCTAAATGATTATCTCAATTTTGAATTCCAAACTTTTGAGCCATTTGATCAAGGGCTCATCACCCTTCTATAGGATTTTAGCTTTTAGGGCCTCCTTAGTCTTCATTTTTACTGCCACATGCTACATGACTATGCATTCTTGGCGTCTTACTCTCTCTGCACTGAGAGTCTATAAATTCTTCTCAATGTTGCTCTTCTCTATTTCTATCCTTATAGCAGTGTTACCTAACTACTCAATGATCACTAGACCTTCTGACTTGAGCCTCTTGATCCACCTCTTACCGATCTATCCGTAATGTCGATCCTCTTGTAACTTAGCCAGGATGGCTTGGTTTTCAACAGTACTAGGATCGAAGGAAGCTTGGGTACTGGGAGCGATTGCAATAGGAGTTAGGATCTGTCTGATGAACTCAGTCAGCTGAACTACTTCTGCCTTGAGCTGAACTTTGGAAGTCTTGAGGTCTTCTAGCTCTTCCTCTATTACTACATTGGTGGACTTCCACCAATCCACTTTGGTATCATGTCGAGCTAAACCCATATCAAATGACTGTAGCTGAAAGTCAGAAGCCATTAGATCCTCGAGTCTGCCTTCTTTGGTGGGCTTGGCTACTTCCATGGTGAAGTGCCCTGTCTCAGGATCACGACCCAGGGTAGACATAGTCTTTGCACTCTTCTGCTTTCTTGTAGTAGCCTTGGGCTGAAAATACCGTGATAGAGTGTCCTTGCTGGGAATTTCTTCTTCTACCCTCTTCCTTTTGCGCTCTAGAGTATTTTCTATCTATGACTCCGCGCTAGTGACCTTGTTGGCAGAGACCAACTCTTTGATGAACAACTTCCTAATGAGTAGAGGAGTAGCTTTGGGATGGGAGGCGAATGGGTTCACTGAAGTAGGTGAGGACGAGATCAATTTCACAACATGGGTGGCCTCCTGTTACTCCCCAACTCTCCTATTATATTCTGTAGAGGTACTAGGGCTATCCTCTCCAACTTCAACTATAACAGGGGACACCCTCTTTGGAGTTTCTTGGGTCGAAGTCCCAGCCGAATTATCTATAGCAATGGCACTAATTGGTTGTCCGGACCCTATAGCTTTAGAAAGCTCAGCTGTAGACTTAATTTGATTTTTTGGGTCAGCTTCTTTGGTGACTCCGACATCTGGAAGGGGACCTTCTCCGTAGGTCTTCTCTAAGAGAGAAGCTTTCTTAGGAGGTTCATCGCCTCCTCCTGATGGTTGAATTAATCCTTTTGCAACTAAAGAGATTGCTACTGAGGAAGTGGTTGCAGATCCAATAGTTGCTTTTGCAGGGGTTCACTAAGTGGGAGGTTTCCTCTCTGACCTCTTCTTTCGGCCTGCAGTCCACTCAATCCATTGAACTGTTCTTTTGTAAATACCCACCATTAGAGCCTGCAAGTCACTTACTACCTGGTCCAGCGTAGGCTCTAAACTGATAGGGGTGGACTTTATTTTCTCCAAGTAGGTGTCATTGTACAGATGGTTACCATCATCCTCTAGCCCTTCTACTGTAATGTTAACATTGAACTTTTTGATCTGTTTAATGGTTAAGCAGGCATAGAATCTTTCCCTGTTCTCCAAGTCATCTTTGCAGTTGGCCCAATAGTCTTCAATATTAGGTACATGGTGAATGGCCCGGCTCATCTGCAAGACATCTCTGGCATAGTCAACCAGGTCATACTGCGGCCTCAGAACATCACATGTTTCCAGAGAGAACTTCTTCGAGAGTGTTTTAAGGACATTCTTTGCTTCTAATCAGGACACACAACTGTAAGCTCCGATGGCCATCGGGAACTCGTATCCTTTCTTCTTCACCTCTGAACATATTAGGTTCACCTAGAGTGCTTGCCTCATTACTTTGATCAGCACGATCATGTCTGTAGGGTATCTGGGTAGCTTCAAAGGAAAGTCGTCAAAACCCGCAAGACGAAGATATGAGAAATCTTTGAACTGAATAAAATAACATCCAAATTGGCTTATAAAAGCCATGGATTCAGGAGAAAATCTCCTCTCCAGACAACCTTGTAGCTCCCTGCATAGTCTCATTGTGAAGGCATCATTAACCATGAGATAATCAGCATAGCTATTTTATAGTTGCAAAGAAGGGAAAAATTCATAGCTTTTCACATCATCTGGGAATTCCTCTAATCTAGGAAGCCCAGGCCAGATTTGAATCATAGCTAAAATATATAACAAGATAGAAGACATGTAAAATTCATTCTGGAATTTGGCCCTATTAAGGGCATCTGAGAGATTCTCACTCACCATCAAGGCCCAGTCAATGAAATGATGCTGGGAATAGATTATCTGAACCAGGAAAAAATGTTGTTCAATGAAATTAAAAGCTTCACTCTCACCTCTAATCCTGTGGAGTAATACCAGGATGTCCACTATCTCAGGCTTTAGATTTGTGCCAAATAATGTTTTGGGCAACTTGCCCTTGGTGCTCTTGGGTTCTTTAAACCATGACTTCATAATCTCTCTTTTCTTGACTGGTCTCTTCGCTGAATATTCGGAAACCGCCCGGCTATAAGTCATCTTAGAGTATTCCGCCTGCTCTAGAATGCGGAGAAAATTTTGGACAGATTCTCTATCAATGGAGAGGAGCACTGTGTTGTCTGGTAGGAGAATTTTCTTGGTGTCTAGGTTGTATCGGGCTATACATTCCCGGACCAACTCAGGAGCTTGAACAGCTATGGGGAAACCGACGGCTTCAACTAACCCACTCTCCTTAAGCTTCTCAGTGATAGGGTGTATCTACTCCACTCTCAATCTATTATGGAAGTCCTGCATGTCAAAGAATTTTAGTGAGGTATCTAAGATTTTGTGCCACTCAGAGGTAATGCCATTCAATTCGTCGAATCCCACAAATCTAGAAGCCATGTGAGTATGATTCACCTTGGAGATTCGAATTTCTCTTCAGAAAAAAGAAACAATGAGTGACTGGTCTTAGTTACTTTGAATTCAAATGATTTGGCGGACAATGGTGGTTCCAGTTCGAGATCTTTAACTGATTTTATACTTTTGAATTCTTACCATTTAACGGTCGACTTCCCGCACCACACGAATGAGAAGACCTTTACATTAATGAATAAGTCTGTTACAAAGTAAAATGGCATTACTTGAATTAATTACTTTTCTTTAGATACCGTTAGAAGACATTTTTTACTTTAGTAACCGTAACGGTAACTTTCCTGAAGCGGCAGAAAATTACTTTTTTGCTTCTCCTTTGAGCAGAAAAATGCTTTTGGATTGCTCTCTATCTGAAAAACTGCCAAAGGAGAATTCACCTTGGAGATTCGAATTTCTCTTCAAAAAATAGAAACAATGAGCGACTGGTCTTAGTTACTTTGAATTCAAACAATTTGGTGGACAATGGTGGTTCCAATTTGAGATCTTCAACTGATTTTATAATTTTGAATTCTTACCGTTTAACGGCCGACTTCCCACGCCACACGAATGAGAAGACCTTTATATTAATGAATAAGTCCATTACAAAGTAAAATGACCTTACTTGAATTAATTACTTTTCTTTACATGCCGTTAGAAGACATTTTTTACTTTAGTAACCGTAACGGTAACTTTCCTGAAGCGGTTGAAAATCACTTTTTCGCTTCTCCTTTGGGCGAAAAAATGCTTTTGGAGTGCTCTCTATCTGAAAATCTGCCAAAGGAGAATTCTGGCCTGTAGGAATGCCAAAATGATATAAATTGATTCCATTGGCCTTCTTACATGTTAGATTTCTTATGGAGTGAATTATTCTTTAAAATTTCTTCACCTTGATAGTTTGGCAGAAAATGCATCTCGTGGGTCGGAACCCGCTAGTAGGAGCAGTGGAGAAGCCGTTTTCCACTTTTCCGCCTATGGCGAATTCCATGAAACCTTCTTTGTTTGATCATTTCTTTTGTTTCCCATAGGTTTGATATGAGTGCTCAAAGCCTTCTTGTTCCTGACTTCCTCATTTTCCATCTTCATTTACCTCTGATATTCTTAAGTATGTCAATTGCGAAAAATGCACCCTGTATGTGATTTTCCGCCATGGAGCAGCCAAAACTTGATTTCCCGCCAATGCTGCAACTTGAAGATATGAGGCATAATATTTTATCCATATGTAATTTTGAAGTTAGAAACTTTAAAACACAACCTTTACCAGATGAGGGACCTAACCTACCCGATAAAACATGATTTTAGACTCAGAATCCCCCTAGCTTAGGAAGGAGAAGTCAAGTTAGGGAAACCCGATAAAGGCCTTCTATCCTAAGGGGATTTCTAGACTTAGTCTATGGACTTGCATGAGACTTCAATGACTGCTACTACACATAAAACATCCCTTTTTTTCTTAAGGTATGAAGACCAAAAGTGGGGCAACAAACACATAGTTATATGCATCACTATCATTCAGGGGACCCAAGCACATATTCTTGCACATAACGCAAGTATGAGGCACACAAAAATGTGAGCTCATGGAGGATGTGGAAGGGCCAGAAGCATCAGTATGAGGAGGAAAAAATGCCACACTCTGCCTAACGAGTAGATCACTCAAGGCGTGAATGGATTTAATATTCTGTGAGCCGGCCTCAACAATAATATCAGGATGCTACATAGTGGGAGGTGGTGAAATCTCTGGAGGGGGAACATATATGCAGGACTTCACCCACTGTGCCCCTTGCCTATCCTGGGGAGCACCTAAGCCCACACCCTGCTTCTATCTCATGCTCCAGTAATTGACTTTGTGACCGAGCACAAATTTAGCATACAATTTTCGTATGAAATAGAATGGGACATCCAAATTTTTGTGGGGTGGTCTATCAAAAACCATCCACCAGCGATCCCAAAAGTTGTCACATATTGCATCATTTGTACACCATTTAATTGACAAATTGGTTTTTTTAAGGTCCAATTTTAAACCAGTTTTGGGATCAACAAAAATGTTACATATGTCATGTTTTTTTATGTTTAGATCCATAACTTGATCTTAGTCAAGCCCATCATCAAATTGGGTGTGCATAGATTCACGCCAAAGAAGTGTAGCATTGTGTTGTTCTGTGAGTTTCTCCATGCTCTCAATAATGGAGTTCAGCGTAGAAAACATGGGACGCAAGGTGGGGATATTCACATATGTGTTATGATATCCTCTAAGTTGATTTAGATTATCTCCTATGAGATCCTATATTGGTCAAGGTTTTGAGAATGTTTGGTCTTCTGAAGGTGGGGGATTGTTTTGAGGTGGTTCTGGATTGTTTGCAGACTGAGAGGGAGGGTTTTCAGATTGGTTTGAATCCATGTCTGATTCAAAAACAATATATAATAAACAATATCAATTTCAACTCTAGTTTATAATCAATTTTAAAAAACAATACACAATATCATATAAAACCTAGTTTTTTATAAAAAAAATAGTAAATTTCAATGCAAAAATAAGAATGAAACTAGATAATTTCACTTACCTAGTATATTGTAGCAAATATGATATCAGATCTCTATCTGATATATGATTTGGTTGGCTTGGCTTTGTTGCTTCAACATTTTCACAATGAAAATGTTGAACGCAACCACAGGCAACAATATATTATTACTGATGAATATCGGATATCCGATATTATCGGATATCCAATATTATCGAACATCTGATATTACCAGACATCAGATATTATCAAACATATGATAATGCTTTATCTTTGGCTTTTAGCTTGGCCAGGTGTACTGACACCCAGGCCTACTCAAAAGTCAACAAACTTTTGGGTGCGCTTTTGGATGAGTGAAAAATTGATTTTTTCACATCGCAAATTTTTGGCATACCATGATCCTGCACAAACCCAGGTGCTCTGCACACTCTCCACTTCTCTAAAGAATTAGGATCACTTTCATACAAATTATTCATGTCATCAAAACCAAGAACTTCAATTCTTATTTTAGTTAACAATGATCTTCTTCTACTCAATGGATCGGCAACTCTGTTAGAAACTCCACTCTTATGCTTAATCACAAATGTAAAGCTCTACAAATATTCTACCCATTTCATATGCCTCTGGTTCAACTTATTCTGACTACCCAAATACTATAAATCCTTATGATCAGTATATAATACAAATTCATTTGGCATCAAATAATGTCTTCACTTATTCATAGCTTGCACAATAGCATAGAAATCTTGATCATAGATAGAATATTTCCTCTTTGCATCATTCAACTTCTCACCAAAGAAAGCAACAGGTTTACCTTCTTGAGTCAAGACAGCTCCAATTGCACTTCCACTTGCATCACATTCCACTTGAAAAACTTTATTAAAATCAAGTAACATGCCAACACAGGTAATTCAGCAACTTTCAAATTTACAGCTTCAAAAATCTCATCAGCTCCATGTGTCCATTTGAATTCTCTTTTGTCTCCCCTCATTGTCTCATTCATAGCATTACAAATAGAACTGAAATTTCCAATAAACTTCCTATAAAAAATTTCCAATCCATGAAATGATCTTACCTCAGTGATATTTTTAGGTGTAGGCCAACTCAGTATAGCTTCAACCTTCTCTGGATCCATCTTCAAACCATCATCTAAAATCAAAAAACCCTAATACACAAGCTCTTCCTTCATAAATGAACACTTCTTTAGATTTATCAGCAACTTTTCTTCTTTCAATCTCTGCAACACTTGTCTTATATGCAGAAAATGCTCTTCTCTAGTCTTACTGAATATCAGAATATCATCCAAGTATACAATCACACATTTATTCAATAATTTCTTTAAAACTTCATTCATCAACCTCATAAAAGTACTTGGTGCATTAGTTAAACCAAAAGGCATAACCAACCACTCATACAAAACTTCCTTTGTTTCGAAAGCAGTCTTCCATTCATCTCCTTCTCTGATTCTGATCTGATGATATCCACTTTTCAAATCAATTTTGGTAAAATATTTTTCTCCACTCAAATAATCCATTATGTCATCCATTCTCGGTATAGGAAATCTATACTTCACTGTGATCTTATTATAGGCTCTGGAATTAGTGCACATTCGCCATTCTCCATTCTTCTTAGGTGCTAATATAGCAGGTACTGCACATGGACTCAAACTTTCTCAGATCAATCCTTTGTTCAACAATTCATGAACTTGTCGGTTAAGCTCTTCATTTTTGGTAGGTGTTAACCAATGTGATGCTTTGTTTGGTAAACTAGCTCCAGGAATCAAATCCATACAATGACTGATATCCCTCATTGGTGGAAAACCATTAGGTACACTATCTGAAATTATCTCCTTGTACTCAGTGAGAAACTTTCCAACATATATAGGAATGTCATCTTCTGTATTCTTACTCGATTTGTTAGGAATCAAAGCATAACAGATTTTATTCCTTTTCAAATCCTTAACCAACTGTCTACCTTCCATCAAGAAAACTTTCACAGATGTACATATCTCACCAGTAGGTTCTTCAACCAAAGGTAACAAAACTTGCTTCTTACCATCAACCCAAATAGAATATCTATTCAATCTTCCATCATGTATAGTATTTATATCATATTTCCAAGGTCTACCCAACAAAATATGACAACATTCCATAGGCATAATATCACACAACACCTTATCATAGTACTTTCCAATTTTTAGATTCACAAAACATTGTTAACTCCTCATTAATGTATGATCATCTTTGATCCATGAGATCTGATAGGGCTTTGGATGTTTCTATTGGAATTATATTAGAATGATGTACTGAGAGGGGAGGGGTGAATCAGTACCTCTAAAACTTTTCTTGGTTATCTTATTAACCCTTAATCATCAATTTGTAAATTATCTTATCTAACTGTTCATCTTTCTTTATGTATATGCAATGATATCATAAGTTCTTTAGTATGTAACCATAACAGAAACATTCATGAAAATAGATAACACATAGCACAAGATATGATATCGCAGAAAACTCCTATTAAGAAGTAAAAACTGCGGTGGGGATTGTTACCCACAAGACTTCACTGTCTACAGATAAGAATGAGCCGGTTAAGGCTTACAATTGGTCACTTCTGATGACCTACTCTATTAGGAGTATTACAGTGGAGACCTGTTAATATCTACTTCATTTAAATCTTTAGCTACACTGTTAAGTGTGCACTCTATTAAGAGATTTGTAAAGAACTGTTAACTCCACCTTCTACAAAAAGATTTTAGATGTGATGCACTTTTTAGAATAGAACTACATAAGTCTTTGATCTGATGATGTATGCAATCTTTAATTGCTGATAATAGATCCAATAAAGCTTCCTATGTATAAGTAATCATCCTTCCATGATTGAATAATACCTTTATCTACTCGTCAGTAGCCTATGTGTGTTCTTGACAACTGATATGATCTGTTTCTGAAATTTGTATGAATTCTTCCTTCTTCTCCTTAGATGCTCTTCGTGGCTATCAACAACAATGAATTTATAACTCACAATTGAGTTTAACATCTATTTATACTAGTGTTTGGCTCAATTCTTGATTCACGCTTCACAAGTTAACTCTAGATCTAAGGTTTACAACTTGACCTTGATCTTTAGTTAGATATGTTTTAGATTCATTAGGATGCTTTAAAATATTTACATAAAGCTTGCTTGACCCTTAAGTTATCATTTAAAACAAATTAAAACTCTATAAATATAATTACATTGCTTTATCTAGCGTGTAAAACTCAGATCCACTATTTGTGGGTTCTCTAACTGACTGTCGATTCTGACGGTCGGTTTTCTTGGTCGTCGGTGTTCCTTTCTTGAACTGGTCATCGGGTATGCCTTTTCTATTCTATTTGTTCTCAAAAACTATGTCACCGGTGATGCTTGTAGTCACCAGTGATGCTTGTCAATTCCATACTTAGCATTTTTCATGACCTTTGTGTTCTGTCGGGTATGCTCGCTGTTCGCCGGTAATACTTGTAGTCCATCGGTAATGCTTGTAGTCCACCAGTGATCTCAGTAGTCTGCCGGTGATCTCTGTCAATGTTTTTCACTAAGTGTACTAATGGAAAAATTAATGTTATCAATCTCCCCCTTTGACATTAGTATCAAAAATATGATATGTGCGACATACTGAGTGTATTAGTATGTACACCTGTGTATACTCCTTCCTTAATCATTTGAATGACTCCCCCTATGTATATGCCGGTAAGTGTAAGTATATATACATATCCTTATGTACTTTTTCTTTTCCTCCTTTTTTAAATATTGTACATAACTATATACATTTCCTTTTGTCCTTTTTTGATTTTAAGGGCAAAGGTACTTACAACTTGTCAAAAAGGTGGGAATGTGAGGACTTGATTTCCTCCATCATCTTTTCCCATTTCTCTTTTAGCATTTCTAGAGCCATGTGCTCCAGTGAAATCCGTACATGTATATCATAGATGTTGTCTACTACAGACATCTCGGGGGTTGCAATAAGATTTATTGCATCAGAAATATGTTGTTGTAAAATAGTAAGATTAGGCAGAATATGTGCCTGTAGTTCGGTAATCTCACCTCTGAGTTGTGTTTCAGCATCCCATATTTCTTGTCTTATCCATTCACCTCTATGACCTTGTCATGATGTTCCTTTATACTTTTGGCATGTGAGGTTAGGCTTTGTGCACTTGCTGTGACATTAGAATCTATTTCTGCTAATTTGTCACTATTTTCTTTTGCAAAATTCTCAAGTGTGCACATTTTTTGAACTAAGGTGATTGCTTCAGAAATCAATGGCACTAATTCATCAGTGACTTCAGAGAGCTTTACCTTCTTCAATGCCACTTCTTGGCTGATTTTATCAATTAACTTGTATTGATATTTCTTCTCTACTTGTTCTTAAATAGCTAGTTCTGCATCAATGTTTTTCTCTGTGATGGCATTGGTAAGAACAACAATTTGTTCCTTAACTGTAGCATTTTCTTCAAGTTTTACTTCAGGAACAAGTTGTTGGAGAATATCTCTTTCTTTTTCAAGTACCATTGTTTCCCTGTGTTCTTTTATCATTTTCTTTTGAATGGATTTTCTCTGACATAGCACTCCAAACTCTTGAAGTTTATCACTGTCCAAAGTGGTAATATCCCAGTTTGGAACTTCTATCACTTCATCAAGTGTAACAACCAAGATGTCTTTCTTTACTATTTTCTTCTTCTTCTTCTTTGGCTGGGTAGTAGATTGATGTACTACCATATTTAAAGTGTGAGATTGGGTTGATTTGGTGGGTGAGGGTCAAGAAGAAGAGGCATCCTTTTGTATCTATTCTGAGTCCACCAACTGGTTTGGTGAAGACATCTCCTCATTTTCCTTGGGTGTATCAACAGATATGTTTTCTTTGAGTTTTATACCTTCATTTGTTTTTACTCCTTCACTCTTATCTTGTTCTTCAACCTTTCTCAGTGTATCATCAGTTTTTTTATTTGCCTCTTTGTTTTGATCTTTTGATACATCTTGCTGATCATCGGTTGCATCCTTCATTTCTATATCTGTATCCTTGGGAGTGTTGGATGCAACTTTGTTTTCAGCGGTGCCCATATCCTTGGGTATATCATCATCTTTCTTAGATGATTTATCCTGACTAGACTGAATATCAATAGCATCTATTAATATATTCATGTTTTTCAGTGTATTGACTGTTGCATTGTCAATAGTTGTGTCTTGTTCATCGGTATTGCCCTTTGTAGCATTGATGTCTTCATCTTTTTGAACTTCTACTGTAGGGTCTTGTCCTATAGTGGTATTGACAATGTTGTCTAACCATGATTCATCATTTATATCAACATCTAAGTTACCTTTTATTGACAACTCTTCTTTGGTAACTTCTTCATCCTCTAAGCTTATGCGGATGGGGCTTGCTGGTACTTGATCATTTTCACCATCCTTTGGCCATTCTTCATCTATAATGTCAGTCTATTTTTGGCCTGTTATTTGTACCTCTTCACTGTCTAACTCAACTGTTGAGTTATCTATTTTAGTGATTGTTTCCTTCTCATGACTGCTCTCCTCATTAGGATTGATTATCTCACTCCATACATTATGTGTTTCTTGTTCTAGTTCTATAAGCTTCTCTTTAATAAATTTATAAGTTCTCAATTTGGGTGAGAAGCATTTTGCATATTTATCCATGATTTCAATAATTTCTTCTCTCATTGATTTAGGAGGCATAAGAGAAACCAGTACTCTTTCTCTTATCCTTTTCTCCTCATGGAGTGCAAAAGTGAATGTAGAAGATATCTTATCCAATAGTTCTTATGGTACATCATGTGTAGTGAATGTTAGTGGGATATAATAGTGTCTGTACATCTTAGTAATAAGTGCATCTTCAATCTTATTCTATTCTACAGTATCCCATCTTAACCATTTCCTAATCTTAGGATGTCCAATAGATGCAGCTTTAGAAATATACTTACATATTTCATCAATGTCTTCAGTGGGTGATGTAACCTTTTCTGTTTCCATTGCTTTTTTTATAGTGTCAGGTTCATCCATAGCTAAATCCTCTAAGTCCTCATTAGTCTGAACATATTTCCTTCTTTTGGCAGGTGCCCTAGCTGGTTGTTTTTCCTTTTGTGTGTCAGGTTTCCTCTTATACACCTTCCCTTTTACCATGGGAGAAGGAATTGCATCCTTTGTCATTTGACTTCTTGTTCTAGACTTCTTAGGTGGAGGAGGAGGTGGTGAATCAGACTTCTCTTCCTTTGATTCTTGTTGCTCTACTGTATCACCAATGGGAAGCTGGTCCTCAGTGACTTCTTCCTTACCCTCTTGTTCCTCTTCGCCTTCTGTTTCTTCTTCTCCTTTAGAAGATATTTTTAGATTCTTTTTCAGATTCTTCACCATTCTTTTTTACTGTTTTACAACCTTCTTGACAACAAGATTTGTTTTGATCTTCTATTTGGCCTCTTCATAGGTACCAAATCTTAGTTATTTGTTGTCTATTGGTTCATTTAATAGTGCCTTAATGCACTCATTGGCTAATCTTGTTTTGATTTCATAATCCAATTTTGAAAGCCATGATTTCCTTGGAACTACTACTTGTATGTATGTGAAGTCAGTATCTACCATGAAACATATTTCTTCACGGTGTTCCTCTATCAGATTCTTAGGAATTCTGGTTCTTGCTTGCAGCATTTCCTTTATGGTTTTGAAATACTCATGCATAACATTATCAAAATCTATTCCTAGTGATTCTATGAATTCACCTATCTAAATGGTAATGGGTCTGCTTGTGTCCCATGTAACTTTTCCAATGGAAGGAAAGTATTCTTCAAAGTAAAAGAATATGCACATTATGAGGGAACCAAACTTACATGTGTTTGTCCTTGAAGACCTTATTGTGCACATGTTCTCCTCAAATTGATGTAACAAGATCTCTACAAGATCCATCTTCTTCCCTTGTTTTATAATCTTGTATGCTGTGCTCATAGCAGTACTAGATATGTTGTTCATTCGGCTTGCTTGGAATATCTTGTATCCAACAACACATGCTCCAAACTTCACCTCTTCGTCGGTAATGGTGTTCACTTTTAGTGCTCTTTTATCTGATTTTGCACCAGTCAGTTTTTCCACTTCTGCCAAAGATGGGTGCTTGTGAGCCTATGGTTTATCGGTTGTAGGATAACCAGTAACTGCGTGAATAACATCCTTTTTTATTGCCTTTGGTTTGTTTAGCCATAGATTCTTGTTGTGAACTATACTAAGAACAATTTTTATCCATTCTGTCTTGAAGACCTTGGGAAAATGTAGTGCATTTGTGAGTCCCTTTACTTCTAAGTGTTTGTGCTCTTTCCTGAGCTTTCCAGCATCATCACATAATGCCCTATAAGCATTATCTAGGTCTAGATCTCCTATTTCTGAGATCTTACAGTGAATATAGGACCTTACGTCCTCTACTAGTAAAACCCTAGGTGGGATTCGGGAGAATGCTCCAGAATCATTAGGTTGTGAAGCTATTTTAGAGTGTAGCTTGTATTTAGGCTCAGCACACAAGCCTCTACTGATAAGCTTGAAGGGTTTCTTCTTGTCTTCCTTAATTTTCTCAACTCTAGAAGTTGATGCCATCATTTTGCAAAAATTTAGGGCTTTTCATAAATAAAAATAGTGTGGTCGGTGAGTGTGATTACTTATGGAATCTCTGTGCTTTTTTGTGAATGTGAATGCTTTTGAGTCAAATTAATTCTTTCTGGGTCGCTCTCCAAATTTCTCTTAAATCACTCTGGTCTGCTCTGCTCTGCTCGAAAATCGCAAGTACAAAAATGAGTTTACCCGTCAGGATTTTATAACCTCTTTGTACCCTAAGTTGTCATTAATGCTTACCAACTTTGTCAGTTTATGAAGACCGATTTCATTGGTACAGACATTCATAACATCTTCGATGTTTGTGCAAAGCGTCAGGGTTGCTAGCAGTTTTGGAGACTTCACCGATGATTTTCGGTGAGGTTGCAAAGATAGCTTTTTGTTGATTCAATGTTCACCGATATCCGTCGGTTTACACTTAGCTTTTGTGATGACCGATACATTCTGGTAAGTAGTGCTAACTATTCTATGTGTGTTCACCGATGCAAATTGTGCCCAATAACTGAAGGTTACTTTTCAATAGTTTAGCACATAACAATATATTGCATCTTTTATTCATGCCTATATTACAATATGAACTATATATGATGGAACCAATCATGTATAATTTAACTTGTCATAATGCAGTTCCATACTTACTTGTGCAATCTAGTTGGATGTCGTGATGTCACCAGATCCATTGGATGAGGTGTCACCATTTGCAATGCTTGTTCTAGCACCTTCAGTGTTAGTGGCTTTTACCCACATCTTGTTTCTCATTCTTTTGATGTCATCAATGGAATTTCAATTGGGATGTGTATTTGTGTCTGTCATTCGGTCTTTGCAATCTTTTATCACATGTCCAACCTTATGATAGTGTAAACATGCCATATCTAGATTGGTCCAACCTCTTGACCTTCTGGTCCACTTTCTCATGCAGTTGGGAGCAATATGACCATACCTTCCACATGCTGTACAATTTACCCATGTATTATAGTCCCAAACATATGAGTTATGTACTCTTGTTGGTTTGTATCTTTTATCAGTTTCCTTTGGTGTCCATGCCTTGTTGTTCTTTTTCCAGCATTCCTTATGTGTATTCCCATTCATCTTGCATGTAGGACAATACTTTTCCATATAGGTTTTTCTCTTTGGATTTGTCACTTTGGATCTGCACTCATGTGCCTTGTGTCCTTTCTTTTGACATTTATAACAATTACCAGTAAAAGTAGATTGTGCTTGAGAAATACCTTTCATTTTTCTTCTGCAGATGTTTGAGGTGTGGCCTAGTTTTCCACAGTGATTGCATGACAACTTCTTGGATCTTTGGGTTGTGAAAGCATTCCTCTGATCTGGTTGATTAGAAAATTCACCATTCTCATTATACCCTAATCCTGTGTAGTTGTTGACTCTTCTTTGTCCATCAATAAAATCATCCATCCTTTTGTTTCTATCCTCAGCCTTTTTAATTAATTCATTGTGTTGATTCTGGACTTTGATTTCATTCTTCAATTTTTTCATTCTCTTCTCTTAGCTCACCTATGATCTGTATTCTTTCAATGAGTTTTGTATTTAATATTTGTACTTCTTAACTCATAAGAATTATCTGGTTGGTAACCTCATGGTGATGCTCAGTGAGTCTTAGAATCTCTGAATCTTTCTCTTGTAACTTCTCTATAATTTTCCTCCTATCATCAATGGCTAGTGTTCTTTCATTTTCAGCTTTTCTTGTATCATTTATGACATCAATCATTTTCACCATTTGAGTCTCTTGACCAATTTGCAGCATCTTGATTTGATCTGTCAGATGTAGATTGACCTCTTGTAGATTTGTAATTTCTTCAACTAATGCATCTGAAGCTTTGCTCATTGATGATTCCATTGTTTCAAAGTAATCTATTATATCCAATTCTTTGTAGTCTTTCTCATTCAGTCTGGTTGCCATAATCTTTCTTTCATCAAGAAATTTTCTCTGTTTTATTTTCGCCTCCTTATACTACTCATAGTTAATTTGCATCTATAACTTCTCATTCTCAATATTCATGTCCAGTCTGAACTTGTCCATTGCTCCGATATTTTCTCTCAAGTCTTTAAGTTTTTTCAAGAAAGAGACTTAGCTCTGATACCAATTGTTGGAATTATATTGGAATGATGTACTGACAGGGGAGGGCTGAATCAGTACCTCTAAAAATTTTGTTGGTTAGCCCATTAACCCTTAATCATCAGTTTGTAAATTATCTTATCTAACTATTCATATTTCTTTATGTATATGCAATCATATCATAAGTTCTTTAGTATGTAACCATAACAGAAACATTCATGAAAATAGATAACACATAACACAAGATATGATATAGCAGAAAACTCCTGTTAGGAAGTAAAAACTGCGGTGGGGATTGTTACCCACAAGACTTCACTATCTACAGATAAGAAGGGGTCGGTTAAGGCTTACAATTGGTCACTTCTGATGACCTACCCTATTAGGAGTATTACAGTGGAGACCTGTTAAGATCTACTTTGTTTGAAGCTTTAGCAACACTGTTAAGTGTGCACTCTGTTAAGAGATTTGTAAAGAACTGTTAAGTTCACCTTCTACAAAAGGATTTTAGAAGTGATGTACTTGTTAGAATGAAACTACATAAGTCTTTGATCTGATGATGTATGCATTATTTAATTTCTGATAACAGATCCAATAAAGCTTCCTATGTATAAGTAATCATCCTTCTACGATTGAATAATACCTTTATCTGCTTGTCGGTAGCCTCTGTGTGTTCTTGACAACTGATATGATCTTTTTCTGAACTTTGCATGAATTCTTCCTTCTTCTCCTTAGATGCTCTTCGTGGCTATCAATAACAATGAATTTATAACTCAAAATTGAGTTGAACATCTATTTATACTAGTGTTTGGCTCAATTCTTGATTCACGCTTTGCAAGTTAACTCTAGATCCAAGGTTTACAACTTGACCTTGATCTTTAGCTAGATATGTTTTAGATCTATTAGGATGCTTTAAAACATTTACATAAAGATTGATTGACCCTTAAGTTATCATTTAAAACAAATTAAAACTCTATAAATAGAGTTACATTGCTTTATCTAACGTGTAAAACTTAGATCCACTATTTGCGGGTTCTTTAACTGACTGTCAGTTATGACGGTTGGTTTTCTTAGTCATCGGTGTTCCTTTCTTGAACTGGTCGTCGGGTATGCCTTTTTTGTTTCATCAGTTTTGTTCTCAAAAACGGTGTCACCAGTGATGCTTGTAGTTTCCGGTTATGCTTGTTAATTCCATACTTAGCTTTTTTCATGACCTTTGTGTTCTATCTGGTATGCTCGTTGTTTGCCGGTAATACTTGTAGTCTGCCGGTAATGCTTGTAGTTCGTTGGTGATCTCTGTAGTCTTCTGGTGATCTCTGTCAATGTTTTTCACTAAGTTTACTAATGGAAAAATTAATGTCATCAGTTTCATCCTCTCTAACTGTAAATTTGCAACCATTTCCTCAGATGCCAGATTCTCTGAGCTTCCATTGTCAATAATCACCTTCCAAACTTTGTCTGCAACTCTACATTTGGTCTTCAATAAAATTTTCCTAATCATATCTTGCTTATCCTTCTCACTCCATAGTATCCTTCGAATCATGAAATTTCCTTCCTTCTTAGCTTCATTTGGTGACTCCTCTTGTACCAATGCATTTCTGCAACTACTGCCTTTATTGCTTGCATGTGTACATTAAAAAGATTTATGTCCTTCTTCACCATAGTTGTAAAAAGTAACTTGGAATCCCTTTCTGCTATATCCACCTCTGGAGTAATTTCCTCTTCCTCAGTATGAATTTCCACCTTTCCATTCAGTCTTTCCTTTGTCTTGAGATGTGTCTGAAACTGACTTGGCTGGTTCAGATCTATTGTTTTCACCATGAGATCTACCTCTTCCTCTAGGGAATCTACCACCGCTGCCTCTTTGTCTTTGTTCATACCTTCTGCTCATTTTTTCCTCAGCTTTTAGGGTAAATTGATATATCTCCTCAATGCTTTCCATCTTGACCAAACTGATCTCATCTTGTATAGAACTTCTCAAGCCATTCATGTATCTTGCTATTCTTTCCACCTCATCTTCAACATGTACTCCAGATCTGATGTCCAATCTATAGAATTCCTTAGTATATTCTTTCACAGATTTATACTTCTGCTTCAATATTTGCATTCTCCTATTCAGGTTAATCTGATAATCACAAGGTAGAAACTTGTCTTTCAATTTGTTTACCATCTTATCCCATACCTTGATTTTATCTTAACCTTTCTTCTTTTGATCTAATTGCAGATGTTCCCAACATAGGGATGCATGACCTTTTAGCTTTGTGCTTGCAATCTTCACCTTCTTATCCACTGCCACAATTTCATATTCAAAATACTTTTCCACTATACTCAGGAGGATTAAACTGGGGTGTGGATTTTAAACTTGTCAAGGCTCTCAGGAATCGCTCTCCATCCTGATTCAACACAGGTGCAGGTGCAACTTCACCTTGAACCTCTTCATTTTCATCATCACTAAGATCATCAAGATGTCTTCCTCTACGTTGGGTTGTCTCAATAGCTTCCAATCTAGCATCCATTTGTCTAAGCATATCAGCTAGACGTGGATCGGCATTTCCTCTCCCACTAACCATCTTGATTCCCTCTGCAATTGTAGGTCAGATCGTAATCTACCACCCCACAACAATACCAACTAGGGTTAGGGTTTCAAGAAGGAACTAGATCTCACCATACTCTGATACCACCTGACGCAAGGAGTTATGGAGATGGGGCCCAAGGCACACCCAACTACCAAACCAGCTTGCAGAACCAATGCAGAAGCCAAGTAACATAGTGAGAGAACAAAATATAGTGATCCTTTATAATAACTTGGTCAAAATCATTACATGTCAAGCTGTAAGGCCTTCCCCATTTCGGCCATATATTCAATGAATTACAATAAGATCTTCATACAACAGAGATCCTAGATGTTCAATCTCAATATCTAAACATTCACTTTTCTTGCTCTAAGATTAATTACAAAACTAAGAACATACAACCAAATATATACAAGATCCCAACAAGGAAGTCGGCACTCAAATCCATAAGAGAGACCCAGATTTAGGTCCACAAAGATCCCAATGAGAGAACCCAAATCAACTCAGCAACAAAAATCAAATGAAGAAGTCGGCCAAAGATCCAACTCCCAAAATAAGCATCTAGGGCGGAGGAACACCGAAAGTCAGCAACCATTGGTAAAGCATAACCGAGCGTCAAAAATCCATTCGTTAAGGACATTACCAAAATCCATTGGTAAGCATGCCTAAGAAACAGAACCTGAGCAACAGAGAACAAATTAAAGAACTAAAGAAAACATCTTGTTGGTTGAGTAGGATTGCCAATGACCAAAGATGCTCCTGTTGTGACCACCTGAATTTGGTCTGTTGCAACTATGGGCCCTATTTGCCCTAAGTGTGATCATACCCTCGATTATGCCCAAATGACCCTGTTATTGCTTGGCATAATTCTTCGAATCAATTTAATGTCCTAGGTGATTTTTATCACTAAATTATATTAACTATTTGTTGGTAAACAGATTTTTCTTTTCAATTTAACTCTCAAAATACCCAAATCTGTGAGATAATTTGATACCAACAGTTGGATAATCTATCACTAGGTTGATAGATTTCCTCTGAATTGAAAGGTACAGCTCCTTTATGAATGATATTAAATGAATTTAAGTATTCCTAAACTAATTAGGTACGTTCTTAACCTGAGAACGAAAGAGGAAAACCAAGCCAGCCCTAGACAGAACTAACTCAGGCAGATTTTAGATGTTAAGCCTAGCCAACTTCGAGAACTCACACATCCTATGACTTCCCGAGATTGGTAATGCAATAATGCTGTTAGTTATGCAAATGCAGTGACATGAAATTAAAATGAAGATTAAACATCTGAATCTCTGCAACAAAAACATATGAAAGTACTCCGATCTATCACCCATTCACCATTTGACTAAGAACGCAAGAAAGTGCTCAAAACTAACCATAACAATACTCTGATTGAAAGTAATCAGAAAAGTAATGCTCAAATGCTCCGATTCA
>MU227132.1:2094921-2107074 GCA_018584345.1 Thuja plicata
ATATTGGGTCCTCACATTCCTTCTTTTTCTCTCATCCAGTCCATTGCATAAAATCTTGGCTTCCATCTTCCTTATCCTCCATTTCATCACCCTATCAACATCTTTGAGCATACTTTCAGTGTTCTTGACCTATCATAGCATATCTTTCAAAAGAGCACCATCCCAAGAGAAAGATACATAAGTTCTTCCTTAAAAAAAAAAGAAGAAGAAGAAGAAATAAAATAAATAAATAAATAAAATGTGCCTCAGTGAAAACCTAGTAAATAGGCACCTTGGTAGTAAAAGTAAAGAGAAAAAGATTCATCCTATGGTGAAAACCACTTCTTGTAGCGCCTTGGATAAGTACCGTGATGAAAACCTAGCAAACATGTGTCACGCGTAATTCCTCCTACATGCACTCTTCACTTGGGGGCAAGTTCCTTCCATCACATCTTCCATTCATTTTCCATCTGGTGAGCTTGACAAGGTTGAGCCTATTCATGAACAAATTGTATATCTTACTCACTTGCTCTTATCTGTTGCACATTATCGTGATCTTGCTTATTCCAAGCCAAAAATCACTACACTGTGCCTTATCTTGATGATGTTGTCCTATCAGTTGACCCCTTGGTATTGATCAAAAGGAAGAACAAAATAAAATGAAAAACAAGTTCTAAAGAACTCTCTTGACATGTCCACTCTTTTGGGACTACATGATATCCTACATACTTTTCATGACATCAGGTCATTATCCTATATGAGATTTGATACCCCTTCGTGAGCCTACATTGCTATATCATTTTTACCTAGCTTGGATAATCTTGAGGAGACTCTCCTTGAGGGTGACATTCACATACTTCCTCCACCTTTGCCAATCCACTTCTGAGATATCAATACATCTGTAACACCCTACATCTTTCTAGACATTGGGGGCACGCAAAAATTATCATGCTTGAGAATTGGTAAATATTTTGAAATCTTCTAAAAACACTGGAAAAATGACATCACTTGTACTTTGTACTCCATCTATCAATGCATTTCTAATACTAAGCCTTCACGATCACACCTATTCTAAAATATTGACTTTGTTTCCTTACAACTACCTTATCCTCGCTTAGGATTTGTCTATCTTTTTCGGTTCTAGGGAACAAGTCATTATGCACTGGGGGCATCTTTGCCAGTCTGGTAGGTTGTGTCTGCTAAGTCTTTGCAGGATGGTTTGTCTTGTGATCCGATGCTTTTTGATACTTTCACCACCACTATCACATTCATGAAACAAGGATGACACAAAGATTGCACTAACATGAACGGTGTTCCTAACACCTCCATTGGATTCTGAACAGTGACAAGATTGTATACAGGTAAATGGATGCCCTATTTGCTTGAATTCTAACTTTTTGATTGTTGAATCTATACTACGCGTGAAAAATGAATCAATAGTATTTCTCAATACTACTTAAGCACACAATTTGATCTTGGTTTGATTATAACTCTTTTATGCTCTGATGATGATTCAACTAGGGGCATCTAAGCAGTTATGAATTTTATTTGCTTGATTCACAATTGATAATTTATTATGTCTTCTTAGTTACTCAATGACATCTATGCAAAGACAAAGAGTCACAAGGATAGGGGGCATAATGTTTTCTTAAATTTTTGCGTATGGTGATTGTTCCAAATGATCCTACAAATTTCACCTAACTTGGATGTTTATGTTAAGATCTGCCACTATGGGTGGATAGCCGCATATATCTCGATCTTTGTTATGTGTAAACTACGGTGAGGTTGAAACAATTTCCTTATCTGTTTTCTGATCTAGATTCTTAATAAGGTATACGAATCATAATGTACCCAAGGATATGAATTTTCAAGGTCATTGCGGGTCCAATATCTTGCCTTAATCAAAATCTGGTATATTAAAAGGAAGGTGACTATTTTTATCTTGGCTTCTATGCCTTGATGCCTAAGTCCATTTTTGACATTTCAATAAAAAATAGTATTCATACTTTCATAATATCAGTGGGTATTAGTGATGGTTGTACTATCCGATGGTATCCGTTTCAAAAGTGCCCAATGATGATAAAAATGTTGCAATATTTTCTAATCAGTGACAAAGTCCTAAGAGTCTACATATAGCTACATAAGGAATTTTGAGCTCAAAAATGATTTCTATCTTCTTCTAAATCCAATTTAATTACATAATCAATACTTCCCAAAATCTTTGATCAATTGGGAACAAAATTGAAGTCACCTTTTCAATGTGATTAACTTGGTATTCGTGTGTTTACTCTTAACACACCTTCATTTCTTCACTTCTTCTAATCCATTCTTGCTTATTCTACCTGCTTCTTGCAAGTGATACGTTCTTTCAAACTCAGGGATTTTATTCTTTTCCTTCGATTTCGTTCCCAAGGGGGCATGATCACACTATCATCAATTAAATTTTTTATCGAAACAACATCAAAATGACTTCGTTGTCAAACAAACTAGGAGCATGATAGATTCCTCGACTAAGTCAGAACTGTTGGATAAAAATATTTGGTTCTCATGAGCTGGATATCTTATGATTCCTCATTTTAGAAGATTTTTATTAAAAGCTCCTGGCAGCTTCATACTGACTTTTTGGACGACAACCAAGTTCAGAATCAGTATTATCAATTTTTGGATGACAACCAAGTTTAGAATTGGTATCTTTAAAATCTTTTATTGATCTTTGAATGAAAACCAAGTTCAAAATAAATTTATCAGTTTTGTTCAATCAAGTGCGAGACTGATCTCATCAACATTTCGTTCGACAGCCAAGAATGGGATTCTCAATATTTCTTATGTCAAAATCAAAAACTTTCTTTGAATCAATGCGTTGCTCGCACATCAATTCAAAGAGGGGAAAATGTAACCACTTGAATTTGGTCTGTTGCAACTATGGACCCTATTTTCCCTAAGTGTGATCATACCCTCGATTATGCCCAAATGACCCTGTTACTGCTTGGCATAATTCTTCGAATCAATTTAATGTTCTAGGTGATTTTTATCACTAAATTATATTAACTATTATAGCCATATGATTCAAATAAATTCAAACCAAATTCAAATGTGGCTATAGTATTTAATTATAAAGGAATTAAATAAACCCCTAAATCAATTACCCACTTGCAAATAACCCATTCCCCTAGCCTATTTAATTTAATTAAAATGGTTATAGTCCCCTAATTATTAAAAAGCAATTAAATTGTTTAAATAATTAATTCCTATATTTTTAAATGAATTAAATAAGTTTAATTCATTTGATTAATATTCCCTTAAACCCCAACCTAACCTATCTAAACCACTTCTACCTTGGGCTCTAACCCTTCTCAACCCATTCACCCTTGCTAATCTAATCCTAATCCTAATTCTACCCTAACCCACCTCCTAATGTTATCACATTCCATTAAGGAATGATTAACAACTCAACCCACTTGAGAAAGTCCACTTTCTCAAGCATGACTTTCTCAAGTCCACCTTCTCAAGTCACCCTCTTACACCCTCCCCTTGCTTCTTTAAAGCTTTCATTAATGCCTTATTAATGAAGATGCCTTAAGCCTATGTCTCCTCCATGCCTCACTAATGCCCAAGGCATTAATGGCTCTTACACCACCATTAATGAGTCCCTCAACTCATTAATAAGCCTTCTCTCTCTCTCTCTCTCTCTCTCTCTCTCTCTCTCTCTCTCTCATTCTTCTATAAATAGAAGCCATTTTTGAGAGCAAAGAAGCCTTCATCTCATATTGTAAATGCATTGTTATGCTGTTAGATTAAACTTAGACTCTTACTTCATTTCATAGTACATGCTCATGCATTGTTATTATGCCCATTTTAAGCCTAAAATGCATTGTTCTTTGAATATTAGCTTGTTTTAAAACTAAATCTTTCATGCTAGGTTGTTTATGTCACTGGTATTTACCATAATCTGAGGGCTTTTATGTTACATGCTACACTCATCCTAGTTAGAAAGCAATAGGTCGATATTAGTTGGTTTTACATGCTTATCTAACCTTTTTGAGCTAATGCAATGATCTATTGAGGTGTTGTGTCTTTCTTATCAGGTAAAAAATATACACACACACCTGCATCATTTAAAACCCTAGAGGATTTTGATGGAGGGTTTGGTAGATATGTAGATAATTCAGATGGCTATATCAATGGTCATGGCTCAATAACTCTAAATGAAGATACTCCTATACACAATTTATATTATGTAGAAGGATTAAGACATAATCTATTGAGTGTAAGTCAGATTGTTTATAGTGGATATTCCATTTCGTTCGATGGTAGGGGATGTTCAATTAAAAATAAAAAGGACAAAGTGATTTCTAGTGGTTTGAGAACAAGAAGAAATCTTTATAATCTGGTTTATTCTACAGTTCAAGAGTCGTCATTGATTAATACCTATCTTGTGAGTCAAGTGGAAGAAAAATAGTTATGGCATAAAAGATTGGGACACTTAAATTTTGATAATCTTTCTAGGATCAGTAAGAACAAAATTTTTAGAGGTTTTCCTCTAATCAGTAAACCAACAAATGTTTGTGAAGAATGTGTGAAAAGTAAACAAACAAGAACCTCTTTCAAAACCAAAGAGTATCTATCTAACAAACTGCTAGAACTTGTGCATACTGATCTTTTTGGTCCAACCAAAACTCCATCTATGAATGGTGAGAAATATTTCATATTATATGTAGATGATTACTCAAGAATGGTTTGGGTGACTTTTTTAAAACATAAATCTGAAGTCTTTGAAAGCTCAAAATTTTTAGGAAAATGGTAGAAAGGGAAACTGATCTAAAATTGAAATGTTTAAGATCAGACAGAGGTGGATAGTTCACCTCTCAATAATTTATTGAGTATTGTGAAAAACATGGCATCAAGAGGCAGCATTCAACTGCCCGTACACCACAACATAATGGTGTTGTGGAAAGGAAGAACAAAACTATAAAAGAAATGGCTAGAACAATGCTGAATGAAGCCAAATTACCTGATAAATTCTGGAAAGAATTTGTTCATACAGTTGTATATATTTTAAACAAGGCTCAAATTAGAGTAAGGACTGCTATACTCCCTATGAATTGTGGAATGGTAAAACTGCTAATGTTAAGAACTTCAAAATTTTTGGTTATAAATTCTTTACCAAAATGGATAATGATTCTTTAGAAAGCTTTAATTCAAGATCTGATGAAGGTATCTTCTTAGGATATTCTACACAACAAAGCTTTCAAATGCTTCAATAAAAGGCTATGCTCAACATGAAGGTATTGATTTTTGTGCAACTCTTGTACCAGTTGCAAGAATGGAATCTATTAGAATATTTCTTGCATATGCTAGTTATAATAAATTCATTGTTTATCAAATGGATGTTAAAACAACAATTTTGAATGGTTCTCTTGAAGAGGAAGTTTATATGGACCAACCAGCAAGTTTTGAATCTTCTGAAAAACCAGATTTTGTACATCATCTTAAAAAGGCCTTATATGGCCTAAAATAATCTCCTAGAGCTTGGTATTCCATGCTGGATAAACATATTATTACTAATGGCTTTATTCATGGTAGTTCCGACATCACTCTCTATACAAAATTTGTAAAAGATGATATACTAGCAATTGAGATCTACGTGGATGATATTATTTTCAGATCTACTAATGATGATCTGTCAAAACAGTTTTCTAATATCATGGAATCTAAATTTGAAATGTCACTTTTGGGAGAACTTACATTTTTTCTTGGCTTGCAAGTTTCACAGCTTGAACACGGTTTATTCTTGTCTCAAAAAAAATATGCTAAAGAAATGTTGAAAAATTCAACATGGTTGATTGTAAACCTATCAGCACACCTATGGAAACTAGTTTAAAATGATGATTCTCCTGTAGTAAATTTGACTAAATATAGATCCATTATTAGTATCCTATTATATCTAACATCTTCTAGGCCTGAACATATGCAAGTTGTATACTTGGTCTCTCGGTTTCAATATGATCCAGAATAGTCCCATCTTAATGCAGTTAACAAAATATTCAAATATATTCAAGGAACCCTTGATTTTGGTCTTTGGTATCCACATAATAATTATTTTACCTTGACTGGTTATACAAATGCAGACTAGGGTGGATTTGACAATAAAAAGAGCACTAGTGGTGCTGCATTTTTCCTTGGTGACCGGCTGGTTGCCTAGCATAGCAAAAAGAAAGAAAATCCAAGAAATAAAAAAATTTCTTCTCTGCTATTACTTTGAATTCATCCTTTAGAACTGAATCCTCAGACACTTTCTTAAACTGATGTGCAATCACATTGTCACCCAATTCCACCATATTGTAATGTATGTATGCCCTAATATCTTCAATGTGCAATACACCATAAGGAATCAATGAAAATACACCATTTGGCTCACCCTCAATAGATTTGTGAGGGTTTTTCTTTAAAATTAGTCTAGGGCATTCAGTAATGTTGACAACACGGGGCATATCCATGATTGAGGATTCAAATATTAAACTGCACAAAGAAAATATATTTCCTGATGAATTAGGGTTAATCTATAAAATTTGTCATAGATCACTTCTATTTGCTTTAAAATCGCCTTCAACTACTCTACAATCACTTCTTCAACTCACAAAGTGTGCAATAAGAAGAAGAAGAAATTCATTTTTGTTACTTTGTATACCCAAAATGTAGGTAACAATTAATGCTTTATACCCTAGCTTCAAGTTGTCTCAGAATAGAAAATCCATTATCAAACCTTCAAATCATCAAGGAAAACGTTTGTGAATGATAAGACATGTCATTAAACTATTTTTTTTTTCTCGATATGTCAATCACATTTACTACACTATTCAATTAGGGGTAAGCTAAAATATTTTTCATGAAACCCCCACTCAAGTATTGACCTATCCAGTTCACTGATGAAATTTTCACACCAGATACTGGTGTGATCCTTCTAGTAGCATCAATCTGTTATTTTCTAACCCATGTCTTTCTCATTTCTTTCTTAACTTCGTCAACGCTAATTATTTTCTTCCCTTTATCATTATACACATTTTTTCTTTCTACTGATCCCTTTTTATCATTATATATGCAATTCCTAGCAATGTGACCAGAATTTTTGCAATTAAAACATGTCACATTTCTATACCTTATTTTTGCTAGATTTGTCCATAATTTGCATTTCTTTGCAATATGACCAAATTTTTTGCATTTGTAGGTTATGTTCCTCTGGTTCACATAATTATTCACCTTTCATCTACATTCATTTGATTTATGTACATAGTTGTAGCAAGTGTAACAATAGCCCGAAAAGGATATTGTATTACCTGTCTGCTCCTGTATTGATTTTCTCTATGACCAAATGTTTTGCATGAAAAAAATCCCCCATTGAAGTTCTATCCATTAGATTTCCTCATAGATTTTATGTTAGGTTCTTCCATCTATTTGTCTAATAAAGTGTTGTTATGACAAGATCCAAAACTTTCTCCCTTCTCAAATCCAGGTCCTTGTGTCTCTCATTTTGGCATCACGCGTCCTAACTGTTCATCAAGCTTCATTGTACCAGATTTGAATTTATATTTGAATTAATTAGCTACAAAAATTTAAATCCTAAGAACTTCTTTTACCCAAGTTCAAGTTCCTTCTCATTATGTCTGGATTCCTCAAGATCAATTTGCAATTGTCCAACTTCACAATTCAGTTTATGACACTCCTCAGTTTTGTCCTTCAAGGTTTGCTCAAGATTTTTCTTCACTTCAATTTCCTTATTCCTCTTCATTACCATAGCTTCCATTTCATGTCTCATAGTATCTTTGTCTTTTTTGATATGTTCACATTCATCTTATTTTTATTTTAAGGCTTGTGAATCATCAGTGTTGCCTTTCTACTTCAAATTGTCAACTAGATCTTTCCTTTTATCCCTGTATTTGTTCAATTGTTCCTTGAAATATTTAATGATACTTTTAGCATCCTTAAGTTTCTTTTCCAATTCCAGGTTGTGAGCATTTGAATTGTCAATATCTTCAAGTGCAACCAAGATCTTTCTTTAAACACTAGAAGAAATTGTTAAATGTACCATCAGGACCTTCCTTAAGTTGTTAGACTTCTTCCAAGGACCAAAGCTCTGATACCAATTGTTAGGATTGAGGAACACTAAGAGGGGGACTGAATAAGTGTTCTAGCACTTTTAACCTCATTAAATTGATTGCACCACCATAAACCAAATTTAGTTGAAAGTAAAAAAATAGAAGCACAAGAAAAGCATTCATAACATTATGAAACCATAATTTTTAGTGTGGAAACCCAGTTAAGGGAAAAACCATTGTAGGAATGAAACCAACAAGTAATTACTTCTATAGAAATATTGACCTGTTAAAGGTTTGAGTACATAAAGGAATGCACATGCATTCAGGATTACAATGTAGAGCTCACTACTCAGATTATAACATATAAAATCTCACTACCATACAAAATGATAGGATTACAATTCAACAAAAATGAATTGAGAGTTAGTATCAACTATGCATGAACAAATCAATGTAAGTAGAATGTATATCTACTTATTTGAAAATCGAATCTCTGATCACTAATCCATCACACATACACAACATATAATTTCTTATCCAACCATCATATTCATAAATCATCATAAAAACTCAAGTTTAAATATATCCACTAGCAAAAATAATATCTCCATTAGTCAACCTCAAGAGAAATATGAATAACGTGTGAGGTGTTAACCATATCCAAACTTAAAATGTGTTCATAACCTTGAACAATGGCATAGACATCATCATACATGTCATCTCTATCAAATACAATTCTCTAACCGATTGGATCATCAATCAGATAGGATAAATGATCAATCTAATAACCAATTATCTATGTTCTTCACTACTCTTTGTAAACTCGATACTCAGAAAGCTATAACTCAATCATTTGATAACATTAACTATTGAAATCATATAACAAGGTAAATTACACCTCTTTGAAACTCCTCCTATGGTCACTCTCCAAAATTCCATCATAACTTCCTGTATAGATCCATATATCGAACTTTGTATACTGTGCCAATTTTCCCATACTTAGCCAAATTTGCACTCTAACCTTTATTATCACCATAGTATGATAAGTAACCATGAAAAACATGTATAGTTTCTGTCAATGAAAATGTATACACTAACAAGAGCAGTGTCTCTTTCCAACAACTTTATTCTTGATTCAATATGCAATCACTTGATCCATTCTCCCATGATAAGTGGTAATTTTCATTTCAAGCAAGCATGAAAAATACAAGATCCAAGTGAGAGTGGTGATTTGGGGTTTCTTTTGCTTTAATGTGACAAAGATAATGTGATATGTCACATCTAGTTGAAGCATAACCCTAATCCTGCTAATAATTATCCTATGTCCCATCTAGTTAGCTTGGCCTCTACATCCTCTTCCTCCCTCAATGCTCTAGCTTCTCAACTCCTTACCTCTCTCTATGCTATAGATGACCTCATTTCCCCATTCTAATACCTCCACTATTTCTCTCTATAGTCTTTGGGTTTCCCCTCCTCTCCTGCCCCCTAGTGTCTAGCTTTGTCGCCCCCTCTTTTCCACCTCCTCCTCCCCTGAAGCCTCTGAACCCTCCTTCCAAGACCAAGAGTGGAAGACCTCGCAAGAAGAATGTATAAAATATTATCTTGGATGAATTAAAGAAGAGAATCGCCTAGAGAAATGAATAAAATCCCTCTTCAAATAATGGAAACACAATTGCTCGCAATGCTATTTCTCCCGTGTTTAAAACTCTTGGACCCAATTATGAGAAAATTGTGATTGATAAAGAAAGCAATTAGAAAATACCTTATGTGGTTAAATCTATTATCAGAGAATTGGAAACCATTAGGATGTCTTATGGGAGTCATAAAGGGTCTACCATTCAACCCCTCACCTATAATCATAGTAAGGAGTTAAATTTGCAGAATAAGTTCAGTGTCCTTATTGATATTTATAGATAATGAGTCTCTTATTATCAACAACACTCAACAATTGCCTACTCATTGGTCAAAGTTAACTCTCATTCCTTAGACAATGGATGGAGGGTCTTATGGTGAACCCTTGGGACCCTAGTCTTGCAGTCTTGGGGCCTTTGTAATGCTCCTTAACTTATTTAATTTTTTAATATTAAATCTTATATTGATTGGGGGTTTGGCGGTTGTGGGTTTGGGGGTTGTGGGTTTGGGTGTTGTGGGTTTTCAATATTTTCTTCCATACCTAATTGAAGTTGAAAATTTTATATAAAATTAACATATTTTAAACAATAAAATTAATTTCAAATTTACAAAAAAATAATAATTTATAACCAAAAAAAAAATGCAAATGAATGATTAAAAATAGAGAAATATGAAAGAAAACCCATGCCTCATAGTGGAAAAGAAATAAAATTTGTTGAACGAATCATATATGAAAAGAGTTTCTAATATCATATGCAAAAATAACACTCGTTTTGAGTGAAAATGTTCCACAATGGCACTGTTCAGGTATATGTAATACCCACAGGTTCATATGCCATTAGATCGGATATCTGATCCAAGTATGATATTTCATAGTTTTTCCCTCTTTTCCATCGATGTTATATTATAATATAATATTATTATATTATAATTTTATAACATTATGATATTATATTAAAATATTATAACATTATGATCTTATATCATTATAATATTTTAATATGTTTTTGATATAAGAAGCAGCAAGAGGGTGCTGACCCGAGGTACAAAGAAGCTGACATAACAGACTTAACAACATATTAAATCAGTAAAGTCAGTAGAGATAAACATGAGCATCATATACCTCTATCAAAAACTAAAATAAAAAAGCTAAACCAGCAACAGTAAGAGTCCCAAAAGAAAATAGTATCAAATTTTAATAGCCAAAAAGTAATACGAAGCCATGCAAGGCTATTTAACAGAAATAAAGTCTTATGCTTAAAACTGAACTTAAAGAAACTGGTCCAAAAATAGGGCTTGGGGTCCGTAGAGTAACAACACCCCAACCCACACTTCACCATCAGCTGGATCTCTTCCTGTCCCATAAGCACTTCGATAGCAGCAGGTTCGCCCACTCATTGAGAAATTCAAAGAGTTCCATGTTCCCTTCTATAGACTCCATCCTAGTCGAGGCTTTCTCATTCAATAAACAGAGGATAGTGGAGGAGGTGTGCATGAATTTGAGAGAAAACTTTATGACATTCGCCAGCCTCCTGTTTGGGTTGGCCAAGTCCTCATTCAGTTTGGCCACCGTATTCTCCAGATTGACAATCTGGAACTTGATTTTACCAACAAGGCCAGTGCCCACGACAGTTTTAGGGTTCTTAGTCCTCATATCCGGGCCAGAATCTTCCTTGCCCACTTCAACCACATTTTCCTGGTTATCTGTTTTCCCCCCTTCAAGGTCAGTATTAGTCTAGTTGTCATCCCTGCTGGGGGACTCAACCGAAACATCCTCTTTATCAAAAAACTCCTTCATAGCTCGTTTCCCTTTCTCTTTGGCAAGCTGAGAAGACTGGCGGGTACTAGTGGGCTGGGGGTTAGCATTCTGGGGACAGTCCAGGTTTATGTCGATTTTTTTGCACCTTTTCATATTAATATTTTAATATGTTATTATTATAATATTTTTATATTATTATAATATTGTATTAATATTATTATTATGTTTGGAAACAACCGAAAACACAACGCTAAATTTGTGAGCCTCTAATATGAGAGGTCTTGGGTTTGAATCTACTTAACCTTAACAAATAATAATAATAATTAAATCTCAGCTTCGGCCCATTACCCATCAAAATTTTTTTATCATGCTATAATATATATAATATGATAATATATAATATAGTTCAATATGACATTATAATATACATATAATATTATATTATATATTTTTATAATATATTATCAATATTAATATAATATTATTATTATATTAAAATATATAAAATATGATAATATATAATGTAGTATAATATGTGTATCGTCTTAAAATGGAAGCACTTTCATTTGGATGAGTTTAGCACCCTCGTTTAGTATGTTTGCATAATAGATTTGCATTTTTACATGTTTAGGTGAAATTAGGGTTAGGATCTTATGGATCCTCCTGGATTTTTCCTCTCCATGGCTCTTC
>MU227132.1:2117127-2137782 GCA_018584345.1 Thuja plicata
GTAGGACCTATGTATTGGTCCTCCTAGGCCTCATCTTACTCTCTCTCTAGGCCTTTTAGGCCTTCTTAACATTCTGACTCATTCCCCCACCTTCCTAGGTCCCCGATTGACCTGGGAGCCTTTCTGTTACAACCTGCTGACCTGCCTGAAAAATCAGGGGTGAGGTCGACCCTGTCCTAGGTCAGGGCTGAGGTCGACCCTGTCCTAGGATAGGGACAAGGTCAACCCTGTCCCCTGACAGGTGTTGGTTCCCGTTTCTAGATCCGGAGCTTATCGGGGTCCGAAACTTGAAATAGGTCCCCGGGTTCGGATGCGGAAGTGTTTTCTCTGATATTCAAATTAATATGTTTTCTCCTTATTTGGAAAATGTGATTGGACCATGATTCAAGGTGAAATTTGAATTTGGATCCATCGCATTGCCCTAGGAGACCTATATTGAAATCTCTATATAAACACTCTCTTTTGCCTTCATTTGATCATGAAATGAAATTGGGAGATTACATGATGGAATGATGAGGCAAGCAAGTAAGAGGATGATATAGAAGGACAAGCTAGAAGGACATATCATCATCTTCAATCAAAGCATTCTTCAAAGACAATTTATTGTAGATCTTCATTAAAGCAAGAAAGCTTTCTTTTTAGATCTACTATCTTCAACATTCAAGCATTCAAAGGATATTATCATGGGGTAGCAATTACGAATTGTGAGTTGATAGGAATACTTTAGCCTTGGGGGCATGGTATGATTTCTTTATCATATTCAAATCTATGCATTGCTTTCTCATTTCCATGTTATGTTAGGATTGTTAATCTAGAAGATTAGATCTTGATATTGCATGTTCAAAAGACTCTTTCCAAAGACCAACACACACACAATATACATTCTATATATTTGGCTATTCGTGGAGGTGGAAACCACCAAAACGGGGGTTTGACTAAGGCAAAACCCTATATAGCCACCCCAAAACCCCTTTTTAGATATTTGCATGTGCAGGACAGAGGATCTAAGGCTAGATCTGGATACCCTTTTCGGATCTCTTTCAGACAGTGAAAACAGGGACACTTTCAGATCTGTGCAGACAACGTTGGCAAAAGTGGTATAGGGTCGACCTTTTTCATAAGACGACATCGGAACAAAAAAATAATTCTG
The DNA here is from genome assembly GCA_018584345.1 of Thuja plicata. Classification (NCBI taxonomy): domain Eukaryota; kingdom Viridiplantae; phylum Streptophyta; class Pinopsida; order Cupressales; family Cupressaceae; genus Thuja; species Thuja plicata. Next base: position 2,118,278 of record MU227132.1, read on the forward strand.
AGTTTTGTTCGTCTCTGCGTTCTGGTTTGGTATCAACTGTCAGCATCTCCAGAAACAGTCTACAGAACTCAGAAAATGAGTTTTTCCAGTTCTGCTATGTCATGAGGTAGGCATTTTATTACATCATTCTTTACATGTTCTTTTCCATCCTTTTGATCAATATAATAAAACGTAATATCCTGAATTTGGACATAGGATTTCCCTTCATTATATAAATCTTATTTAGGAGATCTAGGGCATCAAAACCGCCTCCAAATTTAGATTTTACAATATGATATATATTTGTATTAATATAATATTAAATTTAATACTTTTATAATATTAATATAAATATATCAAATATATTATATGTTTTAAATATCTGATATTATTAGGCTTTTGATATGGCTAGATGTGCTAACACCGAAGCCAAATAAAATTTCAACAAGAATTTTCACGTTTTTGGGAAAATAAAAGAAAAACACTATTTTTTTCCTAGCGCCACTTTTTGGCCCCTCACGATCCTATAGATACCGACATACTTCATTGCCTTCAACTCTTTAGGTAGACAACCCCAATACCTTTCTAAAGTCTATCTAAAGTTTGCAAACTTTGAATTGACACTTAGGAACAAACTGAGGAAAATAATACAAGACTTTCTGAAGATTGCTCAAACCAATCCAAAAGGATCATAATGATAATTTTACCTCAATTCTTAGCTGCAGTCTTATCACAACATCAAGTAGATTTGGTAACCTGTTGCATTGTTCAACGTTCTTAATGGATTTATTTTGGTATAACCTGATGCCTAATTATTATAATTGTGCTATTATGAAAAAGATGTCAAATATTGCAGATTTGTTAAAATCATTTTAGGGAACCTTAAATTGGAGATTTAATTAATAAATCTTATTGATGAATGAGATATGGTTTAGATGTTAATATTTAGGTTATAGTGGTATTGATGACAATGTCCTTGTCCGTGGGGAAATACATATTATCTTATTATTAAAGGTTAAACTATGTCATATAGCTAGAAGATTTTGCGTATTTGAACTTCTTTTTTTTAGAATGAATTAAAGTTTGTACAAGTGTCGAATGTAGAGTAATAAAGAAGGGCAGGTCTTCAAATGTATCCTATCTATCAAACATGATTTAAAGATAATTTGGTCAAAGCTTGCAAAATATTAATAATAGTTACTATTTAATTATTTCTCTCTTTTTATATCATGATATAAACTCATTAGCATCTAGTTATGCAAATAAAATGTTAAATATATTATCTTGCATCAAATTCCATCACACTTTTCCATTTTAGTTTGTTAGATCCATATAGAGTCGAAAATTCTTTAGTTGAAAAATATTGAAAAAGTTAAAACTTCATGATTGAGTATTCCCATCTTGTACTTACAAGGAAAAATACTTACAAGTACATTTTATCACAAAAATGAAAATATGATCATATTATGTAATTAAAAAGAATGAATGAATGAATTTCTTATTGTAAATGCAAGTCTATAAACATATATTATAAGCCAAACAAAATTGTTATTTTAATTACTATGTATTTTGAACGAGACCATTCAATATATGAAAAAGTATTATTTCTTTTTAGTGGAGGTCCTTATAACAAAAAGTAAAGAATAGCTATTCAGTTGTAGGTGAAGTGATCAAAATCATGACTCCTGGAAACTAAAGCACTCTGGGAAGCTTCCTGCACACTTTTCTTTGCTTGACAAGAATGAGAATAATGGAATTTGGGAAGATCTTTAAATTAGTGGAAATCAGGAAGATCCTGCAGTTTTCTTTGGCTGGCAAAACTCTGAAATAAGCATGGTCAAAATCGTTGCAGTTTCCTCAGGGCTTCCAAATACTTACCAAGAAACTTCAGGGAAGGGCAGCGTATACTGCTGCCCCAGATAACCTATAGCCTGTTCTCAACTCATAAATAAGATGATTAACCAGGATTGTGAATTATCACTGAATAACAGGCTGACTAAGAAGATGCAGATAGCAAAGAAAATAGTGGTGCATCTTTTCATTATCTGCATTTTAGTTGTGGTAAATCTATATACTGTGAATGAGATGGGTGAAGTGGTCGAGAGTGTTGTACAATCAACACCATATGGATTGGGGCTCACCAAAAAGAGACCGCCAATCTGGGAATTATCTTCTGCTGGTAATTAAAATAACTCCCACCTTTCAAATGGACTCCTATGTGCCATTAATTGTTAAGGAAAATATAAGATTGTCTCGTTGGAAGTTAGGGAAAGAGAGATTTTCTAGAAAAATTTACAAAGCTCTTCAAATTAGAGGGAGAATCTAAGATTTTTTTTAGAGTTTTGTATAAAGTTGTTCGTTGTTCAAATAAAGAAAATCAGATTGCTAAAGATGGCAGATATTAAATTGTTTTAGATGCATATTGTATTGAATATTCTCTCAGACGTATACTCTGTTTTGCTGTTTGCAACCTGTTGTTCTTTTCTAGTTTGTCTCGCCCTGTTGCTCTGTTTTGGGGTTTTCTACAGAAATAATAGAAAGAGAAGAATAGTGATCTATACTTTTAAAAAGCTAAGCTTTTTTTGCAATGAACCAGATAAGGCTATAAATGTCCAGTTACCCCCTAAATTTCGGCTCTAATTCATGGTTGTAAATGCAGCGGTTAACCGTTTGGGCTTGATAGAATCAACAGTCAAAGGAAAGAATGCAAGTGCTCTCATGGCCATCTTGAAAGAAGAATGTGAAGAATTCAGTGAGTATGAATTCATGAACTTGAAAGAATCACAAGACAAAGGAAGGAATACGAGTGCTGTTATGGGCATCAATTTATTTGGAGAGCTGGAAGAGAGTACATTTCGTTATGAGGTTTGTATGCCGTATTGTTTTTATTGTTCAAGGTCCTGACTTGACAACAATTAGGGCTTAAAGGGTTGGGGTCATTTTTGCCAGTGATTGATTGTTTTCCTCTACATATGTTATCCACTCATCGTTGTCCTTCAAATGCTGCAGAAATACGAAGACAAATTTTGTAGCGGTGAAATTTATAATTATGATGGTTTTGTGATGGTGGTTCCTAAGAAAAGTGGGGAAGCAAATTTGTGGACATTCGTAAAGCCATTTACTTCAGGAATGTGGTGGACAACAGCAGCAATTCTCATATATACGGCACTTGTGGTTTGGCTTCTTGAACAAAAACATAAACCATGTTGCCTATACCGAAATGTCCATAACGGAAGCCTTCATTATCATCTGGTATTTTACAAGTTCAGATTCCCTATCATTAAAAAGACAAGTAAATGAGTAAATGGGGTTTGGGAATGAAATTTGTTTAATCAAAACACACTCAATTTTAAAATTTCACTTAGCTTTTAAGTATCAAATTTATTCTACAAATAGATGAGATCATATTTTTATGTCAACTGTTATGTACTTTTATGTCAACTGTTATACCCTATAAATGAGCTATATTTGTAACATATTCTTTCTTCTTTTTATTTCCCAAATATCTATAGGTCTACAGGCTCCACCAGGCTCCATCATATCTTTATCTCAAAGTAAGTTTTCGTTTTAACAATTTTTCAAATCTCTACAATTTACAAACAATGTAAAAAATATTGGTTTAATTTGAATATAAAAATTCTACTTTGTAGATGTGAGGATCGAGAGCAAGTTAGCTCGAATTGTTATTGCAGTTTGGCTTCTTGTGATGTCCATCATAGTCTCAAGCTACACGGACAATTTCAATTTGAGGCTCAATGCACAAAAAACGAATTCAGCTATTACTCTAACGAGTCTTCATGAATTTGTACCAGTAGGCTATTTAAAACATGGTCATATCGAACAAGATCACCTGCGTTGGTATCTCGGCATAGACCAGAGAAATATGATAGGATATACAATCGTAGAGGAGTATGCGAAGGCACTTTCAGAGGGTCCAAACAATGGAGGAGTGGCAGCGGTTTTGATGGATGTTGAAGATGCTCACTACTTTAGTGGCTACAAAATCTATCATGTATGTCCTCCGTGTTTTATATATATTCTCCCAATCAATTGCACTTCAGAGCTTACTTTTGAGAAGTTTATTTGCTGCAGATTCTGTATCCAGGCTCTCCACCTGAGACAGAGATACCCAACAGATTAGGCATACAGGATTTCTTGGGGTGGTTCATAATCACAGGAGCTGTATCGACGATGGCTCTAATCATATTCTTCTTCAATCTCCTCCATGGCTTGCGGACCGATCCCGACCCTACAGGGCAAGGGATCGAACTGCTGGAAATGCTACCGCCGAATGATGATCCAGAAGCACAGTCGTCTTCAGAAGAGGAGAGTGTGCAAACAATGGGTAATACTAATATTAGTGATGCCGAGGATAACACATTGGTCAAAGCTTCCTCGGTTCACATTCCCAACATCACTAATGAATCTCAGTCCACTCAAGGGCAAAATATATAAATAGGCATTATGTTCCTATGAACACTAATCCCCCTCAATTTCAATCTTATTAAGTTCAATTGAATGCTTGTATTATTAATTTCTTGTGGGGTCGTAAGTTCAAATTCAGGATAAGGATAAGTATGTATTTTTACAATATAGTTAGATGTTTACAGAAATTATTTATCAATATCATTATTGTTCTTTGTGTATAAATATGGCAATATTTATTTTATTTTAGAACACAAAATATAAGTTTGATTGTTGGATTGTTGTTGATTAAGAAAGAGTGCTAAAAAAATAGGGTATCGTGTGACATGGGACCTTTAATAGAAGGATGGAAAGGATGGATTGGTTTTAAAAGACATTAACAACACAACACAACACAAACCAACTTGTGTCAATTGTGTTTGTTAGAAAATGATGACAAGCCTCTTCCTACAAACCCACAACCAATGACATTAAATTCTTCCACAAAAGATTGTCTTCACTATTTGCTATAGATTAACCAAATCTACAGTCCATTGAGCTTTATTGCCATAAGTAATAAACACACATATGTGCATTTCAATAATATATGAAATATTATCAATAAATATTGAAGAAATTTTGAAAAAAAATTGAATTCATTTTTAAAGTCATCCAAAAATAAATATATCAATGCTTCTAAAGTTTTGATAAACTGGAAAAGAAGTCACCCTTTGAATGAATCATGGCTATAAGCAATAAACACACATATATGTACTTCAGTGATGATTTTGATAGTCACTATGAGTCCTTAGTGAAGATCGCTGAAGACAAGGCAGAGAAAAGATATCTAGAGAAGAAGTTGAAGGAAGTATGCCAACGTATTTCATGGGACTTGGGCATTCTGAGATCAGCTACATCAAAGGTCAAACGTTGTGTCACACATGGAAGAATGTTATATAGCTATTGTATGAACCCTATCAGACACATTTAGAATATTGAAGACATTATGGTGAAGGACATGGCTACTCTGGATAGCATGATGGACAGTTGTGAGACCTCCTCACAATTTGTACTGGAGATGGATAGTGAGGAATCGAAGATTTTTGATAAGTTGAATGTCTTGGATATAGAAAAGAGAGAGTAATGACAAGATTTGGTTTACTGAAGAGTCTAATCACTCCCAAGCTATCAATTCTTGAAGTTCATCTATCTGATATGGAGAAGACTGCAGATTCATTGACAAATTCTATACCCATGGAGTTAAAAGAAGAGAAGACTTCATCCTATGCATTGAATGGACTGATATATGTTAGTCAGTTGTTGATAGAGTCGTGGAATAAAGAAGTAAAGATCTTGGAAGATTCCTTTCAAGATGCTCTAAAACTGGTGAGCAAGCACTGAATTCTACATTTTTTTATAAATTTTGGGTACACCTTTGTCATTGTTGTCAAAGGGGGAGAAGAGAAGAAAAATGAGAAAAGAAGAAAAGAAAAGTAAAAGTTCATTAGAGGAAAAGAGAAGAGAACAGTTAGTGTTTGTTGGGACACTTAGTCATTTTTCGCTAAGTGTTGTCATCAATGCCAAAGGGGGAGATTGTTGGCAAGTGATGTTTTGGGTGTGATATGAGACACTTGAGGGTTGTCATTTATGACAACACATAAGATATGATGAATTCTTGGAGTTAAGTATAGTTTTGGAGATATAGTCTTCAAAATGACTAAGTATAGAAACAAAAGTGTAGAGTATAGCAGTACTGTTTTGGACAGCGAAGATCATATATGATAGTTGATGACTTGTGAGATTAGAGGAAGACACTTTGGGATATGTATGACCTTTAGTTAAGGTCGCTTGTGTTTTGGTGTTGATCGCAGAGAGTTAGAGTATTTTGAAGACATGCGAAGACAGTGGAACAGAGAAGTTGAATAGGCGCAATGATTGAGGGAGTATGAGATAGAATCCAAACGTGCTAAGTTGGATTGTTATTGTGAATTACCTATACTTTGGTAGAAAGAGGTTGCCGACATTGTATTTACTTTTTGTATAAGCATTTATTCTATTTTATATTGTATTTGAGAGCCGAACAAATGATGTAACACACACACACACACATATGAAGAACATTTTGTAAAGCGAAGGTGTGAAAGAGATGTTAGAGATGATTGATGGAAGATGCAAGATCAGAGGTTGACAGATATTATTGAGAGATGCAACTGGAACTATCTAAGCATTGGAGATGGTTGTTTTTGTTCATTACTAAGAACACTTTGTAACAAAAGTATTGGTTGTAAGAGTTGTAAGCTCAGTACACCCCTAACAGGGTCTTGTATACCTTTAACATGGTTGATATTCATTTAACAAGGAAGTGTACTATGTAATACTCAGCTCCTAACAGGGCTAGGTCTCCTAACAGGGACATTATACTTTAGTGCATGCTAGTGGGTACCATCACCACCAGGGTTTTCCCTTGGACATTTCCTCGACAACAAATAATGGTGTTATGAGTTGTGTGTTATTTTCTTATGTTCTTTTCATTTCAGCAATCTTATGGTTTATTTGGAATTGGTTTAAGTTTAATTTAAAGTGTTGTAATACTGGTTTACTCCCCCTCTCTCAGTATTACTTAATCCTAACAACTTCTTTGGGAATGGCACCGTTTGAGGCACTATATAGGTAGAAGTGTCGTACTCCTATCAATTGGGATAGAGTAGAGGATAGGATCATTATTGGTCCTGATATGTTGAGAGAAATGGATTAACAAATGACTCTGATTTGTGCTCGGTTGAAGGATGCAATTGATCACCACAAGAGTTATGCAGATAAGAACCACACTTTCAGATAGTTCTAGTCGGGGGACAAAGTATTTTTGCGTGTGAGACCACATAAGAGCTCAATTTCTTCTAGAAAGTCTTCAAAACTTGCACCAAGATATGTGGGTCCATTTGATAGTTATCAACCACGTTGCCTACATACTTTCTTTACCACCCACTTTAGCTCGAATCCATAATATTTATTATGTTTCTTTGTTGAAACCCTATCATCTAGATGCATCTCATATCCTAGATTGGCATGCATTACAAGTTCAAGATCCGAGGGTGGTGCTAGTGTAGCCTACCCACCTCGTTGATCAGCGTACCATCAAAGTGCACAAAAGAGATGTGTTGCAGTATAAGGTCCAGTGGGACCAATTGTTTGTCAACATTGCTACTCGGGAGGATGCGAAAGACATACATATATCATTTCCGCAGTTATTTGTGTGGACTTTATCTATGTTATTTCAGTTATGCTTATGTTTTAGTGTGTGGTGAGAACTTTGATGTGCTTTCATAAGACATTGGGTCGATGTCTCTTCCTAGAGGGAAGGGATGTTAGAGACTGTGGACTTTTGTTGACTTGGTCAGATACTTCTCGACCTAATTTGTTATGCTTTGGAGATATGGTAGACATGCTAGATGTTATCTTTTCTTACAACAACGTGTTATTCTACTATAGATTATGAATTGTATATGATGTTGAGTATGTGCATTATGTTATTTTGAAGGAAAACTGTAATGAAAATGATGAATCTTGCAAGGAATTGATGCAATTTAATTTGATTATGATTTTATGGACTGGCCTATTGATGATCAAACTAATGGTTTAGTTGGTTTTTGGTAGGATTGAAGGCGGGGGTGTGTTTACGTAGAGGAGGCTAGCTCCTAGGTAAGGGTGAGATTGAAAACATCTGGTCAACACACACACCACATATGCATGAGTAGTTTATTTTTATTTCGCAAGTGCAACTTAATGTTAGATTAAAGCGTTTTATTTCTTACTTTATCTCAATAGTGTAAGTTGGCAAACAATATTTCAAAAAAAAAAGGAGAACTAAGTTATATTTTCTCTTTTTACAATCTAAATGTGTGATCATATTATGAAAAGATTAAGAGTCTAAAATAATATTACCTTGTAAGAACATGGGATTGGAATAAATTAGGGAATCAATTCTTGGAATGGTTTTTGATAACATTGTTTAAATGGTTCTTTTGTTAATCTTATAATTAAATAGGAATTTATCTTTTTAGCATGTGTCTCCTTAAATTTAGAATAATTAATAAGTTTCCAATCACAAATATCTTTAATTAATATGGAGTTCAATACCGTTGAGAACAAGGAGTGGGCATTGATTAGGGGACAGGATTTTTTATTAACTGAAGATGCATGTTATTTCGAAGGCATGAGAGACCCTTGGCAGAGGAGGGAGCCAAAAATAATTTTAAAAAAGGGAGAAAAGAAATAAAGAGGGGAAGTGCGACAGGATGAAGGACGGAAAAAGAATGAGGAAAAAAGAAAGGAACATAGCGGCAAGAACATAGGAAGGAATTCTGAAGGTTTTGAAGGAAGGAAACCTCTGTTGGGATGTGAAGCCCAACTGTCACATACCCGTTCACTTTCCTCCGTCTCTTCATATTAGAAGAGCTCACTATAAATGGCTGAGTAGTCATGTATTAGAATGATTAGATTGTATCAGTTGATTGGATTAATATATAGATTCCCTGCTTCGAGTGTGGACGTAGGCAAATTGCCAAACCACGATAAAATTGTGTCTACAGTGCTTTGTCTTCATTGTATTGTGTTTTCATTCCCTTTCTCTGTTTGTTTAATATTTACAATTGGTATCAGAGCCTAGGTGAGGCTAGAGCAGAGATGGAAGAAGATGAAGTCGATTTTGTCATCGATGAATTTCTTGGAAATTTAGGCTCAGTAGAGAATGATGTTGGACCTGCAAAAGCTAAAATAATCCGCCATGTGCATTGGTGGGATGCATGGGAAGATAAGCCTGAAGCTGAACTAGAAGAAGATTTTAGAGCTCTTAGATTTGATCTTTATGCAATTCTTGAGCGCACAAGTGGTGTGCAACGTAAGAAAAACATCATGAAAGAATTGCGGAAGAGGGCAAAGACAGACAAGTCTGGCAAGTCTGTTAAGGACCTGGTGATGCTCTATTATAAAATGGATTTCTTTACTTCTGGGTTCAGTCTTGATAATCCGAATGCTTTTGCTTCCAAAATTCATAGGATGTTGCAGCTGGATAATGAAGAAGCACTTGTTCTTGGTGAACGACAGTCTGTAAGAGACTTCATTGCATAAGAAGATGAAAGGGTAGACAACAAGTTCATTGCAGAAAAAGATGAAAGAGCAAACGAGAAGAACGTTGTAAAAGAAGAAGATAAAGAGGCAGCCGAGAGAAGAGGCTTGTGTTTTAGCCAAGAAGAGGTTCAGGAGGCCCTTGATGTTTTTGAGTTTGTACCCGAGAAGGTTGAATGGATCGCAGTGTCGAGTAATGCTGTGATAGAAGGGTACTGCAATCTAACAGGTTTTTGCAGAGTGATCACTCTGCACAACTCAATTCTAACAAACAATTACCCGTCCCTCTCACTAGATACTCATCTGGTGACACTTGCCATAATAGGAGCTTCATTGGAGGAGGTAAGAGAGGAGCCACGGCATCAAACAGCAAGGGCTCTTCTGGCATCGACGAGGACTCTTCTAGTAAAGAGCCTGTGGGATTCGATCTTGGGTTTAAGCTGTTCAGGAAGACCATCCTAGATTTCAAGGATGAGAAGAAGCCCGAGGACCCAATTGTCCTGTAATCCTCGTCCAACGAATAGACCAAACAAGTCCCAATTGTTCTGCAATATTCATCCTTCGAAAAGATCAAAAAGATCAAGGACACGGTGGGAGAAGAGGAGCTCGGGAGTAGAAAATTGGAGAAGGCGGTGCTGAAGGAGCCCGATAAGCTCCTGCCATGCCCACGTTGTGATAGCATGGACAACACATTTCTTTACTACAACTACAATGTGAACCAGCCTCGCCATTTCTACAAGAATTGTCAGAAATACTGGACCGTCGGCATATCGCTGAGAAAATTGAGCAGGATTGTTGTTGAATCTACTGAGAAGGCTAAGGAAGAGGTCGTTTATTTACCGGAAGAGTTAGTCTACAGGTCTTCTAAGCCGCTGAGGCTATCGGGAGCGATGGGGCAGGCAGTGGACAAAAACCAGAGGCTTTTGGCAGAGGAAGAGGAAGCGGCGGGCAGAGAGAGGTCGATGGGATCATTGAATGCCAGAATCGATTTGCCTAGAATGTATTCGATGAGGGGGATTCTAAACGTCATGGAGACACTAGTCATGATGCTAAGCTATTCACAATTTAATTCCCAGGCTGCGGTTGATAAAAGTGTCATTCTGTGTGAATTAGACCATAGAGGTGACCATCTACGCAATTCCAAATTGGGCATAAATAAATTACGGATGAAGGAGGATGCCTCTGAGTCGGAGCGTGCCTTTGAGTCGGAGTGTATTATAGAAATCAATCAGGTAGCTGGTGCGGAATCTGTAACAGACGATGCTAATGTTAAGGATTATGTTATGGCGTTGATGTTTGGGCTCATTCGGCACACGAATTTGCTCTCCAAGGAGGGGTTTTCTACTTCTGGCTGGCTTGGTTTGCTGCAGTCGTTATGTCGTGGGATGAGGTGTTGTAGGGGACTTGTTCTCGGGATAGTTGGCCGATCAGCTTCGGCTTGTGCAGTCACCACTAGGAGTCTCGCTTTCAAGATCAGAGTGCTCTATTATGACTGCGATGAGGTGAAAGGAAAGGTTTTGCAAGGTCGGAGATTTTTTCCTCCAGTTGCTAAACAAATGGACACTCTAAATGATTTATTGTCAACAAGTGACCTTGTATCACTTCACTATGCCGTCATAAAAGAAACACTTCAGATTCTCAACACTGAAACGCTGCAACACATCAAGCCAGGGGCTTTTATTGTGAATACTAGCAGCAGCCACTTGGTGGATGATTGCGCATTAAAGCAACTTCTGATAGATGGAACTATGGAAGGGTGTGCATTGCATGGTGCAGAGGTCAACAATGGATGGAAGCTTGGGTTAGAGAAATGCCAAATGTGTTGGTTCTACCACACAGTGCTGACTATAGTGAAGAATTTTGGATGGAAATACGAGCCAAAGCTATGCCAATTTTACATACTTACTTTCTTGATGGTGTGGTTCCTAGCAATGCAGTGTCTGATGAAGATGATGATTTGAAGGAGTGTACTTCACAGGAAGAAAGATCAGAGGTACAGGATAAAGATATGCATGTACGGGTGCGAGATGGAGAACTTCCAGATGATGAGAGTCAAGCAAGTCAAGAATTTTGGCAGAAACAAACTTATCATCAATCTCAAGAGCAACGAGTGCAATCTCAGGATTCTAGTGAGAGGAACAAATGCGATAGTGACTGTGAGCGTTTGTGCCCTGCGCAACATGCATTTTTCAGAGTATACAAAAGGATCTCTGCCATTGTTTGGAGGTTTGAGAGCTTTCTTGTGCCCCAAAATGGAATTGACAAAATGGTGAAATCTTCGAGCTTTGACTCTTTATGGGTTCAAGCAAAAAGGTAGGAGGAGAATATATTTTTGATTCCGATTTGATTTGGAGAAGGTTGATTCGGAGTGTGCTGGAGAAAATTATGGCGAAGTTGAGATCTTCTCAAGGTCTTGTTCTCTGAGTTTTTCAAAATGGGAAGCAGGGGATGCAACACTGCATGGCTGTGCCGGTTGGACTTCATGGGGGAGATTATTGAGATGTGAAGCCCAACGGTCACATGACCGTTCACTTTCCTTTGTCTCTTCATATTAGAAGAGCTCACTATAAATGGCTGAGTAGTCATGTATTAGAATGATTAGATTGTATCAGTTGATTGGATTAATATATAGATTCCCTGCTTTGAGTGTGGACGTAGGCAAATTGCCAAACCGCGATAAAATCGTGTCTACTGTACTTTGTCTTCATTGTATTGTATTTTCATTCCCTTTCTCTGTTCGTTTGATATTTACAACCTCTACATTCTTCATTATTAAACTTCCAATTTCTTTTTTTTTATAGATAATCATGAAACTCTTCATTGTCTCAATTCATGGGTTCACGTTAGTTCAGATAGAGGAAGGAAACCTCTACATTCTTCATTATTAAACTTCTAATTTCTTTTTTTATAGATAATCATGAAACTCTTCATTGTCTCAATTCATGGGTTCACGTTAGTTCAGATAGAGGAAATGAGATAGATTAATCATTTTTAAATCACCGCTTTCATCTATTTAAGAATTCATCTCCTCTAGATTTTGTTTGTGTTTATTTTGGATTATGTATAATGCTTTTCCATCAACCTGCTGTCTATCTTACATAACACCTTTTTGTTTTAAGACTATCCACTTTAATCTTTCACCAAATTGTCAACTACGTTGCTAAATTTTTTACTTTTGTTTCTGAATCTGAGCCAAATTAGGCAACACCTCCCTTCACACTTTTAATAAATTAGAGAGTATAGTGTCACTTTTTATTAGCTGGGAAAAACCACTGGTTTAATGGAAATCCCATTCCTTTTTTATGATCTGCTCAATTTTTCACATCTTTATTCATTCATGACTGGTAACGTTTTTTTTTTTTATAAATAAGGTGCCGAAGTTGAGAAAAAACCAGCAAGAAAACCTCCGGTCATAGCCCATACAACCTAAAACTAAAGAAAAATTATCTCAAAAAACATCTGGCTTGTGACAAATCCGAAGAACTTTATGCGGGAATCCTCCATATGCCACAAGGTTCAATAGTGTTGATGTGAAGCCAAGGACACCCAAGATTCTAGCTCTTGTGAATCTGAGAATATTGAAACACTCTTAACTGCCTAAGACTAGAGGAGAAGAATGTGCTTTGTTGTCTAAGTCCTCAAGGGTCTCCTTGCCCTCCTCTACCTTGTCAACACCTCCTGATGACTTCACTTCTTTGAAAGAATGGGAAGAAAGAATTTGCCTTCCGCTCCAATTCAAAATTTGAATTTTTTCAACTCAAAAATGAATTTTTTAGGATAGTTTGCACTGTGAAGTAAAAGCTACATGAGCTCATTTTGATTCCGAATCCACTGAAGGTGTAAACTTCGTTTTTTTTACCACCAAGCTCTTCTTTTTTTTTTTAGCGCTAAGAATCTCCAGGCCGTAAACAATGAATTTTGACTGCAGACAAAGAATTTTGTCTTGTTCGGCATTTATAGTGGAATCAAAACTAAGACATAGATAAGGAAATTAATAACTTTTTAGCAGAATTTTTTAGAACGTCAGTAGTGTTCACCGAAATTTTAAATCACTCAGCTGATTGAAATGAGATAAGACAGCTTTTTTTTTAGAACTAATTAAGACTCTCCAAATGTTCAAATCTCGTGTCAAATAAGGCGTAGTTCTGGCACCACCCACTGTTTTCGTGTAATGAGATTTATTGTATTTTTGTATCGGCGTAAATGCTTAAAGCACATCATTCTTTTCTCTAACAGTATGATTTATTCTGAGTTATTAAATATACTGTTCAATCTCTGTGAACCGATGCATGTATTCTAGCATCTAAATTTATTTTCTTTAAAAACATTGGTTTCTTAGATTGGGGGATTTTTAAATGAACTCGTTCTACTTTCTAAGTCAATCTGGATTCCAAAATGAAACCTTCTACCCGGGAATTGGAATCTATGGAATACATGACGTTCTATTTCCAGGTTTATTATTTGGCCTTGTTATCAGGCAATACAACTAACAGAGTTTTTATTTATATATGTATGTCATATGAATAAGGGAAGTGTTAAAATTTCATCAATGAGACTGTAAAAGTAAGACTGTATGTAGATATTTATTTTTCCTGCGTTCTTTTGGATTATGTTAGAGCATGTTCATGGAACAAAAAGTTCTTAAAACGTCTTGTTAATATTCTTGGCGATACGAGTATGAGAAACTTTAACTTTTATTTTTCCTTAAAAAAAAGAAAGATTTGTCTTACATTTTCAAGTGTATATGGAATTATAGGAAAGGGATGTTGATGAATATGGATTAACCAGAGGAAGGTAAATATGATTTTCTTTTATCTGTCAGTAGAAGTCTAGTTTTCAATTGCTTTGGCCAAAGTTATTATTTTTGCATATTTTTTTCATAAATATGTTGGTTGTTGTTTCATTTCCTCTGCTATATTTGTGCTAGTTCTACTTAGACTTATGAGGAAAGTAGATAGTTCACAGCTTGCACCAGATTCTTCCGATCCATCAGTGCCAAGTTGCTAGTCTTCTTGGGTAAGGTTGGTGCGCTCTTCATTTCAAGATGAGCCATGGGGGAGCTAACCACTCCGTGGTTGGGTGGAAAAAGTGCATAAACCACACTTCCATTTTGAGATTCGCGGGATAGACAGGTGCCCCATGGCTTAGGAGACTGGAGCATGCAAATGGACAGTTGTCCAAGGGCATATTGGATACCATATTTCATTGCGACCTTATAGTCTTGTACTTGATGTATATTGCTAGGTTATGATGTATGATGCACAACAAGTTGGTCGGCATCCTTACTGCTAAATTGTAAAGTTCGACAATATAGTCGATTTCTTTTTGTTGCACTTCAGTTGAACATTAATATTATTTGTCTTCTTGATTGAGATGTGCTATGAATTTATGAGCAAATCAATTGGTTGACTAGTCTTAGCAATTGACCGACTATAACTATTGAATCGACATCTATTTCTTAGGTTTATTTGCTTATGTGACTTTTGTTGGTAAATTCAGTTCTTACATAGAGTCAACAAAAACTGATGGCTGTTCTCAACTGATAAAGATCAATGATTAACGTACCTTGCGAAGATGGTAGTGGAATGATCACTGAATAACAGTCTCATATTGCAGTAAAAAAAAGATGGGGGGAAAGAAAATACTGCTGCAACCTCTCATTATCTGCGTTTTGGTTGTTGTATATCAATGCATCGTATAGATCAACAAGATGATGTAGGGAAACATGTTATATCTGTTTGGAAGTAAGTCACTTCTCACACTATATAAAATCTAAACAATACTCTTCATATATCTCATAAAAGTCGCTTGGCTTTATTATATAATATTCGCAACCTATCACTACCATTTATATGGTGTGAAAACGTCATAAAAGTCAAGACAGAGAATAGAACTACTTAAATAATATACCTATCCAACAACCAAAACATATAATAACCTTAGTAAGTATCTACAATATAGAAAATAATTTTAAAAAATGATTGCCCTATGGCAATTCCACATCTACATCATTCAGAAAGGAAAGAATAAGCATGGTCAAAATCGTTGCAGTTTCCTCAGTGCTTCCAAATACTTACCGAGAAACTTCAGGGAAGAGCAGCGTATACTGCTGCCCCAGATAACCTAAAGCCTGTTCTCAACTCATAAATAAGATGATTAACCAGGATTGTGAATTATCACTGAATAACAGTCTGACTAAGAAGATGCCGATAGCAAAGAAAATAGTGGTGCATCTTTTCATTATCTGCATTTTAGTTGTGGTAAATCTATATACTGTGAATGAGAGGGGTGAAGTGGTCGAAAGTGTTGTACAATCAACGCCATATGGATTGGGGCTCAGCAAAAAGAGGCCACCACTCTGGGAAAAGTCTTCTGCTGGTAATTAAAATTACTCCCACCTATCAAATGGACTCCTATGTGCCATTAATTGTTAAGGAAAATATAAGATTGTCTCGTTGGAAGTTAAGGTAGGAGAGATTTTCTAGAAAAAATTACAAAGCTCCTCAAATTAGAGGGAGAATCTAAATTTTTTTTAGAGTTTTGTATAAAGTTGTTAAAAATGGCAGATATAAGATTGTTTTAGATGCATATTGTATTGAAGGAGAGATTTTCTAGAAAAATTTACAAAGCTCCTCAAATTAGAGGGAGTTAGAGTTTTGTATAAAGTTTTTTTTTGTTCAAATAAAGAAAATTAGATTGTTAAAAATGGCAGGTATTAGATTGTTTTAGATGCAAATTTTATTGAATATAAATTTGAATATTCTCTGAGACATATGCACCCTGCTGTTCTTTTTTTGTTTGTCTCGCCCTTTTGCTCTGTTTTGGGGTTTTCTACAGAAATAATAGAAATAGAAGAATAGCAATCTAGACATTTAAAAAACTGAGTTTTTTTTGCAATGAACCAGATAAGGCTATAAATGTTCAGTAAGTTACCCTCTTAAAATTTTCAGCTCTAATTCAGGGTTGGAATGTTCAGCTCATGTTTGGCTGTGTGGGTAAATGCAGCGGTTAACCCTTTGGACTTGATAGAATCACAAGTCAAAGGGAAGAATACGAGTTCTCTCACGACCATCATGAAAGAAGAATGTGAAGAATCCAGTGAGTATGAATTCATGAAACTGAAAGAATCACAAGTCAAAGGAAGGAATACAAGTGCTCTCATTGACATCATGAAAGAAGAATGTGAAGAATTCATTGAGTATAAACTCGTGAACTTGAAAGAATCACAAGTCAAAAGAAGGAATACAAGTGCTCTTATGGCCATCATGAAAGACGAAATTGAGTATGAATTCACGGTATTTGCTGAGAGTATGAATTGACAATAATTCAATTCATGGTATTAGCTATGACAAGTAGGGGGTAAAGGGTCGGAGTGTTTTTGTTTTTTTTGTTTTGTGTTTTTTCACCAGTGGGCCTTCCCTGATTGATTGCTTTCCTCTACATATGTTATCCACTCATCGTTGTCCTTCAAATGGTACAGGTGACATATTGCTACACTGGAATCGTTGCCCCAAGGAAAGTGGGGAAGCGAATATGTGGACATTCGTAAAGCCATTTACTCCAGGAATGTGGTGGACAACAGCAGCAATTCTCATATATACGGCACTTGTGGTTTGGTTTCTTGAAACAAAAATAAACCCTGTTGTCTATACATACATGTCCATAACGGAAGTCTTCATTAGCATCTGGTATTTTTACGATCTCATACTCGCTCTTATTAAAAATGCAAGTAAATAAGTAAATGTTGTTTAAAAATGAAGTTTGCCTAATCGAAACACACTCAATTCTAAAACTTTACTTAACTTTTAAATATGCTGATATACCTTCTTTTATTACCAAATTTATTCTCCAAACAGATGCCAATGTCCAGAGTTTTGTTGTCCGTATGTTGTTATACTTTTATGTCAACTGTTATACACTATAAATGAGCTATATTTGTAATATATTATTTCATCGTTTTATTTTTCATAAATCTACAGGTCTGCAGTGTTCACCATATCTTTATCTCAAAGTAAGTCTTAGCCTCAACAATTTTTCAAATCTTTACAATTTATAAACAATGTAAAAAATATTGGTTTAATTTGAATATAAAAATTCTACTTTGTAGATATAAAGATCAAGAGCAAGTTAGCTCGAATTGTTATTGCAATTTGGCTTCTTGTAATGTCCATCATAGTCTCAAGCTACACGGACAAATTCAATTTGAGGCTCAATGCACAAAAAACGAATCCAACTATTACCTTTACGAGTCTTCATAAATTTGTACCAGTAGGCTATTTGAAACATGATCATATCAAACAAGATAACCTGCGTAGGTATCTCGGCATAGACCAGAGAAATTTGATAGGATATACAACCGTAGAAGAGTGTGCGAAGGCACTTTCAGAGGGTCCAAACAATGGAGGAGTGGCAGCGGCTTTGATTGATTCTGAAGATGCTCACTACTTCAGTGGCTACACAATCTATCATGTATGTCCTCAGTGTTTTATATATATTCTCCCAATCAATTGCACTTCAGAGCTTACTTTTGAGAAGTTTATTTGCTGCAGATTCTCGATCCAAGCTCTCCACCTGAGGCAGAGATGCCCAACAGATTAGGCATAAAGGATTTCTGGGGGTGGTTCATAATCACAGGAACTGTATCGTCGATGGCTCTAATCATATTCTTCTTCAATCTCCTCCATGGCTTGCAGACCGATCCCGACGCTACAGGGCAAGGGATCGAACCCCTGGAAATGCTACCGCCGAATGATGATCCAGAAGCGCAGTCCTCTTCAGAAGAGGAGAGTGTGCAAACAATGGGTATTACTAATATCAGTGATGCCGAGGATAACACATTGGTCGAAGCCTCCTCGGTTCACATTCCCAACATCACTGATGAATCTCAGTCCATGGAAGACAAAAATATATAAATAGGCACTATGCTCCTGTGAACACTAATCCCCCTCAATTTCAATCTTATCAAGTTCAATTGAATGTTTGTATTATTGATTACTTGCGGGGTCGTAAGTTCAAATTCAGGATATGTATGTATTTTTACAGTATAGTTAGATGTTTCATTTTATATAGGACAATCTTATACTACTCTAAGTCATCTGTGTATTCATATAAAGACCATCAGGTACTGTAGATTATAAAAGAATCTCTCTTTCTTTCATTTATGATATTTTTATTTTTGCTTTTAAATTTGTCTTATTTTACTTTCAAAGTTCCAAATAAATTGGTATGTAATCTGTGACCCTTTTCTTCTAAACAGAAATTATTTATCAATATCATTATTGCTCTTTGTGTGTATAAATATGGTAATATTTAATTTATTTTAGAAACACAAACTATAAGTTTGATTGTTGGATTGTTGTTGATTAAGAAAGACTACTAGAAAAAATAGGGTAGCATGTGACAGGGGACCTTTAGTAGAAGGATGGAAAGGATGGATTGGTTTTAAAAGACATTGACAACAACACAAACCAACTTGTGTCAATTGTGTTTGTTAGAAAATGATAACAAGCCTCTTCCAGCAAACCCACAACCAATAACATTAAATTCTTCCACAAAGGATTGTCTTCACTATTTTCTATAGATTAACCAAATCTACCCATTGAGCTTTATTGCCATAAGTAATAAACACACATATATGCACTTCAATAATATATGAAATTTTATCAATACATTTTGAAGAAATTTAAAAAAAAAATGAATTCATTTTTAAAGTCATCCAAAAATAAATATATCAATGCTTCTAAAGTTTTGATAAACTGGAAAAGAAGCCACCCTTTGAATGAATCATGGCTATAAGAAATTAACACACACATATATGCACTTCAGTAATATAAAAAAAATTCAACACATGCAGAAGATTTTAAAAATAGAATGAATTCATTTTTAAAGTCACCTATAAACAAATATATCAATGCTTCTAAAGTTTTGAGTAAAGTGAAAAAGAAGCCAATGTTAAAAGTGAGATACTCTGAGAGGGGGGGGGGGGGGGAATCAGAGTA
>MU227132.1:2195650-2212114 GCA_018584345.1 Thuja plicata
ACAAAACATTAATCAATTGCACTCCTATCTACCATGAATTTTGCAATCAACATTTTGGTGCTCTCAAAAGTATAGTGCACCAGATGGCTAATGGAGAATGAAGATCTGTAGTATGAAAATAATACATCCATACAACGCATGGAAAAGATATAACATAAAAATGAACATAAATACATAAATACAATGCATGATGTAAAGACATAATATGGAAATAATACATACATACAACAAATGTCAAAGATATAATATGGAAATGATACATACATAACTTACACATGAAAAATATAAAATAATCAGAAATGAACATGTAGATATGTATATATGAAATAGTTTTGTACAAAATGTAGCACATGCCATCTCCAAAAATTTACAAAATTAGTTCATGTCTAGATACAATATGGCATACACCATATCAAAATGTGCCATATGGCATCTCAACATAAGAAGTTAAACTACAAATGTTTCTAGGACATTCTATTCTACTGGTGGATGATCAAAGTGAAGTCTCTTTGAACTACTCTTTGGCTCCAATGGATCCTACATTCAAACACAAAAGTGAAACACCATGTTAGATTACTTGATTTATATGGTTTCTACAAATAATAAATAAAAATTTAAAATCATAATAAAGAATAATAAATATTTTTTTAAAATTGTACTCTCATGTACCTCACCTCTTGGTCTCCTCATGCGGTTAGGAGACCTAATATATGTCTTTAGCTGCGAAGGGACAATGCTACCAATGTCGACTTTGACCTGTATATATGTTTGCGAATATGAGATTGATGTAAGACTTATACTATTTAATGTTAAATCCTTGGTAGCAAATACATGTTATAAATATAACTCAATTAACATCAAAACTTACCTCTGTTGAACTTTCTTTAGGAAATTTTGGTTAGGTCATCAGTGATACAAACCCTTGGCATGGTACCTCCCTCAAACTAGGGGTGACCTACAAAGTCAAACAGATAAGTTTCATACAATCATGACTTGATCAAATTAAATATATACTTGATAGTAAACTACACACAAATGAATTTAGAAATATACGTACTGTGGGGCTATCATTGCGAATTGAGATGCCTGTGACTCTATCATGGCAAACCAGTCTCATGACATCATCAGACACCACCCTCTGTCAAATAAAACATGTAATTAAAAATGAGTACGTACAAGTGACAAGTATACATGTATGCTTAATCAATCTAAAATACTTAATTACCTTCCCCTTGTCAACATCAGATGCCTGAACCCCCTCACATTGCCTTCCAGTGGCAACTAGTGAAACCTGCATCAATATGTAATAAGATGGTCATCAAAATTAGAAAATACATGTATACAATATTATAATAAAAGGAAACCAATGAGTAAATTAAAATGTATGTACCGTGGAAGTGTCAAGGCCAAATGAAATGGCCGAAAGCGTGGACCCCTCCACCTATGCCATCTCCTCCTCTATCATCAACTGGATATAAATGAAACATGTATAAAAAACATAAGTGGGCAATCATTATAATAAAAATCTATTAAAAATATGAACATTTAAAATTAAATACAATATAACAAGTTAATTGTTTACTCTTACCGTAATAGTAGGAGTCCATGGCTCTATATGCCCTTGATGCACATCTCCATGGGGTGCTTCAGTGCCTGTAGTGTGTTTTGTAGCGTCGTCCACCTCAAACACATAGTTAAATGTGTCACTATCATTCAGGGGACCCAAGCACATATTCTTGCACATAACGCAAGTATGAGGCACACAAACATGTGAGCTCATAAAGGATGTGGAAGGGCCAGAAGCATCAATATTAGGAGGCAACAATGTCGCACTCTGCCTAACAAGTAGATCACTCAAGGCATGAATGGCTTGAATAGTCTATAAGCCGACCTCGGCAATAATGTCAGGATGATGTACAGTGGGAGGTGGTGAAATCTTTGGAGGGGGGACATATGTGCAGGATTTCACCCACTGTGCCCCTAGCCTGTCCTGGGGAGTGCCTAAGCCTACTCCCTGGTTCTATCTCATGCTCCAGTAATTGACGTTGTGACCGAGCACAAATTCAGCATATAATTTCTGAATAAAATAGAATGGGACATCCAAATTGCTGTGTGGTGGTCTATCAAAAACCATCCACCAGTGATCCCAAAAGTTGTCACGTATTGCATCATTGGTACACCATTTAATTAACAACTTGGTTTTTTTTAGGGTTCACTTTCAAACCGGTTTTGGGATCAACAAAAATGTTACATATGTCATGTTTTGTTATGTTTAGATCCATAACTTGATCGTAGTCAAGCCCATCATCAAATTGGGCGTGCATGGATTCACGCCAAAGAAGTGCAACATTGTGTTGTTCTGTGAGTTTCTCCATGCTCTCAATAATGGAGTTCAGCGTGGAAAACACGGGATGCAAGGTGGGGATATTCACATATGTGTTTTGATATCCCCTAAGTTGATTTAGATTATCTTCTATGAGATCCTGTATTGGTCGAGGGTTTGTGAACGGTTGGTCTTCTAAAGGCGGGGGATTGTTTTGAGGTGTGTCTGGATTGTTGGCGGATTGAGAGGGAGGGTTTTTGGATTGGTCTAAATCCATGTCTAATTCAAAAACAAAATAGAATAAACAATACAAATTTCAACTCTAGTTTATAATCAATTTTAAAAAACAATACACAATATCATATAAAACCTAGTTTAAAAAAAAACAATAAATTTCAATGCAAAAACAAAAAAAAAGAGTGAAACTACAAAATTTCACTTACCTTGTGTACTATAGCAAATCTGATATCAAATAGGTATCATATATACGATTTTAGGGGCTCGACTTCTCGTTGCTTCAACGTTTTCACAATGAAAATGTTAAACGCAGCCGCGGGCAATAATATATTATGACTGATGAATATCGGACATCCGATATTATCAGACATCAGATATTATCAGACATCAGATATTATCGAGGACATCCGATAATGCTTTAGCTTTGGCTTTTGGCTTGGCCAGGTGTACTAACACCCAGACCTACTCAAAAGTCAACAAACTTTTGGGTGTGCTTTTGGACGAGTGAAAAACTAATTTTTTCACATCGCCACTTTTTGGCATACCATGATCCTGCACAAACCCATATATTGTTTTTATTTGATAGAGATTTTTAATTAAGGTTTGGAACCCTTAAACCCATCACCATTATTTAGGACCTCAATTCATGACAAAAGTAATATACACTTTCATAGACCATTATCAAGTGAACCGTAAAGAATCTTCTGTATATTGTACCTAAGAAAATGATCAAGAAGAGATTACTAATAAAGAATTAAAAGACATCCTAATTAAAATAGCCTCAATATGCAAAATTGACTAGGCAAAGAAGTTATATGAAATAGCATCGGCCCACAACACCACCTAGGAATCAACCACATGATTCAAACCATACAAATTGGTTTATGGTAAGAAATCAATCTCGCCTTTAATTAACTTGAGTTATAGACTCTCCACATAGCCAATGAAGTCATCCTTGACCAAGGACAACATAAAAGGATCTAACAACTTAATGAGTTGAATGAGTTTAATGCATTTGAGGCAATTTAATGAACCAAACTGGTAAAACAACAAAGAAAGTTTTAGTATAATCAACAAAAGAAATAAAAATGTATTTCATGGTGAGAATTAGATACTTAAGATTTTATTTTAGATACAAAAATCATGGTTGAGTCCGTATGAGATAGAGAATAGTTTTTGATAATGGAATTATATAACAAATCCCAAATGACATTGATACAACTAATCTCAATTGATAGATCTATATATATTAGAATTTTTGAATTGTCCTTCCATTTTACTCTAGAGGACGACTCCATCTCTTAGATTAGTATTTCTACCACTGGTGTTTTACTATTACCTATAGGTGGAACAAAAACATTATCTCCCTTTGCCAAGATTCTAGCTTTTTTTTTTGTGATTTCTCTCTAATTTGTTCATTGCAAATGCACTCTCTTTTACCCATAAAGAAGATAAAAGCATTTCTTAGTTGTCTCATAGAGAGACAAATAGTTCAGCAAAAAAGCCTTCTTTGGAAAATTCTTTAAAAAAGCATTTAGTCTTGTCAGAAATAACAATAGACTAAGGGGCTAAATTTTACAAACTAGTGTCTGCATCATCAATAGTTCTTGTGTTTCCACTACAAGATCAAATAACCCAAATATCTCTAAAATTAAAAAGTCTTTGCATAGATAATTATGCAGGCAATCTGAATAAAAAGTCTTTACACAGATAATAACAAAGGCAATATGAATAATGCAAACTCAATATATTCCCTAATTAGCTTTTCAACAAGTTATCAAACAGGGAATTATAATTTATTCCTAGTTAAAATGTAGGGAAATTCTAATTACACAATTGGAGAGCTCAACTACTGGATCAAATTATTTACAAGTGAAAGGTAACAAGACTTGTAGACACAGGATTCAACAATGAGATCCAAGAGAACATAGAAAGAAGAGTTGGGCTTCAGTCCTAAGTGCAAATTTAAGATCAGCGAAGATGCTATTAGATGGAATGCAGATGTAGAATTGGAACTCAAAAAATATTTGATAGTTCCTTCATTAGATCTGCTTATGGACATCAATGAAATGCAACCAGTACATGCTTGAGCAATAAATCTGACAGGTTGGATCCAATAACTTACCAATGGATCATCATTCTACAGTGGGCATGCCATGAAGAGAAAACAATTGCACAGTGTATCCTTATCCTTATGAAGGATAAAATGTCGCAATACAACAAATAGATAGCAAATATAATTAATTGAAATCATTTATGTTCACTTCTTTTCAAAACCACTGACTTCTCTAATGCTCGTAAAGGTTTGACTGTTCTACTGTTTCCAACTACACTTTTGCTTCATGTTATGTGGAGAGTGCATTTGACCAGCCACTATTCCAGTCTCCACAAAAGTTGTCATAAAAGGTAGAGTTATTATTTGCAAAATCTCTAGAAATAAAATAGAAAAAGTTTTAAAAAAAAAAAACTCTGTAGATAGTTTCAGAAAAAAAAAACTCTTTAGATAGAACAAATGCACATAAGCAGTGAAAAATTAATAGCAACACTTATTGCAAGTATCAGAGTCGGGTGTTGGTAGAAAATAAAGCACAGCTTGAGTGTGTATCAGATTTGTAATGGAAAATGTTTATATATATGATGTTTCTCTATATATGGTTGTATTTTAATTCTTCAAAACTATTTCAAATATAATGTTGTATATTTTTTTAAGCATCTACTTAATTACAGAAGATAGTGAAGAATCTATTTACAGACCCAAAATTTAGTTCTTAATTTTGATGTTCTTGCAAGGGTTTTCAAAGGAGACACATGCAAAAGAGAATGAAAGCCCTGATTTTAAGGTTAACTCTATTCTCAAGTTTCAAGCCATTTCAAAACATCTGAGTGACAAAGAAAGCATATCCAATGCCCTTGACTCAATTAGCTCTAGTGAGGATAATGATAGTGTAGTAGATGTTGATTATAATGAAATTGATCAAGGCATGGCATTTAAATCCAGCAATACACAATTTAATATTCTTTTAAATATAGGGGAGAGGATTTAATAGTTAAGCGAGTTTTAATTTTGAATCTCTAAAAATTATATGTGATGATTTTAATTAGCTTTTAATTGTTTACAATAGTTTATTGGGTAAGGCCCCTTCTTATAATTAAGATTTTAGGCCCACATAATCAAATATGATGCCACATCAACATGCTTTTTGGTGATGTCAAAAAAGACCATACAAAACAAGTAGACTAGGGGAAGGGTACTAGTAGCTGGTATAGCTAAACTCTATGCACTCTAAGCTTCCAAATAGTATATTAGATTTTGACATTTTTTGAAAAGTCTTCATATGCAACTTAACCACTTGTAACTAGTGTTCTACCTTCTGGGTGATCGAGAAGAATGCTATGAGGATTTGTTCTGTACACAAGGGTAAAAAATGGTCATTTAGATGTGTTTTTTGATACCTACTTAAAGATGCTCCAATTACTATGCACTACACCAAGTCAAAAACGTGTAGAACTAATCCAATACATATTCCTTTAAGAACCAATACATTTTCTTCTAATAACTATAGTCGTCCACTATAGGTACCAACAAAGTTGCACAATTCCTCCAATTGAAGTTGGCAAATTTTAACTACTAGGGTACAAGTGGGCAGCTATTGGTACATGTGAAATTTATTAATTGATTTGTTTCTTTTTAAATCTATTGAATTCATTTCATCCAATTATGTATACAAATGATCAGCAAAAATGACTTTAAAGACAAAACTACTAGTGTTATACTATTAGAAATATTAGACAACAACTCAACAAATGTTATCACAACTATTGGAACATGCTCAACTACTAGATCCTCTCACCCACATACATGTGAAATAAAACATAAATATAGTATCCAGTGGTACAAAATTTTATATATATATATATATATATATATATATATCATCTTAAAATGGAAGCACTTCCATCTTGGTAGGTTTAGCACCCTCGTTTAGTACATTTACATGATAGATATGCATTTAGGATGCATATGCACTTGAAACTAGGATTAGGACCCTTAGGATTCTGCTTAATTTCCTTCTTTGTGACTCTATTTTCTAGGTAGGACCTATATACTGGTCCTCCTAGCCTTCATAACACTTCTTCTAGGCCCCTGTGCCCTTTTCCAGCACTCTATTCTATTTTCCCATCATCCTAGGTCTCCAACTGACCTAGACTCTTCACCGGCACTCAAAGTTGACCAGCCTAAAACCTCAGGTCAGGGTCGAGGTCGACCTTGACCTTTGTCAGGTTTTGGTCCCCGCTTCCAAAATTGCATCATAGTGGGGCCCTAAACTCAAAATTGGCTCCCAAATCCGAGTGCGGAAGGGTTTTCATCTGAAAATTAAATAATGTATTCCCTCCTTAGTTGGTCATTGTGATTGGACCATAATTTGAGGCAAAATTTGAATTATGGGCCCTCGCATTGCCCTAGGAAGTTTTCCTTGAAATCTCTATATAAGCACTCTCTTTTTGCCTTCATTGGATATGAAATGAGATGATAGCATGACATGAGACAACATGACATGATGACATGAGATGATGATGCAAGAATGAAAGAGGATATAGGAGGACAAGATATGGTGATACTTTGAAACAAGCATTTTGTAGACAAGCTATTATGGACATTCATTGGAGCAAGAAAGATATCTTCAATTCTTCCTTCTTCTTTGATCTACCATTTTCAACATTCAAGCATTCAAAAGATACAATCATGGGGTAGCAACTACGGATTGTGAGTTTGGTAGGAGTACTTTAGCCTTGGGGGCTTGGTTTGTTTTCTTTACCATATTCAAATCTATGCATTGCTCTCTCATTTTATTCATGCTAGGGTTTTGATCTAGAGGATTAGATCTTGGCATTGCACATTCAAAGCTCTTCCTACTTGCAACACACACACCTATTCTATTACATCCGTCTATTAGTGGAGGTGGAAATCATCAAAACGGGGGTTTGACTAAGGCAAAACCCTATATAGCCACCCCAAAATACCATTTTTAGATATCTACAATCGTTGTTTCAGGATTTAAAGAGCAGATCTGAATACCCTTTTCGGCAAACTTTTGCGATCCAAGAACATAATTTCCGTCAGAGCAGTGCAGGTCAAGGTCGACATAGAGGGTCAAGGTCGACCTATCATTTTTAGATATCTATAGTCACTGTTTTGGAAGTTGCAGAGAAGATCCGAATTCCCTTTTCAGAAAACTTTCAAGATCCACGAACAGAATTTATGTCAAAGCAGTGCAGGTCAAGGTCGACATAAAGGGGTCAAGGTCGACCTTTATCTGGGTCAAGGTCGACCTTTCCCAGATTTGGAAAAGATTTTTGGGTTTTCTCTATCTCTATGTTTCCGTTCCAGATCTGGTTGCAAAATTTCCAGAAACTAGACACAGGCACAGGAAAATAGATATTTCTAGATCTGCTATGTTGTGAGGTATGTATCTAATTTCATTATTCGTTACAAGCATTTCTAGATTTATATTCCTCCTCATTTTCTATTAAATGTATGTAAGAAAATATCGGCATAGGGTCTCTTTTATGTGCAAACATCCATTGCTCTACTCACCCCCCCCCCCCCTATCCATACCCTATNCTCCCCCCCCCCCCCCCTATCCATACCCTATCAATCAATATTTTCAACCTTACATTTTGGTGAACCCGTTTACGACAACTCTTTATTTTTGGTGTTAGATTTTCATTTTATGTTAGATCTTACCTGCATATAAAAGTATATTTATTTTATGCTCTTGCATTTATATTTCAAAAAAAAAATCACATAATTTCTTTAAAAATACAAAAACATTTACATTTTTCATGCTTGTAGTGCTATTTTGTGTTCAACATGTATGATTTTTGTTTTGAATATTTTGATGAGGCTTTTATTGCAAAAAAGGATAGATCCCCTAATGAGGTACATGGAAGTGAGGATGAAAATTGTTTGAATAAGATCTCCATTGATCCTATTCCTATTTCATCCTCCTCTACAACCTCTCCAATTGACCTTTACCATAGGGTGTGTGCATGGTTACCTTCATGTTCCACTATTTGCAACATTGATGCACCTAGAATGTTATATTCTAAACCTTTGTTGATAGTAAAAGGATGTCCTTGTATAACAACTGAGGGTAAACCTAGAGATCCTTTGGATTTCTTTGATAACACGGATTCCATTTCACATGCTTATCGCACTCAGAATAACCCTTAGTCTACTATTCCAGTTTCTTTACCTCCTTCTCAACCTATGCTTCCTAAGGCACCTAGGTTGCCATGTTCCTTTAAGGAGTATGACTTAGTTGAACAATTATGTGCTACTCCCGCTAAGATATCTTTATGGGAATTGCTTCAAACTTCCCTGATATATCATGAGGCATTGCAAAAGGCTTTATCTACCGTTCCTACTTCGCCTCCTAACCAATAGAATATTAATTCCTTTTTGGAGTGTATGCATACTATGCCTTCTGTACCTCCTATTATGTTTACCGATGATGATTTACCTTCTTTTGAGGTGCAGAATCAATATGATGCTCTTATGGTTGTTGTCTCTATTAATTAGAATATCACTCGTAGAACATTAATTGACAATGGATCTGGGCTTAATGTTTGTAGCATGGATATGCTTAAGGAAATTAAGGTTGATCTTACAACTATTCAACCTGATAACATCCCTATTCATGGATTTGATAATATTACAAAGAGAACTTTGGGCATTATTATGCTACCTATTAAAGTTGGTCCAGTTATTCTCAATACATGCATTCATGTTATGCCTGGACCTCTCAATTATAACCTTCTTTTAGGAAGACCTTGGTTACATACTATGCGTGCAGTTCTTTCTACTCTTCATCGCAAGGTTAGGTTCATTTATAACAATTTGATGTATACACTCCATGTGGATGATGCACTGAATCCTTGCTTAAATGCGAAATATGCTAAAGTTTCTGAACCTCTCCAACCAAGTAAAGAACCTGAAAGGTCTCCAACCAAGTAAAGAACCTGAAAAGCCACCTGAGATTAAACAAACTGAAGCTCCATCTTCTTCTTTGACTGAGGATGATTGGGGAACATTGGATTTTAATCCTTATTTTATTGGAGAATATAAATTTTCTGATTTGGAATTCATGGAACAACAAAGTGGGTTTGAAAAACAAGTTTTTATTCCTCTCCCACTTTCTGTGGAATTAAAAAGTAACTTTGTTGCTGCATCGATTAAAGAAACAATTGAAACAATAAAACCTGATTGCTATGACATTGTGACATATGCGGCTCCTTTGACTCAATCTAATATGGCTGATAGATATGGTTCTGGTTATCATCTGCTCAAGAAATCAGGATTTAATGGGAAAGGATGTGGTAAATACGAACAAGGTATACTAGTACCTTTGGACAATGAAATCTATGATTATACATATGGATTGGGGTTCAATCCTTACAAACAACCATCGGCTTTTCCTCTCAAAGTTAATCATATCTGAGGTGGACATTTGAAGTTGGTTGACCCTCTCCTCCTCGACATGGATCAAAAACCTATCTTAGATATTTTTCCCGAAGATGAAGCCTTAGCGGATTTTTTAGGAGCTTATGAGGATCTACCTATGTTTCATCATAAAAGAAGGAAGCCCTATTGTCTAAATACATAAGCTTATTTTGGAGAACACGATGAACAAGATATTTCTCCTTTACCAATGGATTCTCCGATACAAAGTAACTTGCTAATAACTGAGACTATTGAGGTTCAAATGGATGTAAATGACTCTGAGAAGATGATAAAAATTGGAAAGTGTTTGAATCAAGATGAACGTGATCAGTTGGTTTCCCTTTTACTTGAATTTAAGGATATTTTTTCTTGGACATATTCGGATATGCCGGGTATAGATCCTAAGATTGTTATTGATGATATTGTTCTTAAAACAAATGCTAAACCTATGAAGCAGAAAATCTGAAAGGTGAATCCAAGAATTGCCTTATTAGTTAAGGCTGAAATTGAAAAATTATTGGATGTTGGATCCATCTTCTCTATTGATTACTCATATTGGATTTCAAACATTATGGTCATTTCAAAAGGAGAAAATAAGATAATAATGTGTACTGACCTCCGAGATTTAAATAAGGCATCCTTAAAAGATGATTTATTGTTACCTAATATTGATATGATTGTGGATTCAACAACGGGTCATGCCCTATTATCTTTCATGGATGGTTTTTCAGGCTATAATCAAATCTATATTCCTACTGAAGATCAACTTAAGACCACATTTATAACACCTTGGTGAACATTTTGTTGGGTCATGATGCCTTTTGGATTAAGAAATGTGGGAGCAACTTATCAGTGAGCCATGACTTTGATTTTTCATGATTACATTCATAAGATTCTTGAGGATTATGTGGATGATATCTTGGCAAAATCTATGCAAAGACGAGATCATTTTAGTATTTTATGATAAATATTTGAAAGGATTAGAAGTTACAATATGAGATTGAATCCTAAGAAATGTGTCTTTGGAGTGGATTCCGATAAATTTTTGGGGTTTATAATCTCTAAACGAGGCATATAGGTAGATATTGAAAAGATTTATGCTATTGTTAATATGCCTCCTAAGAACATTTCTCAGTTATGAAGTTTACAATGAAAAATTCAATCTATTCATCACTTTCTTTCTAACTTATCTGGTAGAATTGTTCCTTTTACTTCCTTGCTTAGAAAGGATACCACTTTTTCTTGGAATGAAGAACGTAAACAATCCTTTGAGAAATTTAAAGAGTATCTCGCCAATCCTCCTATTTTGCAACCTTCTCAATTTGATAAACCCTTTTATCTATATACTTCAGCCACTCTGAATGTGGTGAGTGTGTTGTTGTCTTAGCATGATAGTGAAGGTTGTAGGATTTGAGAAATACAAATCCATAGAACACCAAGAATACCTGCATGTAAGAAACCTGTTACAAGAGAGAAATAGGAAGGAGGAAAAAGCATAACTCAAAATTACTCAAAAATGGTGAGAGCAAAATTATATTCCAAGTTAGTGAAAAAAGAATTACAAGGTTCAACCTATAAAGGTGAACAAAACCCTAAAGCCTAAAAAAAGATAGGTTGCACATTAATAATTAATAAAAGAATTAATTATTAATGCACCTAAGAGAAAGCTTAAGCATTAAAGAGTAATAACTTAACTAATTAAATCAACATGATTTAATTAATAAGCAAACTAAATATTACTCTAACACCCCCCCTTAAGCTAAGCACAGGGGGTAAGCTAACCTAGAACAACTATGAAATCATGAAAAGGGTCCTGGCAACAAGGCCTGATCAGGTACCCAATACAAGGAAATCTCTGTAAACCAGAGACAAAGAAGAAAACCCAGTGGCAAAAACCCCTCTCCAAAACGAGATAGAAAAATGCAGAAAAGAAATGGCTCAAGAGACTCTCTCTCAAGACCATAAATACAACCACCCCCCCCCCCCCCCCATGAGAGAGGGATGAGAAACCAAAGTCCCCCATAATGAAGAAACTCATGTCACAATGGTAGATGCCTAATGTAGAATCCAAAAGGAGATCTTGAAGTGAAAAATGATATTCCTCCCCTTGGGAAGAAACGAATCCAAAGGACGATGTCAAAGAAACCCTGTGAAGAGTGATGAACCAATCTGACTCAAGATGTGTGCCATGATTGGATGTTGAAGAACCTCTCTGTCTGAACTGAAACAAATGATTCCAAATCCAAACTGATGTGGAGAATCCTGAAATGCAACCGTTGAATGCACTGATAATGGTGGGCGAACAGTGATAACCTGATTGTCAAGGTAGAGGAGATGAATGTCCTCAAATAATCCTCCAAATCTACAATGTAAGACTCATCAAACAAGAAGGAGATGTCTTCAAGATAATATTCCAAAGTAGCTATGTTTGGAAGGTGAATGGTTCCCTATTACACAAAATTAGGAACAACAAGAGATGTTGGTGAAGTCTCAGTCTAAAGACTAGGAACTGTGAGACAAGCCTCTGATCCATCAGAAGATGTAAGGGTGTCTAAATACTCAAGCCCCTCTAAAGTATCATGATCAAAGGGTGTATTCTCTCTCTAAGCAATGGGTATGAGATAATCTGAAGCAAAATTCTCTGGGAAAGGAGAGAGATTAGGGTCTCCTAGATCTCCCAAAGACGTGTCCAAAGTGGGTGAGGACAATCAATGTCTGATATAGCCAACATAGTATGATGATCAACACTAGACAATATAAGTCCTACTATGTGATCTCTAATAATATATCATGCAAATTTTCCCTCTGAAGTGGTTGGTTTAGTTATGAGATCATACAAATAAGGCAAAAAATTAAGCCACCTACAATGTGTAAGTATACCCTTTGCCCATGACTCATAATTTCCCCATTCCAAAATAACAACTGAAGGGTGAGTAGAAAAACCCATGATAGCTATTTTAAATGAAAAAAAACTGAGAAATATGACCTTACTGCATTTAGATCAAAACCTGGTCCAGTGAGGAGGGAAACATAAGCTCCAAATTTGACTCTAAAAACAAGTATTCAAACGGCCAAATTTTCATACTAAACTTGCAAGAGGAGAACCGGCTTGAAAAGATCTTTCCAACTGTATATGGCACTTTGAATTTTGACCCCGTATGCTCAAGATATGGCCAAAACACTGAAGGCTACCTTTTTTGAAGAAGTGTCAAACTTGTGTGACGGTTTCATGACCATCAATTTTAATCACCATCTGTGACCTGCGACTGCTGACATCACTGCCTACATATGTGTACCTTGTTGCACATGAGGGTACTTTTTAAAAGGTACGCACCTTTTCCTTTGTTTGTAAAAATATTTTTTAAACAAACATTTGGAAATATTGTTTTTTTTTTTTTGAAAAAAAACTTTATGAAAAAAACAAAATTTGCTGTTTTTTTTTTTTTTTAAATTTTTTTGAACATTTGTTTCTCAAAAAATGTGCCCAAATAGCCTCGGAGGCCAAAAACATTTTCCTCCAGAGGCACAGTAGGCCAAATATGTCATGTCTTATATCAAAATAGGGGTTTTTGGGCCTTCTGGACTCAACCATGAGGTTGGTTTTTGTCCAAAGTACTCCAAAAAAAGCTCTATCCCCAGATTGATGACAAAAACCTCAAAAAATATGAGGTTTTCTCCTTCGAATTACTGCTTCAGAAAACACCAGA
Source organism: Thuja plicata (assembly GCA_018584345.1). Classification (NCBI taxonomy): domain Eukaryota; kingdom Viridiplantae; phylum Streptophyta; class Pinopsida; order Cupressales; family Cupressaceae; genus Thuja; species Thuja plicata. The sequence continues at coordinate 2,209,422 of MU227132.1, forward strand.
ATGGGAAACAGCAGTATGGCTATGATACCATGTAGGATTTGAGAAATACAAATCCACAGAACACCAAGAATACCTGCATGCAAGAAACCTGTTACAAGAGAGAAGCAGGAAGGAGGAAAAAGCAGAACTCAAAATTACTCAAAAAGGGTGAGAGAAAAATTATATTCCAAGTTAATGAAAAAATAATTACAAGGTTCAACCTATGAAGGTGAACAAAACCCTAAAGCCTAAAAAAGCTAGGTTGCACATTAATAATTAATAAAAGAATTAATTATTAATGCACCTAACAGAAAGCTTAAGCACTAAAGAATAATAACTTAACTAATTAAATCAACATGATTTAATTAATAAGAAAACTAAATATTACTCTAACAAAGGTAAGGAAAGACCTGTGTACTAAATTAGTCAGACTTTACTTGATTACAAAACAAGATATACAGATTTGGAAATACAATGCTTAGCTTTAGTTTATGCTTGTCAGAAACTTAGGCATTATCTATTAAATGTTGAAGTCAATGTGATTGTTAAATTTGATCCTTTGAAATATATTTTCTCAAAGGCTGATCTCTCTGGCCATCTTGCAAAGTGGGTGATGTTACTTACAAAATTTGATCTTAATTTAATTTCTCAAAATGCAATTAAAGGACAAGCTTTAACAGATTATTTGGCTGAATCTCCTTGTCCTCATTCTGATACATGCTCTACTTCAATAGAATTCCTTGATTAAAAAATTCTAGCTATTAAACAGGATGATGTTTGGGAATTATATTTTGACGGGTCTAGATGTAAGATAGGTTCTGGTGTTGGAATTATCTTGATCCCTCCTACAAAAAAACCAATCCCTATGTCATATAAATTGACTTTTCCTTGTACTAAAAATATTGCGGAGTATGAAGCTCTTATAGCTGGCCTACGAGCAACTTCTTCCCTTAACATTAAAAACTTGGAAATTTATGGAGATTCGCAGTTGATTTTAGAACAGATTAAAGGAGGTTATCAGAATAAGAATGATAAAATGACACAATATAGAGATTTGGCTCTTGATGTTCTTTCACAATTCTCTTCTTATACGATTCAAACTTTACCTAGGAAAGATAATGGACATGCGGATGCCATGGCAAGCGCAGCTTCTTTGGTTTGTTTTGAAAATTATGATGAAGAATGTCAATTTACTGTACATACTCTTAAAAACCCTGCAATTTCCAATGAGGTTACCTCTGATTGTTTCAATTTGCATTTGGATGAATGGTATTCTCATATCTTTCATTTTTTGAAGGATGGTAATTTTCATGAATCAGCAACAAGGAACCTGCGTAATTGTATTAGGAAGCTTGCAGCACATTATATCATTTTAGGAGATACACTTTACAAACACTCTTATGATAGTTTACTATTAAGATGTCTCGGTAGAACTAAAATTCCAATAGCTTTGACAGAATCTCATTCTGGTTCTTATGGGGGGCATTCTGGTGGAAAATCTTTAGTCAATAAACTTCTTAGAATGGGATATTATTGGCAAACAATAGAACATGATTCTTTCATATTTGTTAAGAAATGTCCTTAATGTCAACTGATGACATTAATTTTTTCCATTAGTATACTTAAGTGAATAACATGATAAAGGTCATTGGTATAGGCATACCTGACAGAAAGCACTCTATATACCCGATGAGATGACAATACTTGTCATGAAAATGCTGAGTATAGAATTGTTTGACGAACACTATCATAGTGTTGAATCGATGACATAGAAAAAGAACATCACTGACGGTAAAGTTTTATGAACATCACCGACAGAGCAGAAAAGGCAAGGAACCTGACATAACTGGGAACTTAACAAATAGTTCAAAATAGGGACACCGACGGAGCAGAAGCCTGATAGAGAAAAGAATGAAAGAAACCTGATAGACTGACAAAGAAGCCCGAGCATCACATCTGACAGTCAGTTACAGAACCCACAAAAAGTGGATCTAACTTTCCACATCAAATAAAACATTGTAATTCTATTTATAGACTTTTATTTTTTTTAAATCATTACTTGAGGGTCAAGAAAGTATATTGTAAGTGTTTTAAAGCATCCTAATGGATCTAAAACATAACTAACTAAAGATCAAGGTCAAGTTGTAAACCTTGGATCTAGAGTTAATTTGAAAAGCGTGAATCAAGAATGGACCTAGAAACTAGTATATATAGATGTTCAATCATTTGTAATGATGAGAGTTGAAAAATGATTGTAGCGATGAAGAGCATCTATTCAGCAGAAGTTAATTCATGCAAAGTTCAAAAATAGATCATATCAGTTCTCAAGAACACAAACAAGGCTACCGACGAGCAGAGACAAGGTATCATTCAATCACTCAAGGTGATTACATATACATTGTAATCTTTATAGGATCTGTTATCAGCAATTAGAGATTGCATATACTATCAGATCAACATATATAATGTAGTTGCATTCTAACAAATACATCACATCAGAAATCCTTTAGTAGAAGGTGAACTTAACAGTTCTTGATAAATCTCTTAACAGAGTGCACACTTAACGGTGTTGCTAAAGCTTCAAACAAAGTAGATCCTAACAAGTCTCCACTCTAATACTCCTAATAGGGTAGATCATCAGAAGTGATCAAATTGTAAGCCTTAACCGGCTCCCTTCTTATCTGCAGATAGTGAAGTTTTGTGGGTGACATCCC
>MU227132.1:2222501-2243567 GCA_018584345.1 Thuja plicata
ATGTGGAATTACAAACTTTCAGAATTACAATATGCAAAGCCACATGGGCATTCCCCTTACAATATTATGTAGGACAAAGCCTCGAATTATTACCCAAATCTACCCAGAACTGTCCCGAACTGCCTAAAACAACACTACGGGCCTTCTTTATATAGGCAATTTCCACCGCCCTAGAAGGTTCCATAAATTTAGCCCTTAGGGCCGACCAAACTTAGAATTATTTTATTTTTCAATTTAGTACATCAAAGTCGGCTCAAAATAACTTTTGAAACCCGAAAATTTTGAAGGAAAATTATTTTCTGCTATTTCAGGTGACCCAACTTTCGGAGACCATAAGTCATCACCAGTTGACTCGATTGACTATTATAACCCCATTTCAGAAATGCCACGAAGCGCTCTACAACTAATCAATTATGCAAGTATCATTGAGCCCAAGTTTCAACACCATCCGGGGCCTCTAAATCCTTCAAAACTGAGCTCGAAGTTACTGTACCCTGTTTTTCAATACCAAAAATTTTCAATATCTTCAAAACTAGACCTGATCTAGCCATGAAACTTTACTGGCAAGCTGATATGACTGAGATGAACCTCCACATGCAAAATCAGAAAATTCCGAGATCATATGGCCAACTTACTAAAAATAGCAAGTTTCCGTAAATAGCAGCTCTGCACAAGGTAGCCCTTGTTGAAAAGAAAACAGAAATATTTTTGGGTGATGCAAGATTGCCCTTACACCCAGGATGCTCCTGCATCAAAAATACCCTGCAGAAGAGGTGCAAAAAGATGAAGATATCACTGTTGCACAAGGTAATAGTGACAAACAGGACACACTTACTAACACTGCAGAGGTAAATACACTGACCAACATGAAAATATTGATAAAAGCTATTGATATTGATTCAAGTCAGGATAAATCATCTAAGAAAGATGATAACATACCCGAGGACATAGGTAATGATGAAATTTAAGATACATCAGACGCACAAAAGGATATAGACACATAGATGAAGGATGCAACCGACAATCAGCAAGATATGTCTATTGAAAAGAACAAAGGAGAAGACACTAACAAGGATGAAACATTGAGAAAGGATGAAGAAAAAAAAAAGAGTGAAGAAGTTAAGAAAGATGATAGCATGAAGGAAAAGAAAGACAAATCTATTGATACACCCAAGGCCAATGAAGAGACATCTTCACACAACCAACAAGTGGACTCTGAATAGAAGCAACAAGAAGCTTCATCTTCTCAACCTTCACCTACCAAATCAATCCAATCTCAAGATCTATAGCTGGTAGTTCACCAGTCAGTCTCCCAACAAAAGAAGAAGAAGAAGAAATTAATGAAGAAAGACATCTTGGTTGTCACACTTGATGAGGTGATCGAAATACCCAAGTGGGATGTATCTAATTTAGATACTGAAACACTTCAAAACTTTGGAATGATGTGTCAAAGAAAATCCCTACAGGAGAAAATGAGAAAAGCACATAGGGAAGCCCAAGCACTTGACAAAGCTAGGGACATACTACATCAACTTGTTCCTGAGGTAAAATTTGAAAAGAACATACCAGTCATGGAGCAAATTATAGTTCTTACTGATGCCATCACCACTCAAAGTGTAGATACAGAGCATGCAATGGAAGAATAGGAAAAGAAGAAGTATCAACTCAAACTAATTGAGAAAATCAGCCAAGAAGTGGTAGAAAACAAGGTAAAGCTCTCTGAATTAGCAAGTCAATTGAAACCAATGATTGCAGAAGCTATTACCTTAGTTCAACAAATGTGCACACTTGACAATTTCACAAAAGAGAATAGTGAAAAGTTGTCCAAACTAGATTCAGATCTGACAGAAAGTGCACAAATTTTAACCTTTGATGCAAATGCAATAAAGTTACATCATGAAAAAATCACAGATGTAAACAGGTTAAGACAAGAAATATGGGATGCAGAGACAAAATTTATAAATGAGGTTACCGAGCTGCAGGCTCACATATTGAAAAACCTCACTACTCTGCAACAACACATTATAGATGAAAGGAATCTGATCTTAGCCCTGGAGATGTCTGTGGTAGACAACATCTATGATATGCATGTAAGAATATCACTTGAGCACATGGCTCTAGAAAATTTGAAGGAGAAATGGGAGAAGATGAAGGAGGAAATCAAAGCCTCACACTGCCACATTTTTGACAAGTTGTAAGTACCTTTGCCTTTATTATCAAAAAAGGAGGATTGAATACATGTGCATATGTACAATATTATACTACATTAGTAGGAGGAAAGGATATGTATATTATATGTATATTACATCTCAAAAAAAAGGAAAGATAATTATACATACATATACTTGCACTTACCAGCATATGCATAGGGAAGTCATAAAATGACTAAGGATGAAGTATACACAGGTGTGCATACTAATACATTAAGTTTGTTGCACATATCAATTTTTGATACTAATCTCAAAGTGGGAGATTGATGACATTAATTTTTTCCATTAGTATACTTAGGTGAAAAACATGATAAAGGTCATCGGTATAGGCATACTCGACAGAGAGCACACTGCATACCCGATGAGATGACAATACTTGTCATAAAAATTCTAAGCATAGAATTGCCCAACGAACACTGTCATAGTGTTGAACTGACGACATAGCAAAAGAACATCACTGACGGTACAGTTTTATGAACATCACCGACAGAGTAGAAAAGGCAAGGAACTCGACAGAACTGGGAACCCGATGAACAGTTCAAAATAGGGACACCGATGGAGCAGAATCTCGATAGTGCAAAGAATGAAAGAAACCCGACAGACTAACAAAGCAGCCTGAGCATCAGAACCGACAGTCAGTTACAGAACTCGCAAAAAGTGGATCTGAATTTCCATGTCAGATAAAACATTGTAATTATATTTATAGAGTTTTAATTTGTTTTAAATCATTACTCGAGGTTCAAGAAAGTATATTGTAAGTGTTTTAAAGCATCCTAACGGATCTAAAACATAACTACCTAAAGATCAAGGTCAAGTTGTAAACCTTGGATCTAGAGTTAATTTGAAAAGTGTGAATCAAGAATGGACCTATAAACTAGTATATATAGATGTTCAACCATTTGTAATGATGAGAGTTGAAAAATTATTGTAGCCATGAAGAGCATCTAAGTGGCAGAAGTGAATTCATGCAAATTTCAAAAACAGATCCAATCAGTTCTCAAGAACACAGACAAGGCTACCGACGAGCAGAGACAAGGTATCATTCAATCACTCAAGGTGATTACATATACATTGTAAGCTTTATAGGATCTATTATCAAAAATTAGAGATTGCATATAGTATCATATCAACATTTATAATGTAGTTGCATTCTAACAAATGCATCACATCAGAAATCCTTTAGTAGAAGGTGAACTTAACAGTTCTTGATAAATCTCTTAACAAAGTGCACACTTAACGGTGTTGCTAAAGCTTCAAATGAAGTAGATCCTAATAGGTCTCCACTCTTATACTCCTAACAGGGTAGATCATCAGAAGTGATCAAATTGTAAGCCTTAACCCGCTCCCTTCTTATCTGCAGATAGTGAAGTTTTGTGGGTGACATCCCCACCGTAGTTTTTACTTCCTAACAGGAGTTTTCTGCAATATCATATCTTGTGTTATGTGTTATTTACTTTCATGTATGTTTCTTGAATGTTTACACATATAAAGAACTTATGCTATGATTTCACATACATAGATGAACAGATAGATAGCTGAATATACAGATCTGATGACACAAAGGTTAATGGGCTAACCACATAAAAAAATTTAGAGGTACTGATTCACCCCTCCCCTCTCAGTACATCATTCTAGTAATTCCAACAATCAACAAAATAATAATTTGATTCATGCTCCTGCTCGTGAACTTCATAATCAAGTTGCTCCATGGCCTTTTAGTATTTGGGGTTTTTTATCTTATTGGAAAAATCTCACCGGCTTCTCCTTGAGGACATATGTACATCCTGACGGATACAGATTACTTTATGAAGTGGGTGGAAGCTATCCCTCTCCATTCAACTACTATGAATTTTATTTGTGATTTCATTCTTAACAATATTATAACATGAGTTGGTATTTCTTTGATGATAGTTTCAGATAATGGAACCTCTTTCAAGAATAAAGAAGTCATGAAATTCTTGGAGAAATACCAAATTCAGCATAGATTTTTGAATCCATATTATCCTCAATCTAATGGTCAAGCTGAAGCATCAAATAAAGTCATTGAACAAATCCTGAGGAAAACAGTTAATAAGCATGCGAAATATTGGCATACCCAACTTACCTATGCTTTATGGGCTTATAGGAATAGTGTTCATACTACCACGGGTACTTCTCCTTATAATATTATCTATGGTACTGATGCTATTATGCCTTTGGAATTGGAAATACCTTCTTTACGTGTTTCATTTCATGGAATAATTGACAAAGATACATTTCGAGAACAACGATTACAAGAATTAGAAATGTTGGATGAACAACAAATAAATGCTTTGGAACATATAAAGGCTTATCATAAATCACTTCACAAACAGTATAATCATAAGGTAATAGAACAATCATTCTCAATAGGTGATTTAGTGATATATGAGAATCAAAGAAATGTGAATGCTTTACCTGGTGAAAAAGGAAAGTTTAGCCCTAAATGACTTGGACCTTTTGTTGTAATTGAGAACTTTGTTTTAGGTGCTTACAAAATTGTTCATATGGATGGTGTGCATTTTAAGGAACCTATCAATATTATGCATCTAAAATGTTATTGTCCCTAGTACATCATTTTGTCCTTGTGTATTCCTAGTAAAATAGTTATGTTTGTTTTATAGGTTATGTGATTTTAGCAAATTACATTTGAATACATTTATACCCATTCTTTCTTTCTGTTAAGATTTATGTTATTGGTGAAAATATAGTAATCAACCATAGAACTAACTAGCAAAGAGATTTTTTCATCTATATATATAATTTTTTGAGTTTGATACATATGTGGCACAATGTCCTATCTATCAATCTCTCTATCCCTATACGCTGGAGGTCGATGGCTCCTAGATCTCTATGATCTATGATGTGACAATGCAGATCTCTATATGGTACTCCGTGAGTGGCTCCTTGATATTCTAAGATCATATACACACTCCTATGATCTCTGTAGGTCATCCATAAACCTCTCCTCTCTCTCTACATAACCTCATCTCTCGCTGGACACAAGCAAAGATGTCTGCATGCCTGCCAGGATCTTTGTGACCAATGGAGAACTCTCACTCACTGGCTGGTAGTCGGTAGGACTGACATGTATCCTTCAGGACCTCAGATATGAAGCTCCTCCACTCCGCTGCACTAGCTACAGAATTAAAATATATTTATCTTTTAGTACTTTTTTCTTCAAAAATTAAGTTAAATATTAAACTAAAATACATGTTTTACACCTGGATCTCCCTCCTGGGCATCACTAAAGGGTCTAGATGGTGGGGGCATGGAGCGTGTTGGGGCTCAAAAATTATGGATCTGATATTTAATTGTTTTCACCAACAAACAAATTCAACCACGATTGTGAGTTGAATCCCTGCAATTTAGGTTAGTGAACCAAGGCGTGTAGGCCCAAATTAAAACTTCAAATTACTCTAAATTATGAAATTTTCTCAGAAGATCAATAATTAAAAATATATAAACTTACATCAAAATATAATCATCAAAACATATAAAAATTATTATGATATAAAAATAAATTTAATATTGGTAAGCTTCTAAAAGTATAATTCTAAAACAACAATATCAACAAATGATGAGATCACTGCCTAATCAATACTTGGGCTAAAGAGTCAGGGATGCTTCCAATCCTATGTACGATTCAGAGATGGTTTTAGGGAAACTTGTTAAAAATAGAATAAGACCATCATTCCACAGGCTTCTACTTGAAATATAATTCAATTCAAAGTTTACAGTTAGTTCAATCGAATTTAACTCTATTACAGAGACCAATTGAACATAAGAAAGATTAATAGATACAACTTTCTACTGATAACTCAAACTCCAAACTAGATTTGAATTATAAAAACAAGAGAATAGAACACAATGGAATAATATATTTCTAGATAAATATAAAGACTAATTTAAAACAATAAAAACTTATAACCTAAAGCAATAAAGAAAAGACACTTATCTCTTATTAATATTTGAAAACAGCTACATATGAGTTCGTCATTGCAGTAGTGAATCTAATTTCTACAGAGAGTTTTCCCCTAGAAATTTTTTTTTAATCTTTTCCTCGGTCCTGGTATCCATATTAATATTTTTTTGAATGGATGCAAACAAGCTTCGGACTGAGGCATTATTTCAAAACAAACCTAAACACTAATTGCAATGTTAAAATTTTCAATATACAACCCTTAAATTTAAATAATCATTTTTAAAATATTGCTCCTCCCTTTTCTCCCGCAAAGTATTGTTGCTTTATAAAATTTGGAATATTGTTTGATTCAAAGCTCCTGCACATAAATGAAATAATTAATTATCCCAACCAATCAAATTTAGTTCATAACTAAGTTCATTTGGAGAATAAATAAAAACTTTACACTTCACCTAAAATAATTCCTTTTTAGAAAATAAGTATTTTTAGTGAAATATTATCACACATAAACATTTATTCGCTCAAAATAATCAACCCCTATAATATTTTCAAACATTAATGTAGGGTAACAATATTGAAAAATACATTAATGAAGTAAGACTGAAAAATAAATTAGTCAAAGCATATTATTGTATTAATCAAGATATAATTAGGGTATCTTAAGAGTTTCTCATTCTTTAAAATAAAACCCTAATTAATTATGTATTTCCATAAATTAAATGCATAGTTAAAAAGAATATGTTTCTTTCAAAAAATTAAAAGAAAAGACATAGATCACCATATTATTTACAATATAGCATAAGGTTAAAAACATATTTTTCAAAGATAATAAGAGAAAAAGAAGTTCATTTATATTTATTCACCCTAATGATTGATTTCAAAAATTAATATAGAGTAAAACATTCTAAGTATATCTTTTCTCTTTAACACATATTCTCAAGGAATACAATAGAGCAATTGGTTAGGAAGGGGGAATGGGTAGTTAGGTAGTCAAGGGTTGGCTTGAGAGGTCTAGTGTTCAACTCCCGATCGCCACCCTTTTGTTCAAAATAAATATTTTACTTTTAAATTTATTTCTTTTGTTTTCAAGTAGGGAATATTTATTTATTGGAGTAAGCAATTTGAAATCTAAAAATTAACTCTAAACACTTATTGGCATTTTCAAAAGAATATATATTTCCCCAATTGAAATTTTTTTTTACTCTGTAATATATTTCATTTGCTTGACATGGATAAACTTTTTTATGTTGAAAAATATAAGGAGTATAATTTCTTAAAAAAATACTACTAAGTAATCAAATAATTTAGCCATAGAAGATACTTCCCTATCGAATTTAAGCCTGCAAATTTAGGCATCAACAGTGGCTCCAATTGGGGACGTGTGTCCATACATGGGCACAATGAGAATCCTGTTATCTCATGGGTTAGAAATTCCTGAACAATCTCATCAATGTCTTGTAAGTAGTAATAATTATTTTCTACTTTTGATGCAATCATATAAGGTCCTAACTACAAGGCGTCAAACTTACCATGCTTCCCTTTATCCTGATCTTTCACATTCCATTTCCATACCCAATCACCTTCCTTGAATGATCTGTTTGAATCCCTTTTATCATGAAGTTTCTTAACTCGTTGTTGTTGTCTAAAATTTCTTTCTTGAGCTTCCCTTCTAATCTTGTCTAATTCTTCCAATTGATTAATTATTTCCTCCATAAATTTTATATCTTTTAATTCTTCCTCCTGAACAAATTTATAGAATGGCAATAGATTATTAGTGGCAATCTTTCTTTCTTCCCATAAACCAACTCATAAGGAGCAAACCCTATTGATTTCTTTATTGTCACCCGATCTGCCCAAAGAGCCAAATTCAATTTTGAATCCCATGCTTTCTTATTATTCCTTAACATCCTCTTAATGATCTTCATTATGTTTTTGTTGATTGATTCTTCCTGACCATTTCCTTAGGGATGATAAGGAGAAGAATATGATAGACTAATACCATAGTTACTACAGAAATTAGAAAATTCCTTAGACCTGAAACACATACCATTGTCACATAGGACTTTACAAGGAAAACCAAATCTGGCCAATATGTTTCCTGTCAAGAACTTTATGACTATCTTACTTGTAGCATGTCTTGTGGGTATGGCTTCAACCCATTTTGTAAAATAATTTGTTGCGACCAATATCCATTTATCACCTCCACTTGAAACATCTGCAATTTCTCCAATAAAGTGTATTCCCCATATTTTAAATGGCTCTTCATTTTGTAGAGAGTTAAGGGGCAATGCGCCATTATATTTCAATTTTCCTGAGAACCTTTGGCACCCTTCACACTTTTTGACATATGTATAACAGTCCTTAAATATATGTGGCCAATAATATCTAGTTTGTAGTATCTTGTGAGCAGTTGTCTTAGCTGAGAAGTGCCCACCACATACTCCATCATGCATTTCCTTTACAACTCACCCTACGTGATGCATATCCAAATAGAACAAGAGAATACCATCCCTATTTTTCTAGTACAAGTACCCCTTAATCAATACATATATTGTTGCCTGTAATTTTATGGTTCTTTTCTGATTGTCATTTAACCCTTCCTTACATTTCATGTATTTTAGGAAGTAAACTATGTCAGTATACATGGGAAATGATTAATGATGGTCACTGATTCATCTAACTCTGTGTGATTCACTTGGGTTGCGTTTAAGTTTGTCTCTGCCATGATTTTAGCCAATCCTTGTCCTCTTACTAATTTAGTGATCTGGATCTCAATATCAAACTCTTGAATTTGATTTACCCATCGACATATTCTTCCTATGACCTCAGACTGTCTAAATATATCCTTAATTGCAACATTAGGAACATAAGAAATAATTTTAGCACCCACAAGTTAAGGTCTAAATGATTTTATAGATTTTATCATCACATAAGCCTACTTCTCATTTATATCATAATTCAATTCTGCTGCTTGAAGGGTTTTACTAAAAAAAGCTATTGGTTGTTCATATCCCTCATTGTTCTTTTGAAAAAGGACAACAACTATAGTATGAAAAGAAGCAAATGAAAACAATTGGAAGGGTTTTGAGAAATCAGGGGATTTCAAAATAGGAGCTTCATTAATTGGTTTTTTAATATTTGCAAAATCATTCAGTGCTTCATCGGTCCAATTCAAAATTGAATTCTTCTTAAGCATCGTGGCTATAGGTTTGACAATCTCATAAAAGTTCAGAACAAACCGCCTCACAAATTTATTTGTCCAAAGAAGGATTGAATTCCCTTAACAGTTTTGGGAATCTAGATTTATCAATGGCTTCTTGATCCTTTTAGGATATATTCTTACACCATTCCTTGATACGATATGCCCAATCAATTTACCTTCTATTACTCTGAAATGACATTTCTTTGGGTTCAAAAATATTCCATACTCAAGGGCTCTTCTAAAAATCTATTCCAAATATTTACAGTAGTCTTCTGCCTTTTTGGAATAAGCTGTGAGATCATCCTGATATATTACCATAATGACATCAATAAATTCCTTGAATGCCACATTGATGGATCTTTGAAATGTAGCCTCGACATTTGTGAGTCTAAATGGCATCCTAGCATAGACATATGTGCCCCAAGGCATAGTGAATGTCATTTTATACTATTCCTCCTCTTTAACCTTTACTTGGTTATATCCAGAAAAACCATCCATCATTGACTGTAACTCATTTCATGTCACTTTCTGCAATAATGCCTCCATATTAGGTAAAGCATAGTTATCCTTTAGTGAAGATATATTAAGATTTCTGAAATCTACACAAAGCTTGATATCTCCATTCTTTTTCTTGACTGGGACTAAGTTTAAAACCCAAGTTGAATGTCTTATTGGTTTGATAATACCAGCATCTCTCATCTTGATTACTTCTTCTTTCATTTTAGGAGCCAAAGTCAGATTTATAGGTCTTTGCCTCTGCCTAAAAGGCTTCGCATCAGGTCTTAAGGGTATTTCATGTTGGAATAATTCTTCCTTGTAGGACTTAAGATCATCATAAGACCAAGTGAATACATGTCTATACTTTCTCAATAAACCAATAGTATCTTCTCTAACTTTTGGAGTCAATTTTTTACCAATAAGCACTTCCCTAGGTGTTTTCTCATTTCCCAAATTTATTTTTTCCACTTCCTCCATAGTGTTATTATAAAATTTAACTTCTTTCATGGAATCCTTGACATCAAACTGTAGACACCTAAAAATGGTTCGAGCCTGCTCGTCTACATGTTTTAACATTTTTTAGCATTACAATCAAAACATTGTTTTGTGACCTAATTATTCTGCTATGTTGCACATATAATCTTTATTATATGGTGACATTGTGTCTTTCATTGATGATTGAATATTGCAAAATTATTCAATTATTTACTAATATTTTTTCTCTCTTTATCAAATCGATCATTTTCCTAATCAATTCCAATCAACCCTAAATCGATCCTATTCAATCCTATTCGATCCTAAATCAAACCTATTCTATCCTAAACCATTCCAAACCTTCCTAAATCGATTCAAACCCATTCTATTCTATACCTAATCACTTTTAGAATTGTTTGGACTCATTCCAATCACTCTGGGGCATTGTCCAAGATCATCGATACCTAAATTAACCCAATTTCTAAATCGATCAAACCCTATTTCAATTCAATCAATCTTATCATCATTTCAAGAGCATTGTCCAAGATCATCGACGCTTCATATCCCCTTAATCAACTATTTGACAACATTGTCAAAGTTCATCGATGTTATCGTTATCATTCGATCAATATCAATTCGATAGTGTTCTCCAATTTTTCAATACTATTTCTGGTCATTATTATTTCGGGAACATTGTCCAAGTTCATCGATGTTTCCCCATTTCAATTTCAATCCTATGATTCCATCAAAGTTCATTGGTGCTTTTCAATCATTTCAAAACATCATTATGCGGGCGCATTGTCAAAGATCATCGATGCCTAGTGATTTTCTAAACTATTCCAGAACCCTCAGAATTGATCCTAATCCTTATCAATATCATCAAAATCATTTCAATTTGACATCAACACCTTCAATTCGATCAATAATTCACTAATTTGCCCCTTGGGATGAATAACCCATAGTTTATCCCTAGGTCCTAATTGAATAAATAAATAAACTTTATTTATTCCCCATTTCCCTAAGTCTCAACAATTAATTAATTTTTGGGGCCCCTTCAAAACCCGTTGTTACCTTAATAAAAAACAATTAATTAATTTTTATTAATCAATTAGCTAATTTCAATTTATCAGATTTTCATAATTTCATAAATCTAATTATTGATTTGTGAGGAATATTGAGAATATTGAATTATTAAATGGCTTAATGATTCCTAATCCTACCTAATTGCCATATCCCTTAATTGAGGATTCACATCCCTATTAAGGTGCTTCATGAATATTCTCAATATCTCCTTATTTGATCTCACCCATATCATGCTTCCTAACATCCTACCAACCAAAATCTGCATTTATGCATAGATTTTGTGCAATCTCACTTAAATGAATCTCACTTTCTATAAAATGGGATGTATTTCATTCTTTCAAGGTTAGACCACTATCTTCTAGTATTCTCATTGCAAACTTGTTCTTTCAAAATTCTTTGTGCAATCTTGTTATTGTCAAAGAGACACAACAAATCTGATTATGGAGAAGAAAGGACATGGGAACTTCATTTGAAGGGGGTTCTTAAAGTGTTTATGCTTTATTTTTATGAACTCTTGTTTTTGAATATCTTTCATGATAGGTTAGATAGGTTAGAATATTATTTAGGGTTTGTGGTCTCCTAGATACGCTATTATGCCTTTTTTTGGTCTTACATTTGGTGAACCCGACGTGAACATACTAAAAATCTGATAAATTTGTTTACATGCAGGTTTTCTTTTATGTTTTGTTGTTGCATGCAGGTTTTCAATGATTTGATTATATCTCCCAAACAGTTGGGAATCTGTCCATGAAATTTTTATTCCAAGTTGGGTATGGTATCAGGAGCCTACAGTCCAAAAATCAAATTTTTATAATTAATTTTGCGTGATTTATTGTGTTTTTATATTTTTCATAAATTATTAATTTTGGGTGCAAATGAGTGAATTTTTCTAAAAAAGTTACATTTCTGGAAATCTCTTTGAAAACTAAACAGGTTTTGTTCTCTAAGTTTTTAATTTTCATGACAAGTAATGACCGGAATAAATACCTTTGAAAACTGGTCTGTTTTGAAAAATAGGGTCCCTAGGGCACAAATTAAGGAATTTTTTGAAAATTCTTACATTTTTGGAAAGATAATTGATTTTTAAGAGGGGTTATTTCTTTCCATTACTACTGGTCTAGTCTAGAGATATATCTAAAAATTGGATCTTTATGACTAGGTAAATAGCATTAAAAAATCAAGGTGCACTTGTTACAATTTCAATTGATTTGCATGTTTTTCTTTTGTATGCATGTTTATGTGTTACTAATGATTTGTGCAGCATTGTGGAAATCATGGGATGAAGAATGAATTGTGAAAACTACTAATGATTTTAATGCAGGATGTTTGTAGAAGACCTTGTGTTTTCTGAAACTTTCATGCTTACTTTTTGTAGTTAGAAAACACTTCAACTTGGTGCTTAAAAAGAACCATTTACTTTCATGTGTCTAAATTGTTTTCTAGATTATAAAACCCTAATAATAATATGAGCATATACTCTCCCCTCGCCTTCGTGGCTCTTGGGTGTAAGAGAAACTCATATCATTCTTATAGAGTGGCTACCTCCCAAGTGCTAATTTAATAGAGCCGGTGAGAGTGGATGCCCAACTGATAACAGGCTAAAGCCAAGCCTATCCAAACCGGTATAGAAAATATGTCATTGTGATTAATCTCACAATGAATGGGTGTTGAGTTCATTATACCAGGAAGAAGATCTCCCTCAGTACCCTTGTGGTGCGTCAAAACCTACAGAATGTAACTTTTGTAGGCTATGAGGCCTCCATAACAGAGCTAATCTGCCGCACGTATAACCACCCAAACAGATACCCTTACTAAATACCATGTTGTAGAATCCAAAAACCTTTTATCTATTGGCATGGAAGGTTGGATACCAAGTAAGATGCCCCACACTTTTGCGGCTATTAGTCGAGACAACAATCCCTTGAGAAGTGATGACCCTTGGGACTTGAAGCTTGGAGTGCCTGAGAAGTGAGTGCACTGTAAGGAGGAGCCCATTCCTCAAAGCTTCTAGGTTATCCGTTATTAGTAAGCATGGCTGAACTTTGGTTCAATTGGGGATTCAACATATATTGTCCTTTCTATCCTTAGGATGTGGTGTGTTTGTTCATTTTTACAACAGCCATTCTCTATGATGTGTCTTGCGTGGGTGTTTCAAAATTTAATAAAATAAAAAAATCTTAAAAACACTCCTCTTAAAGAACACTTTTTCCAAATCACTTTCAAAACAATCGAATGGTCAACAAACATCTTGTCTTTGAGTAAACATATGGAACCTTAAACTTTTCACTTGAAGCCTCTTGGCATGCTTGATAGTCTTCATCTTGCATATTCATGTCCTAATCTTCTTGCATTTGCATTTCAAAAAGTCCCTTGCATTATAGGCCTCATTATAATCCTCATTATAGTCCCTCTTTCATAGGTCCTAATCCTAGTCCTCTTGCATACATAGCTCATTTTAGATCCTCTTTAAAACTTTGTAAACAATCCTAGAAAGTATCCAAATCATAGAGAATTTCTTGATGGCACTGAAAATAGGATCTTGACTTGGTCCCTTTTGTCCCAAAAAAATTTCAAACCCCCTTACCCTTATCAATTGGTCCTGTTGCACCTTTTTCATGATGGATTTGACCTAAGCCCTTTATCAAACTTGTCCCTTGTCCCTCAAAATCCTTTTTATCAAGTCAAGATTCTTATTCAAACTCATGAGGTTATGCTCTTAGGTTTGTCTCCTTTCAAAAGATTAATTGTCAAAGTCCAAAAAACAAAAAACATAGTTGCATAAACCTTAGATTGCATTTTGCATAATCTCCTTGCATTTCAAAAGTTACATTTCAAAACTTGCATTTCCAAAAATCCAAAAATTCCAAAAAGATCTTGCATTTGCATATAGTCATCATGTCAATCTTCACTAGGTTCCAAGCATCCAAAAGGCAACAAGAAACTTATCAACCCATGTTTCCATCACAAGGAAACTCACAATTACCTTTGGATCAATGACAAGATATACCTTTGAAATAACAAGCTTTTGAGCCAAGGCAAATGACATCAACATAACCAAACAATCAATTGCATCAATTCTATGTAAACATGATTCAAAAATTACAAGAAAAATTGGACAAAGAAGATAAGCTCTTGGAAGAGAGGGTTGAAAAGATGATAAAGAGTAGAAAGGAGATGGCCAAAATCCTTGTATGTCCAAGTGAATCTTTTGGTAAAATTGACACACAATCTCTCATTGAGAAATCAAAGATACCAAAAATCATTTTACAACTCAATGAGGCAAATGAACAATTTCAAAAAGCCCAATTCAATCATGTGCAAAAGCCAACTTTTTTCAACCAAGTTCCAGATCATGCTCAATTCAATCAAGTTTCAAATCAGTCTCCATGTGCTCAAATTTCAAATAAATCATTCAACCAAGTTCCAAATCAAACCTTTCAATGTGACTGTGGCATAATTCAAATGGGGCCACCACCAAATTATGAACCAATCTTCATTCTAATGCAACCAAGTGATCTTCGAACAATTTCACAACCTCTTGTGCCAATCATGAAAACAAGACGATCAATACCAAGATCACAAACAATAACATTTCTTGAGGAACCTTTTGTGTCCTCTAATTCACCTCCAATGTCTTATCAAACAAAGAAACATTCAAATGTGACATGTTTTGAACATCAACCAAGCATAATCAATAAGAAGCCTTTTGTTTAACATTTTCAATCCAAAAATTATTTCCAACATGTAAATAATGATGAGGTATCACAAACAAGACCCATCAAGAAGTGCAAGTTCAAACCCAAAATTTTAACGAATTTGTTTCAAAAATTGGATCAAACAAATAATTTAGTCGTGTCTAGCAATGGCTCCCCCCAAAACAATCACATGGATGACATACCTATTTCCCCTCAAGGAATTGACCTTCAAGAAACATCCATGTTTCCTTCCACCCCTTCATCCCCACATTCCTCCCAAGATAAATTTCCTCCATCCCCATCAAGTGATTCTTCCAACAATGCAACCTTCCAATGGCTATCCAGAGAAGAAATCCAAGCTAGTCCTATCCATATCCCAAGTTCCTTTGAACCAATTCCACCATTTCCTCCAATTTAAATCAAGCCTATTCATGAGAGTATTATCCAAATTCCATCTTCCTCATATCAAAATGTTGACCCCTTTCAAGAACCCCCCTTGGATGTCCAAATTCATATCCCATGTCAAGAGGATGATAAAAAGAATGAAGAAACATGTCTAAAAACATATCAAGATCAAGATCCCTTCAATGACCAATTCTATCCTATTGTTAACCAAGACCCCATTTTCTCTTGAGCCTCATGATGATCCCACTATCCTTATCCCCCTATCCAAAATGATCCTTTTCCCCTATCCAAAATGATCCTTTTCCACCTCAAGAGAAAAATATCCTTCCAAGTCCCATTGACCTCCAACTTCCCAAGCAAGATCATGATCTCCCTTCCATATCTTCCCAAGATCCCTTTCCAAGACAAGATCAAGGTGTCCCTTCACCTTCATGTTCTCCTCAAGATCACATCATCCCTTTAGAACCCCCACAAGCTCCTATCCTACTAGATGATCTTGTCACTGCTCATACTCCATCGCAGGATCCTCTTGTTCCTTGTGCTCCCCCTTGTGATTCAAGAACATCTATTCAAGTTGTTCATGAACCCCTTACACTTCAAATGGGTTCCCCTAGTTCTATTGAGTCTTTTCCACCTTATGGTCCTACAAGTCCTTCCATATCATTCACACCTCATAATAATGGACTCGCGTCTTGTAGCAAGTATCCTACTGGTCAAAGAAAGCATTATCAATTCAAAGGGTTAGACCTCCATGCAAAAGGTATATTGAAACCCTTACGTGTCCAAGAAAATTCAAATGGACATGGTCTTAATAATAAATCTACATCTCGAGGTGTTGGTATCCCTTCAAAATCCAAATCCAGACATATACCTCCCCTTCAACCCTTCCATCCATCTTAGGTCCATATATTCCTCACTCCACTAGCTCACAATCCCCTTACCCTTTCCAAGCAATTTGGATGCCAAGCATAAAATTCACAAGTCAAGAAATCCACGTGCTATCAAGGATCAACATGTCCAGTATAATCGACATGTACAAAAAAAGAAAAATGTGATCCTAAAAGAAAATTCCAAAAGGCCACAAAGGCCCATTAAGCAAAAAAAAAAGTCAAAAGCCATATGGCTTCCTAAATCTCTTATGCAATCAATGCATTCTAAGGACCCGCAAAATAATGAAAAATCAAAAAGCATGTGGATTCCCCAAAAGGTTCTTGAAGCATAGAGTCCTACAGAAAAATCCAAATTGGCATCCAAAATTTCTATCTCTCCATCTAAATGTCTTCCATCTTCCAAATCTATTTTGGGTCCTTGTGTCCCAAAATCCATATCCATTCCTCCATTAATCCCTCAAACTCCAAAATTTATTTTTCCTTCATCACTCCATCACCCCTCAAGGTGTGTGCCAATGTTGTTCTTTCACCCCTATCCATCCATTCAACATCCATCTTTCTTTCACTCCCTCCATCATCCAACACTTGTTTTCCAACCTTTCATCCAACCTATCCAATCCTTTACATAAAGATTGTCCCATCCTTATCCAATCACCCACTTCATATCCCTTTGTCATTACCCTACCAACGTCTTTGCGCAATATCTTTCAAAAGAACATTTCAAATAGTAAGGCGCTTGAGTCCTTCATCCATGTCATGTCATGCGTCTTGTTATTTCCAAAATATCAAAAAAAAATGAAAAGGAAAAAAATTCGCCTTGATGAAAACCTGGCAAATAGGCGTCTTGGAAACACAAAAAAAAAGAGTCAAGAGAAATAATTTTTTCCAATAGTGAAAACCTGGCAAACAGGCACGTTGGGCAAGCACATGATGAAAACCTGGCAAACAGGCATCATGTTTAATTCTATGAACTTCTTGCAGTCTATACTTGTGGGTAGATTCATCGGTGTTATCATTAATTACTCATATCATTATCCTCCATTATTCCTATGTCCCTCCTATCCTTTATCCTATCAACACCCATATATCCCTTATCCCTTATTGATCTTGCTTATCCTATCCATATCCTATCAACACCCATATATCCCTTATCCCTTATTGATCTCGCTTATCCTATCCATATCCTATCATTTTCTTGTTCATATCCTGTCATTATCCTGTCCAGGTCCTAACATTTTCCCTATCCAAAATCTCTTTCTTGTTCTTGATGTGAAATAAGGACGTTCAATGCAAAACATGTTTTTCAAACAAACCTCTTGACATGTCCATTCCTTTCTTGTCATCAACTGCACTATCTCATTACCTTATCATTGTCTTTTCCAGTCCCCCAGCTTGGTGAAAAAAATTGTTATCATATTTCTTGGATAGTCTTTGGCACCTAAACATATCCAATGCAAGTGACCCTTGGCCTTCATCCCTCTACCAATCCATTTTTTCCTTTCACAATGTCTCTGCCTTGCTAGACACTGGGCGCAATTCAAATCTTGCAACTTGTAAATATCTTAAAGTCCTGAAAAAAAATCCTAAAAATCCAAATAAGAAGAAAAAATTCAAAAAAATCAAATAATTTCCTAAAAAAAATCTCTAAAAATCAAATACAATCCTGAAAAAAGACCCTAAAAATCAAATATGATGCTGAAAAAATCCTAAAAATCATAAAAAGTCCTGAAAAAGATCATCACAAAGAAATTCAAATATCTAAAAAATCCTAAAAATTGCAAAAATCTCTTAAAAAATATGCAATAAATTTGTACATGCTTGTCTTTATTTTGCGTATCGATCATCATATTTGCAGACATCAATGGAAGATTCATCATTCTGTGCTTAACAAACTCATGTTCTCACAAGCACGATCTGAATCATTGTGACTCAACATTCAATCTGGTTGGACTTGTTCAATCTTTCGATCTTTGTTATCTATCTATCAATCAATCTGTCCAATTTTTCAATCAATTATCAAATTAGTCAATTTCCAATCTATGCTATCAAACAAAGAACATTTAACACAAGTAACAAAATATCAGAATGGTTGTTGGCTCACATTTTTTTAGTGAGTGTTTTATCTTTTATTGATTTTCCTTTTTTGATCATGTTCCTATGCTACTCGATGATATTATCTGATCTTATGAGAGTAGCCGAGATGGTTCATGACCAATTATTTTTTGCTTTATCTTTTTCTGCCTATTCGATGATCTCATGAAATTCTAGGGCATGTATGCTACATGTTTCGGGATGGACAAGATCATCCTCTGTCTGCATCATGTTTGTTTATGCAAAAAGGATGACCTTATCGCTCCAGCTTTTGTGCCACGATGCGCCGTGTCTGCTTTTGCAATATCAAAATAAGTTCTTATAACAAAATTGTACTTTTGAAAGCCAACATCTTTCTACTAACATTTCTACATCTAATTTCTACTTTCTGCTAACGATTCTTCAGTCAGTCCTCATAGTTGCCTTGGTCTAGTACTCTGGTATACCAAAAACATGTGCATTTTGCATTCATTCATACATGAGAAAAAAATTCAAAAATACATTTACATTTTGCATTCATATATTTCAAAAAAGAAAAAAGCCAAAAGTAATGCTTGCATCCATAACATATATTATTGTGTAACAAAGGCAATACATTCCAATATATAAGCATCATCATATAAAAGGAAAGTAAATTATATATATAAGCATCCATCCTATGCATCGTAAAGTAGCTTCATATCATATATATGTGTCTCAAAAAAGTAATAGAGTACAAAAATCAAGGTGTCTATATACACTGAGGCCCGTAGGCTCATAATCTATCCAATGTCTATCAATAGTGTCCCTCTGCTAGAGAGACCCTCCTATCAACCCCTACTTTCTCGGTCCTCTTGATCCCTATCCTATCGGGAAGATGAAGCTCCCCTTGCCTGATGCCCTCTATGTCCTAATCTAGGTGGCCCCCTCAACCCCAGCACTCCCCCACTGCTCTGTGTCCTACAGAAGTGTGATCTGCTAGATGACACTTTGTAACTTAGTGCCCACTGATCTTGTGGCACATATCACTCGTACACATCTTTCCAGTACCTCTTCTCCTCTCGGGCATACTCTAGCATCCCTACAATATCACACACACCCATATCCCTGATGGTACTGATGAACTGGCGTGAATCCTTCTCTTCCCCCTGTGCTCTGCCCATAGTTGTATCCCTCTCTGCTGTCAACATGTCCATCTGTGTTATGAGCGATGATCGCTCAGCAATCCATGATGCACAATCTACAGTCCATGATGCATGATCTGCAGCCCACATATCTCTATCAGTGTCTCTCTCTAGTGCCAGTCAGTCTATCTATCTTGTAAGCTCTGTAATGCACTATCTATGATCCTCACACCTGTCATTAGGACCCTGTATGTCATCCCCATGTGGTGGATCATCCATGTCCTCATCCACCTGCATTGACATATCACCGAGATCCATGTCATCATCTAACTCCTCCTCCTCACTCTCCTCATCCTCCTCATCATCCTCGTCTAACTCCTCCTCCTCATCCTCCTCATCCTCATCCTCCTCCTTGATGCTCTCATCTCTGGGCATCCACACTCTCGGTACGGCCACATCTGGATCTGTCAGAGGAATGGGCCTGTACTTAGCAAACCATCTATCGTAATCCTATGTAGTCCTTGTGTATCCAATATCTACACCTGCTCCCCACTGTCTGCGCTATAACTAATCGAACTCCGCATATGCCACCTGAGGCCTGAGTGCTGCACCTAATGTCCTGGCCTCAACCCTTGACTGAGAAAATAATGTTGTACTTGTCAGTACTCCCTGCCTCTCCCCAAACTATTGGCAAACTCACTCTAGAAGTTGAATCTCAATAACCATATGACCCATGATGAACCTCCCAATGAGGTATCTCTTGTGTCTATAGTAAGGAAGGTGCTCCCTATCATCATCCCATCTAGGGAAATCTCTGTATGGTCACCATGTAAAATCTCTGAGTAGATCTATCTCATGACGGAAATGTAATGTATATCCCAGTGGCCCCTATGCATGTGCTCCCTGATAATAGTATACGTATGGCATATATGGATGTACAACCCTCTAAGAAATGGACCAGAACACATCTATGTTCTCGTATGCCTTCACCTACAGTAGTGTGATCCCACTGCTGATCGACAATCCTCCTCTATATGCCAACTGGTGGAGCTGATAGTATGTCATTCGTAACATGCATGGACCCCACATGAAGACTATCTCCTCCATGATCATACACTCGAGGACTCTCCCCCAGCCAATAGGGAATCCATGGCCTTGTCTGTTAGTAATAATTGAGAGGGGGGGGTGAATCAGTGGCCCCAAAAATTTATCCTTTTAAACTTTAATCCACCAATTAATATACCTCAATTTATTAAGTCCCTAAAAGATGTATGCCTTTGAAATACTTGAAACAAATGACTGTCTGTCGGTTTACCTTGTCTATCCCTATTCTCCTTGATTACCTATAGGCAGTAAAACTTATTTACTGATGCTCAGTAAATATGCAGAGTATACCAATCAATCCATAAATGCATATGTGAAATGTAAAACAATAAAGTAATAAACCATACACACATAACACAAGGATTTTA
>MU227132.1:2248013-2264880 GCA_018584345.1 Thuja plicata
ATCAACAAAGAGAATAAAATATCTATCTCCATAATATCTCTTTGTCCTCATAGGTCCACATAAATCAGTATGGACTAATTCTAGAATATCATCAGATGTATGGGTTTTGCTTTTGAAACTAGACTTTTGTTATTTTACCATTTTGACAATTCTTGCACATGATGTTGTCTGGCTTTGTCATCGTCAGTAAGCCTCTTACACTTCTTTTCCTACTTATTTTCATCATGTTGTAAAAATTCACATGACATAACCTTTTGTGCCATAGCCATATGTCTTTGTTTCTAGTCATCAAGCAAGTGGGGTTAGTATCATTTAGATAGAATAAGTTACCTTTGGTCTATTCACCGGTACTAATCAGTTTTTCTGATTCATTGAAGATTTTTGCCTTCTTGTTCTCAAATGCTACTCTATGACCTGAATTATTCAGCTGAGAAACACTCAACAGATTATAATTCAATCCTTTTACCCAATAAGCATTTTCACATTTAATCAGGTTATTCAGCATTACTATTCCTTTACCTTCAATTTGACAAGGTGAATCATTTCCCATTCTTACTGTACCACCTTTATAGTATTCAAAAGTATTAAACTTTTCTTTATCACCAGTCATATGGTGAGTGCAGCCACTATCTATAATCCAGATATCATTTTTACTAATCTTAGATATGAGTGCAGTTTCTTCATACCTTTCATCATCATCTAAATCATCCTTCACAGCTACAAACACTATCTCAATATCATCATCTGGTTCAGTGTCAGTATCTTCATCTTTGCAAGTAGCTAGATAGCTAGCCTTCTTTCCTTTGTCCTTGTAATCTCGAGTATCACTTCTTTCTGATCGTCGATAACCTCTATAATCTTCGTTATCACCTCTGTTAGATTTCTTCTCAAAAGATCAATTGTCACTTCTGTCATCTTTTCTTTTGTTAGGACATCTTGCAGCAAAATGTCAAATCTCTTTACAATTGAAACATGCAAGTGGTAACTTGCTTTTGTATTTACCTTTGCCTCTTAGCATTCTTCTTGCCATGAGTGCTTCAATTTCATCTAGATCTTCTTCACTTTCACTTTCACTGTCTCTTCTAGATGAGTGTCTCTGACTAGATTTTCTTATCCTCATAGAAGACTTGAATGCAGACTCTAAACTAGGTAGGACACTATTATCAAAGCTATTCATCTCAAATGAAATCAGTCTACCAATCATGCTATCAAGAGTGACTATATTATGTTCTACTGCTCTCATTTCTTGAATAGCAGAGACTCTAATAGCATATACAGGCAATAAGGTTCTTAAAATTTTACTTACCACTGTCTCCTCTTCAAGTGTACCTCCAACGCCTCATATAGCATTGACTATTTCTTTTATTCTTGTGTTGTACTGAGTGATTTTTTCACCTTCTTTAATTCTAAGATCATCAAACTTTCCTCTAAGGCTTTCTTCCTTGGCTCTCAGAACATTTGCATCACCTCCATGTACAAACTTCAACTTGTCCCACATTGTCTTTGCATTTTTGAAATCTTTGACATCCTCAAATTTAGCATCAGAGAGTGAGGCTGAAAGTTCTATAACCATGCAGTTATGTTCATGCTTTAATCTCAATTGATCTATTGTCAATGGTCCTGTAGGCAACACATATGTAGTATCGAAGTATTGAGTAATATCATTGCCAATACCTGATAAGTGAAGCTTTATTCTTCTTTACTATGAAGCAAAGTTGTCTTTCTTCAACTTGGGCACATCTCATCTGTTCATCTTGTGATCTTTACTTAGGTCTTAAAATTTTCCTTCTAAGCACACAATCTCTGATACCAATTGTTAGTAATAACTGAGAGGGGGGGGTGAATCAGTGGCCTCAAAAATTTATCCTTTTAAACTTTAATCCACCAATTAATATACCTCAGATTATTAAGTCCCTACAAGATGTATGCCTTTGAAATACTTGAAACAAATGACTGTATATCAGTTTACCTTGTCTATCCCTATTCTCCTTGATTACCAATAGGCAGTAAAACTTATTTACCGATGCTTAGTAAATATGCAGAGTATACCAATCAATCCATAAATGTATATGTGAAATTTAAAACAACAAAGTAATAAACCATATACACATAACACAAGGATTTTAACGTGGAAACCCTGTTAAGGGAAAAACCACTGGGATTGGTACCCCAAATTTTCACTCTTCTAAAGTGAGCCCTATTAGGAGCCAACTCTGTTAAAGGTTAAAACACACTGTTAAGTGCAACCTTGTTAGAGGATGTTTATACATAGATTATCACTAAGTATCTGGCATCTACGCTACCATCCTTGAATCAGCCTCTAGACTCTCAATAGGCTTTATGCTAATCTTACTACCATCCTTGAATCAGCCTCCTTCTTAGACTATCAATAGGCTTTAGGCAAGACCGATGCTACTATCATGAGTCAACCTTTTTGGTAATTTGTTAGGATATACCTCAATTATAAAAGACTGTTAATTCCTGCTCTGTTAAGAGACTTAATGCTTCAATGGTTAAACTGAAACACAATGACCTATTTCTAATGCAAATTGAATTGTAGATATTTAGATCTATTTACGTACAATACCTTTCTGATCAATGTATCAATTTAGTTCCTTTGTACTTCACACTTTTTTCTCTGTGATGCTATGCTTCACTGTTCGTCGGTGTCTGCAGAATTATTTAGCTCTCCCTTAGCTTGATTGATCAAGACTGTATGAAGCTTAACCTTCACCATTTTCTCTTTAGCATCTTTTTTCAATTCACTCCCCCATGTATCTGATTTCTTATGGAAATGAATTATGCTTGTCTCTTATATAGACATGATATTCCTTGATTCTTGATTCTTGATTCTTGATTCTTGGCATGAAAAACAATCAAGCCAAATTAATTTATGGCTTTAACTCCTGATTTATCTCGTAGTTATCTTCTTGCCAACTGTATAAATATTCTTTAAATCACTTACTTAATTATGGTTGAATAAAACAAATAAAACAACCAGTTAAGTCTATCCTTAAGCTCTGCCAGCTAGATATTTTTTCATTTTCTGATCTCTCTGTTCTGTCGGTCAATTCTACAGTTTGTCACCAGTGACAACTACCAGTTCCATCAGTGCAACTTCAGTTAGCTTCAGGATCTCCATCCTTCGGGCATCGTTGAATCTTTCTTGTCGGGCAACACTATTTTCAGCTCATCAGGCATCCTGTGATTCTGCTTCATCGGGAAACACTGTCTTCTGCTCGTCGAGTATCACTGTGACTTTATCTCTGTCTTTACTGATGGTGTACACTCCGCCAATGTGGTTTGTCACTTAGTGAATACTTGACTTTTATGCATTGCTGAAAGCATAACCTTTGTTCCATTGATGCTCTGAAGTCTTTGGCATTATGTATATGACCATACAGTTGATATCAAGTTGACATCAATGATAATACAAACCATTAACTGATTTAATGTCTTGCATCATCTTCAACTTAACATTATCAAACATTCAATCAATTACATGTCATCATTGTCTATCAAGTACCAATAGACATGTGATCACCCCGCATATAACTGTAATCAATCTATCATGTTGTCTCGCAACCATCTTCCACTGGATCTCATAGTCCCATGTGTCTAGGTCATCATCATCGCTATCAAACAATCTGTGCAGTGCCAATCTCCCTATTGTGGGGTCATACTCTGCTAATTCTCCATGAATGCAAATCTTGAGGATGCGCCATACATCCTCCAATGTCATGGTCGCCTTCCCTGTTGGCAAGTGGAAGGAATTCATCTCCGAGTGCCACCGCTCCGCCAGTGCTGTGAACAACCCCCAGTTTTCCTAAATCTTAGGCATATATGTGATGTAATACAATCCTACAGAGGCTAGGATTTGTCTCTCATGACTACTCAATCGATGATGTATGTCCAGACACACTGATCTGCTCTCTCGTGTCTACGAAACTGCAAGCTCCTCCTGCGATCACCATGCAACTTTGGTCAACTTTTTATACTTTTTGTTCCTTGTTGACCAACATTGACCTAATTTTGACCTTGTCCTAGGGTTTTGACCAGTTTAGAGAAGTTTAGGGTGGTTTAGGAACCCTCACACCCCATTTGCAAACTCTTCTAACCATCTACGCAGGTTGGCTTACCACCTACGTTGGCTGCGCAAGTGGTCATCTGACCTGTGCTTGTTGTGTAGGTGGGCATGTGACCTACACAGGTGGGCATGTGACCTGCGCAAGTGGCATGCATGGATCCCCTACGGGGCCTGTTTAACCCTGTTTGACCCCTAAAACCACCTATAAATACATGAAAAGCTCAAAACCACTGAGGGGCTCAGATATACTCACCTCGGGTCCCACGTCAGCTGGTTGTCGATAGCTACGCACTCGTTCCCAGTGTTGATTCTCTACTGGCACTCGATCCAGCTTCCTTGCTCCAGATCTCAATTCTTCCAAATGAGATTGAAAATAAGCTCCAAAACCCTTTCCAAGCCCTTTTATAGCCTCTTGGTTGCCTAGATGGACGTGCAACCCTTGCATTTTATATTTTTTGTGATGCTTTTGGCACTCTGAACCCCATAACTTTCACGTTTGACCTCTGATTTTTTATCCGATCATTGTTGTGGATCTATCTCGACATTGCCGACAAATTGACCTATCATTTGCATTTTTTGGACTATTTCTTGAGGGGGCACCTATGTATCCCGCTATCACTGGGGCATGTTTTAATGTTATTTTCTTCAAGATTCTTTGACACAATGCTCATAATCGCATTGTATCAAAGAGGGGCAAAATGTAGACACCTAAAAATGGTTTGAGCCTCCTGGTCTACGTATTTTAACATTTTTTAGCATTACAATGGAAACGTTGTTTTGTGACCTAATTATTCCTCTATGTTGCACATATTATCTTTATTATATGGCAACATTGTGTCTTTCGTTGATGATTGAATATTGCAAAATTATTCAATTATTTACTAATATTTATGTTCTCTTTATCAAATCGATCATTTTCCTGATCAATTCCAATCAATCCTATTCAATCCTAA
The DNA here is from genome assembly GCA_018584345.1 of Thuja plicata. Lineage (NCBI taxonomy): Eukaryota > Viridiplantae > Streptophyta > Pinopsida > Cupressales > Cupressaceae > Thuja > Thuja plicata. The sequence goes on from MU227132.1 coordinate 2,253,054, forward strand.
ACCAATCCTATTCGATCCTAAACCATTCCAAACCTTCCTAAATTGATTCAAACCCATTCTATTCTATTCCTAATCACTTTCAGAACTGTTTGGACTCATTCCAATCATTCTCGGGTATTGTCCAAGATCATCGATGCCTAAATTAACTTGATTTCCAAATCAATCAAACCCTATTTCAATTTGATCAATCTTATCATCATTTCAAAAGCATTGTCCATTATCATCAATGCTTTGTATCCCCTTAATCAACTATTTGATAACATTGTCAAAGTTCATCGATGTTATTGTTATCAATCTATCAATATCAATTCAATAGTGTTGTCCATATTTGTCAATACTATTTCTGATCATTATTATTTTGGGAACATTGTCCAAGTTCATCGATGTTTCCCCATTTAAATTTCAATCCTATGATGCCATCAAAGTTCATTGGCACTTTTCAATCATTTCAAAACATCATTGTGCGGGCGCATTGTCAAAGATCATCGATGCCTCATGATTTCCTAAACTATTCCAGAACCCTCAGAATTGATCCTAATCCTTATCAATATCATCAAAATCATTTCAATTTGACATCAACACCTTCAATTCAATCAATAATTCACTAATTTCCCCCTTGGGATGAATAACCCATAGTTTATCCCTAGGTCCTAATTGAATAAATAAATAAACTTTATTTACTCCCCATTTCCCTAAGTCTCAACAATTAATTAATTTTTATTAATCAATTGGATAATTTCAATTTATGAGATTTTCATGATTTCATAAATCTAATTATTGATTTGTGAGGAATATGAGATTTTCATAATTTCATAAATCTAATTATTGATTTGTGAGGAATATTGAGAATATTAAATTATTAAATGGATTAATGATTCCTAATCCTACCTAATTGCCATATCCCTTAATTGAGGATTCACATCCCTATTAAGGTGCTTCATTAATATTCTCAATATCTCCTTATTTTATCTCCCCCATATCATGCTTCCTAACATCCTACCAACCAAAATCTGCATTTATGCATAGATTTTGTACAATCTCACCTAAATTACTCTCATTTTATATAAAATGGGATGCATTTCAGTCTTTCAAGGTTAGACCACTATCTTCTAGTATTCTCATTGTAAACTTGTGCTTTCAAAATTCTTTGTGCAATCTTGTTATTGTCAAAGAGCCACATCAAATTTGATTATGGAGAAGAAAGAAGGGCATGGGAGCTTCATTTGAAGGGGGTTCTTAAAGTTTTTATGCTTTATTTTTATGAACTCTTGTTTTGAATGGCTTTCATGATAGATTAGATAGGTTAGGATATTATTTAGGGTTTGTGGTCTCCTAGATATGCTATTATGCCTTTTTCTGGTCTTACACAAACATCTTCTTTAGTACCACAAGACCTTTTGGGATTTTTTTATTTTTGAGTTGGATCGCTTCTTTTCCAAACAAAGTTTCTTTCCCATCTACTATTTCAACATGGGAATTCAAATCAATAAACTGATCTCCATATCTTTCTTCACATGTTAGGAATTTGATGATATCTCTTTTGTCCTCAAAAACTTGCCAATTGTGAATGTTATTAGGTATTGTAGGTCTTGTCTTAATTTCTACTTGTGTGATGTCTTCATAAGGGATATCATTATGCTTAACTGCTAGGTTGGCCATAAAATCTATAAGAATATTATCAGACTTTTCCACCCAAGTTATAGAAAAAGCATCAAAATACTCCAAGGAATCCCAAATCTTATTTCTATAGTTCTTTAGTCTATAATTCTTAGTAACAAACTTATTCCTAATTTGAGATATTATCAATTCAGAATCACCATAAATAGATAAAATTTTAATACCATCCTTTTCTGCTATTCTTAGACCTAATAAGAGGGCATCGTACTTTGCAACATTATTGGTACAATCAAATGCTAATAGAAAAGAATATTTAAAAGATTTCCCATTAGGAGAAACAAAAACCACTCCTTCCCCATTACCCTCTTTACAACATGAACCATCAAAAAATAAAAATTCAAATAAGATCATTATTTTCTCTTGCATATATCTCAATAGGATTGACATTTTGGATATTATTTTTATGAATACTTATCTTAAAGTTGTCCATGTCGGTGTGGCAAAAGCATGTAGCCAAGCTTGGATCAATCTCTTCAATAATATGAGCAAATCTTGGTTCCCTGTCGATTCTCACATTCCTGCCATTCACTACTATAGAAGCGTAAGAAAAATCCAATTGAATGTTACCACCTACGAAATTAGACCATTGTCTAGATAACAACATTCCATAACTAGGTGGAACTTCTACCACAGTAATATCAATTTTATAAGATTTTTCAGGACATTCAGGAAATTTAAATTCAACTTCTTTCATTATTCATACAATAGGGATAGAGATATTATCCATTGCATAAAATTTTCCATATGTAGTGTCAACAGTCATTCCTAACCCTTTCATGACTTCATTTGGCATAATATTTACTGCTTCCCCTGAATCAATCATACAGATTCCTACCAACTTATTATTTATCATTTAAGTCAAAAAAAAAATGGATCAACTTGAGAAGAATCTCTATTAACAATAGTTCCTAGATATATGACTCGTGGTTCTTGATTCTCTTGTCTCCTCTTAATTTCTTCCCTAGTGTCCTTAACATCTACTAAAATTTTAATAGTTTCATTTTTGTAATCAGGAAATTTCATAAGTTCAAGTAAGGGAACATAAATTTTTACCTGAGCCAAAGCTTGAGACATGAACGTATTGGAATTAGAAACTTGTTTACCATGGTTTTACTTGTCCACTGCCTTTATGATCTTTGGGTATTTCACTGGTTCATTCTGCTTCAGTGGAATTTCCTCTTTCTTATTTTTAGTCTTGTTTTCAACCTTGAACATCCCTGATACTTGCTCTTGATCTAGATTCACTATTTAGTTCTTAAGTAGTATGTGCTACGAGCTTGTTCCAATGTTTCTTTTGTATATGCCTCTCTTTCTATTTCAGTCAGCCCTCTGATTTCAATACTCTCATCATCATCTGAAAAAACTTGTTGAGATTGTTGATACCCCAATTTCTGATAATCTTCATTTCGCACATAATCTTCATTAGAATCATTTCTATCTTCTTCCCAAAATGGGATAGATGACAAAGTATTTATCATAGGCCTTTCCTCACCCTTCTGATCTCCTTCTTGTAGAATTTTTTGTGCTATAAGACACTGCTCTTGTGGGTGAGGCAATCTGCAGATATTACACCAAGGCTCACTATCGACAAAGTGGTTATTTCTTTTCAATGGGTTAGGGGTGTCCATCAAATTCTTTACTAGTCTTCCATCCTTCCATTCAGTGTGATAGGGAATATCTTGTAGCCTATATATGTCATTTTTCCCAAAAGGTCTTTCATTTTTATTCGATTGGAAATAGCCTTTGTTTGATTGCATATTTTTTACCAAACTTATTAACTCATCCATTTTGTCCACTTCTTTGATCTATTTTGGGACTTTAGGGTCAAAAATTTTAGTATCATTTCTTTTATCCATTCTCTCAGTAGCTATCCTATTACTTTCAATGGTTAATTCAATTTTGAAGGCTTGATGCAATGTTGTTGGGTTATGAGATCTTATCTCATAATGTGTCTTAGTATCAAAAGTTGTCAAGTAAAATGTTATCAGAAATGAATCAACATGTCGAATTTCTTTTGGGATTATATTTAACACCCTATTAAACCTTCTATTGAAATCCTTTACATTTTCATTTTCATTTTTCTTTATGGAAGTCAACTTGTGAGAAGTAAAAGATGGATCATTATGATCCCTGAATTCTTCCAAAAATTGATTTACAAAACTTTGCCAACAATAAATAGATCTATCAGGTAGATTTCTATACCATTCATCTACACTATCCTTAAGAGACTACACAAATAATTTCATAAGCACATCTTCGTAGGTTATTTTAGACTCGTCTACAACATTTTTTATATTGATAACATGTTGTTCTGCTAATTGTGTTCCATCACCAGTAAACTTAGGAATAGAAGACTTTAGATCATTAGGTATATTATCAAGATAACACACAATACCTATAAGATCTAGTTGTTTGTACCTTTCATTCACGACATGCATTCTAAAATTAACTTGATTATTTGTCAAAAGACCCCCATTTTGCAAGTTCTGGTGATTAAATGCATTATTCTGATAATAGTTGATCTGTTGATGCTCATGATTCTAATTTTGCTATGGTATGTTTTGTTGGCTCTGCACGTGATGTTGGTATATAGGGTTTCCATCATTATGGTTAAAGTTGGTATACCTATTTTGCATATTATGATAGCTTTGCATGTTGTCAGATACGTTATAATTTACAGCATTTTGATCATGAACATTATAATAACTTAAATCATTTTGACCACATGTATTATGCATAGTAACATGTTTAAAATTAACTGGGTCACCACACACTTTACCATTTATTTCATTTTGGATTTGTGCATTATTATGCATGTTAAAATATTTCATCTCACTTTTACCTTGCATGTCATGGTGATTATGCACATTATCACCTTGATTATATAAATTCTAGACATGGCTATCTGGAACTTGCATGTTGAAATGTCTCTATGCATAGATTGACAACTGACTATTTCCTGTGTTATCTTGCAAATTATTATGGTGACCTTTTTTCACATTCTGCTCACTCTGCCCGTGATATATGTTCTGTGTATATTGTTCCTGTTGCTAGTCATAATGTACGTGATGCGCACCAACCTTTCCTTTCACAATATGATAATCTTGTGCACAATGTTGTTTATCATCGATCTGATTATCATGTGAGTGATCATTCTGAAAATGGCGTGTGTTATGCTAGTTATGTTGCATTTGATAATGCATATTTCATTTGTTTATCATATTATACTCCTTCTGCTTATATTTTTGGTTTCTATTATAATTATTCCTTTCATTGTCATTGATTTTCCCGTAATCTCCAAGTTCATATTGTTGCGTAGGTTTACTACCTCCTTTTTCACCTTGCGTGCAACTTCCATACTGTTGCACAGGATAAGAATGAAAGGAAACTAAGTGTGCGGAAAATAGTTCCCTACGCTAAACTCCCAAGAAGAGGATCATTCAAATTCAGATTTAGCCCTTAGAAATTATAGAATGATAATACAATAACATGCATACATAGAAAAATGAGAATCACACAATTATTTACCCTGCGGAAAACCTTTCGGTAAAAAACCCCAGCACTCCAAAACCTGCATAATGTATTAATCAAAACTAATACTGTTTACAATACACTTGCAATGCAAGTTCTTTCAGGAGATAATCGACACTTGAAGACAAATTTGGCAGCATAAAAACATTCCAACAATACACTAACTTCTCTCAGATTTGCAACCCTAAAAACTGCTTATATCATGCGCTTCACTTTTTAGGGCAACTTCCAAAGGCAGGCGTATTAGGGTTTTACCATTCTCTAAGAAAATAGGAACCCGACGATTGCAAAAAAGTGTATAGTACTCAACTGATTAGTTGCCACATGTCTTGCATGTCTTCACCCATCATCAAAACTTCCACAATTAGCTCTTACAAATATTAATGACCACCATAGGAATCCGTCATAACCATTTCAATCATGATTACCTTACACATTGTCCAAAGTGCCGACATTTGGAAAATATCAAATGTAAGGAAATATATAAGGTTGAGACACCTTATTCCTAACAAAGAATGATGTTGCATGATGTCTCCTTGGACCTGTGTACGGTCTCTATCTCCCTTCTCACCTTGCGTGAAACTCCCATACTGCTGCGCGTAACAATAGTAATGCTACGTGGAATCTCCTTGGGCCTTTGTATAATCTATGTAAGGCTGCAAACATTTTTGTTGTTCCAAGCTATGGCTATTATTATTGTTTAAATTATTTCCATCATTATTTTCCTGCTGTGTATTGAAGTTTCCTCCAGCATTTGCATCAAACAATGGGTTATTATGAGTATTATTTAACATGCTCAACGTCCTTCTTATGCAGAGGAGTATATTTTAATGCTCTGCCATTTGGATTTATTCCTTCTCTCCCAATTCTCTCTCCTTCATTAGCTTGTTCTGATCCTCTTATACTTTCTAGGGGAGTAATGATTTCATCTCTCCACAGTCCAAAACGTTCCAGAATATAAATTGGTTGCTTTCTAAATTTCTTGGTGAATCTTTTCTTATTCGGGATAAGTTTAGAAAACTCTCAGATTGCTTGTTGTATTATGAAATCAACCTCGTTGTATTCCTCCTCACTTTGGTAATTGCATTAATTTGTGATCGAATAGAAAGGATTTCTATTATTTTCATAGCTACTTTGACTACATCTGCTATGTTGACGATCTTCGCTCTCATATTGTCTGTCCGTAAATTGTTTAAAATTAATAGATGTCATCACTGGATCCAGAATTTTGAGTCTCATTGGCCGAGTCTTAAAATCCAATTCAATATGATTGTCTGTTGCTTTATGTAGAGATCTTCTTCCCCACATGTATTTTATCACTTTTTAATTCTCACTGAAACTTAGTTGTAGAGTCACCACCATACTTTTGTCAGGAAATATAATAACTGTTCTGAGCTCTTACTTCCAAGTAAATTCAAACCAAATTGTCACAATTCACAATCTTAACCAGAAATTCTAAAAATATCTTTCACAAATAACTTACTCCCTAGCAGAGTCGCCAATTTGTTGGGACTCAAAAATGATGGATCTGATATCCAATTTTTTTCACCAACTAACGAATTCAACCACAATTGCGAGTTGAATCCCTGTAATTTATGTTAGTGAACCAAGGTTGGTAGGCCCAAATGTAAAACTTTAAATTACTCTAAATTATGAAATTTGCTCAAAAGATCAATAATTAACAATATATAAGCTTACATAAAAATATAATCATCAAAACATATAACAAGTATTATGATATAAAAATAAATTTAATATTGGTAAGCTTCTAAAAATATAATTCTGAAACAATAATATCAACAAATGATGAGATCAGTGCATAATCAATACTTGGGCTAAAGAGTCAGGGATGCTTCCAATCCTATGTACGATTCAGAGACAGTTTTAGGGAAACTTGTTAAATAGAACAAGACCATCATTCCACAGGCTACTAATTGAAATATAATTCAATTCAAAGTTTACAGTTAGTTCAATCGAATTTAACTCTATTATAGACACCAATTGAACAGAAGAAAGATTAATAAATACAACTTTCTATTGATAACTCAAACTCCAAACTAGATTTGAATTATAAAAACAAGAGAATAGAACACAATGGAATAATCTATTTATAGATAAATCTGAAGACTAATTGAAAACAATAAAAACTTATAACCTCAAGCAGTAAAGAAAAGACACTTATCTCTTATTAATATTTGAAAACAAGTACATATGATTTTGTCATTGCAGTAGTGAATCCAATTTCTACAGAGATTTTTCCCCCAAAAAAAAAAAAAAATCTTTTCCTCTATCCTGGTATCCATATTAATATATTTTTGAATGGATGCAAACAAGCTTCGGACCGAGGCATCATTTCAAAACAAACCTAATCACTAACTGCAATGTTAAAATTTTCAATATACAACCCTTAAATTTAAATAATCATTTTTAAAATATTGCTCCTCCCTTTTATCCCGCAAAGTATTGTTGCTTTATAAAATTTGGAATATTGTTTGGGTCAAAGCTCCTGCACATAAATGAAATAATTAAGTATCCCGACCAATCAAATTTAGTTCATAACTAAGTTCATTTGGAGAATAAATAAAAACTTTACACTTCACCTAAAATAATTCCTTTTTAGAAAATAAGTATTTTTAGTGAAATATTGTCAAACATAAACATTTATTCTCTCAAAATAATCAACCCCTATAATATTTTCAAACATTAATGTAGGGTAAAAATATTGAAAAATACATTAATGAAGCAAGATGAAAAATAAATTAGTCAAAGCATATTAATGTATTAATCAAGATATAATTAGGGTATCTTAAGAGTTTTGCATTCTTTAAAATAAAACCCTAATTAATTATGTATTGTCATAAATTAAATGCATAGTTAAAAAGAATATGTTTCTTTCAAAAACTTAAAAGAAAAGACATAGATCATCATATTATTTACAATATAGCATAAGGTGAAAAACATATATTTCAAAGATAATAAGAGAAAAAGAAGTTCATTTATATTTATTCACCCTAATGATTGATTTCAAAAATTACTATAGGGTAAAACATTCTAAGTATATCTTTTCTCTTTAACACATATTCTCAAGGAATACAATGGAGCAATTGGTTAGGAAGGGGGGAATGGGTAGTTAGGTAGTTAAGGGTTGGCTTGAGAGGTCGAGTATTTAACTCCCGATCGCAACCCTTTTGTTCAAAATGAATATTTTACATTTAAATTTATTTCTTTTATTTTCAAGTAGGGAGTATTTAATTATTGGAGTAAGCAATTTGAAATCTAAAAATTTACTCTAAACAATTATTGACATTTTCAAAAGAAAATATATTTCCCTAATTAAAATAAAATTTTACTCTGTAATAGATTTCATTTGCTAGACAAGGATAAATATTTTTATGTTGAAAAATATAAGGATTATAATTTCTTAAAAAAATACTATTAAATAATCAAATAATTTAGCCATAGAAGATACTTCCCTATTAAATTTGAGCCTGCAAATTTAGGTGTCACCAGAGCGAATACTCTCTCCACACTCGCTATGTCTAGGTCTCGGAGGTGGTGTCTCTGTATGGGCACATGGAGGTCATTGTGATCTCAGTGGTGTCGCATAAACAACATGTTCATCTGCACTGGTACTATTAGGTGTGGGCAGCCTGTCTGCTCTCTCCTCTACTCTCTCCTCCTCCCTGGGATCTCCCTCGGAGGTGGGCTCCTCCTTGTCTCTATGATCCTCCCCCTCCTCTAGTACGATACTATCTCGGTGTGTCCTCTCTAAAAGGCATGGATCACCTGTGGGATAGTCATCAAGGAAGATGTGTTGGGTTCTCTTCAGGATCCAGTATCTGATGTAGTCCCTACTAATGACTAAGGCCACATCAGGGGCTACCTCTTCATCCTCTCTCTCTCTCATCTACATCACTGTCTATGATGTCTTCTACTGATGGCCGACATATAGCGTCAGGTCTCTGATAGTATCTCGTCGGATGTGCATACTGAGGTATTGCTCTGGGGACCCCCTGCATAAGACCAAAGGTTATGTGCAGGATCATGGATGCCAAAAACTGGCGATATGAAAAAATTAGTTTTTCACTCGTCCAAAAGCGTACCCAAAATTTTGTTGACTTTTGAGTAGGCCTGGGTGTTAGTACACCTAGCCAAGCCAAAATCCAAAGCTAAAGCATTATCAGATGTCTGATAATATCTGATGTCCGATAATATCGGATGTCCGATAATATCAGATATTTGATATTCATCAGTAACAATAAATTGTTGCCCGCGGATACGTTCAACATTTAATTCATTGTGAAAACGTTGAAGCAGCGAAGCCAAGCCAATAAAATTGTATATCAGATAGGGATCTGATATTAGATTGGCTACAGTATACATGTAAGTGAAATATAGTAGTTTCGTTCTTGTTTTTTGTTTTTGCATTGAAATTTATTGTTTTCTTTTTAAAACTAGGTTTTATATGATATTGTTTATTGTTTTTTAAAATTAATTATAAACTAGAGTGAAAATTAATATTGTTTATTCTATATTGTTTTTGAATCAGACATGGATTCAAACCAATCTGAAAACCCTCCCTCTCAGTCCACAAACAATCCAGAACCACCTCAAAACAATCCCCCGCCTTCAGAAGACCAACCATTTTCAAACCCTCGACCAATACAGGATCTCATAGGAGATAATCTAAATAAGCTTAGAGGATATCAGAACATATATGCGAATATCCCCACCTTGCGTCCCACATTTTCCACATTGAAATCTATTATTGAGAGCATGGAGAAACTCACAGAACAACACAATGTTGCACTTCTTTGGCGTGAATCCATGCACACCCAATTTGATGATGGGCTTGACTACGATCAATTTATGGATATAAACATAAAAAAACATGACATATGTAATATTTTTGTTGATCCCAAAACCAGTTTAAAACTGGACCCTAAAAAAACCAAGTTGTCAATTAAATGGTGTACAAATGATGCAATACGTGACAACTTTTGGGATCGCTGGTGGATGGTTTTTGATAGACCACCCCACAGGAATTTGGATGTCCTATTCTATTTCATACGAAAATTGTATGTTGAATTTGTGCTCATTCACAAAATCAATTACTGGAGCATGAGACAGAACTAGGGCGTGGGCTTAGGCGCTCCCCAGGACAAGCCAGGGGCACAGCGGGTGAAATCCTGCACATATGTCCCCTCTCCCGAGATTTCACCACCTCCCATAGTGCAGCATCCTAAAATTATTGCTGAGGTCGGCTCACAGACTATTCAAGCCTTTCACACCTTGAGTGATCTACTCATTCGATAGAGTGCGGCATTGTTTCCTCCTCATACAGATTCTTTTGGCCCTTCCACATCCTCCATGAGCTCACATGTTTGTGTGCCTCATACTTGCGTTATGTGCAAGAATATGTTCTTGGGTCCCCTAAATGATAGTGATGCATATAACTATGTGTTCGAGGTGGACGATACTACACAGCACAGTACAGGCACTGAAGCACCCCATGGAGATGTGCATCAACGACATACAAAGCCATGGAATCCTACTGTTATGGTAAGAGTAAATAGTTAACTTGTTAAACTGTATTTAATTTTAAACGTTCATAATTTTAATAGAATTTTCTTATAATAATTTCCCACTTATGTTTTTTATGTGTTTCATTTATGTCCAGTTCATGACAGAGGAGGAGATGGCATAGGTGGAGGGGTCCACGCTTTCGGCCATTTTATTTTGCCTTGACACTTCCATGGTACATATGTTTTAATGTACTCATTGGTTTCCTTTTATTATAATATTGTATACATGTATTTTCTAGTTTTTATGATCATCTTATTACATACTGATGCAGGTTTCACCAGTTTCCACTAGGGGGAAATGTGAGGGGGTTCAGGCATCTGGTGTTGACAAGGGGAAGGTAATTAAGTATTTTAGATTGTTTAAGCATACATGTATACTTGTCACTTGTGTGTACTCATTTTTAATTACATGTTTTATTTGACAGAGGGTGGTGTCTGATGATGTCATGAGACCGGTTTGCCATGATAGAGTCACAGGCATCTCAATTCGCAGTGATAGCCCCACAGTACATATATTTCTAAATGTATTTGTGTGTAGTTTACTATCAAGTATATATTTAATATGATCAAGTCATAATTGTATGAAACTTATCTATTTGACTTTTGTAGGTCACCCATAGTTTGAGAGAGGTACCACGCCAAGGGTTTGTATCACTAATGACCCAACCGACATTTCCTGAAGAAAGTTCAACAGAGGTAAGTTTTAATGTTAATTGAGTTATATTTAAAACATGTATTTGTGTTAGAAATGGAGAAAGAAATATGAAAATAAGCAATACCAGGAAAGAATCTAAGCAAGCTAATGCATGAAAAGATATTACCATAAGATAGGAGAGAGAAAGCTTCAAGATCCATCACCATGAGACAAGATATTTGGAAGGGGAAAGCAAAGAAAACCCCTTGTGAAATTATGAATGAGGCATGAAAAGCCTAAGAAGAGAGAGAGAGAGAGAGAGAGAGAGAGAGAGAGAGAGAGAGCGAATTGCTCATACAAAAGTTGAGAAGAGGAAGAAACCTCATTAGTCTAAGGAGAG
>MU227132.1:2270883-2289046 GCA_018584345.1 Thuja plicata
ATAGAATGTAGTGGAAAGAAGACAAAGAAGTATATTAGGATACCTTGGCTTATATCCTAATATATTACAACAAAGATTAATAGCCTAACCTTGGTTTATAAATACACCAAGGAAAGATTACAAATTCAAACAATTTGCTACCAAGGATTTAACATTAAATAGTATAAATCTTACATCAATCTCATGTTCGCAAACATATATACAAGTCGGAGTCGACATTGGTTGCATTGTCCCTTCGCAACTAAAGACATATATTAGGTCTCCTGATGGCATGAGGAGACCGAGAGGCGAGGTACATGAGATTTCAATTTCAAAAAAATATTTATTATTGTTGACTATGATTTTAAATTTTTATTTATTATTTGCAGAAACCATATAAATTAAGTAATCTAACTTGGTGTTTCACTTTTGTATTTGAATGAAGGATCCATCAGAGCCAAAGAGTAGTTTGAAGAGACTTCACTTTGATCATCCACCAGTAGAATAGGATGTCCTAGAAATATTTGTAGTTGAACTTCTTATGTTGAGATGCCATATGGCACATTTTGAGATGGCGTATGCCATATTGTATCTAGATATGAACTGATTTTGTAAATTTTTTGAGATGGCATGTGCCACATTGTTTACAAAACTATTTCATATATACATATCTCCTTGTTCATTTCTGATTATTTTATCTTTTTCATGTGTACTATGTATGTATCATTTCCATATTATATCTCTGGCTTGTGTTGTATGTATGTATTATTTCCATATTATGTCTTTGTCATGCATTGTATTTATGTATGTATGTTCATTCTTATATTATATATTTTCCATGTGTTGTATGTATGCATTATTTTCATACTACATCTTCATTCTCCGTTAGCCATCTGGTGCACTATACTTTTGAGAGCACCAAAATGTTGATTGCAAGATTCATATAGATAGGAGTGCAATTGATTAATGTTTTGTCAAATGCATTATGTTATTTAACATTTATTTTACATGTTTTTATTTGAAAGACTCCATTGTTGTGATGTTGGGATAACTAAACCTGTGATTTGGTTTTCAATCTCCTTTACTCATACATGTGGCATGCCCACTGAGAAAACCTTTGATCCTTTATAGATTTGGTTTTCATTTGATTAATGTTATTATTTTTTTGTTACACCATGTTTGAATAGATCTAAAAGTACTTTTCATGCTTTGTTTATAATCCTTGCAGTCAATGTAATGCACTCCTTCATACTTCTTCATTCTCCTACCATTCAATCATGCTCCAAACTCCATGTTATGCATCCTTCGTTCAATAGGGTTCTGCAACCAAAACCATCAACCTTTCTTTCATAGGTGATCCTAACTCCTCTAAGGACCCTAACACACTTGTTTCGCCCATATACCAAGCCACAAACTCTTCCTTCAAGACATTCTATCTCCTTCACAAATTTTTCCAGTCATACACTATCCTAATAGTACAACAGTAAGGGTTTTTAAATCTTTTCTCAAAATAGTTCCAAACAACTCTTAGAACCAAACACATATTTGAATACCCTTTTTCAATCCCATTAACATATCTCAGAACTGACCCCTTGTGTTTTGGACCATCCTACTCAACTTTGCCACTATCAGTGAACTAAGAGGGCTAATTCAACCCCTTTTCCAAAGCAACTACTAATGCATCTCCACCCTAGACCTTGAGACTTTCAACAAAGTCATAAAATGACCCCAAACTGTGGATTCTACAACTAATTTGATTATAAGACCTCTATAAGTGTAAAATCCCTAATTTGCTTCTCAACAACCCCTAAAATCTAGGGCTTGGTCAATGTACGACCTCCCAACACCATAGCCTCAAATAAATGGATGATTCACCATCCTTATACCATCCTAAAATGGATTCAAACACAAAATCACCCCCTCCAATGGCCAGATCCTCTGTTGCTTTAACCATGCACCATGCATGCAACCCTTCAATACTCTCAAACTCACTCATTCATCCATAATTTGGGGCTTTTGATGTTCCCAAGGGTATGAGAGAGAGAGAGAGAGAGAGAGAGAGAGAGAGAGAGAGAGAGATCCTACTCCCTCTCTCTCTNGAGGTTCCCAAGGGTATGAGAGAGAGAGAGAGAGAGAGAGAGAGAGAGAGAGAGAGAGAGTTCCTACTCCCTCTCTCTCTACAGTTCCTACTCTCTCTCTCTCCTAGGTATTATTGTTATACTATAAATATTAATAAATAATTAATACTAATATTAGACTATTATAAAATAGAGAAATAAATAATAATATAATACTAATATTTAAATAATTATATAGTACAAATGCTATTACCATCTAATATTAATATTAAAACAAATGAAATTTATAATATATAAACTAAAAACATAAAATCATAAAATTGAAAAAACTTGAGTCATAAAATTGAAAAGAGGTTTGAAATCAAAATTTTGTATTTGGGTGGGAGATATCAGATATACGATAATACCAGATATACAATAATATCAAATATATGATAATATCGGATATACGATTAGGCTTGGTAGTTGCTTTGGGTTTTGGCTTTCCAATGCCAAACGTGGATGGTCAACCCAAATGACATGTTCACCATATTTCCTCTGATCTACAGACTTAAACAATGTAGCTGACAACCTTTTTTTCACCCAAAAATGATGAAACAAAAAGGGTTTCTTAAAGACGTTATCATCTTTCCATCAATATAATTGCTGTCAGAATTCAAGTTCAGTAAGTAATTATTACTTATTTTCTAGTTGAGTAATCTCTAAAGTCCTGATTGACAGACTGGTTGAAAAACAACCATAACTGCATTCAAACGGTTTAACCTTTTTGAAATCTGAAACATGCGTCACATTCTATGCTTCGCCTACTATAAGAAAAAAAAAGTTTGCAATTTTGTAAAGTTTAGAATTAGTAAAGGTGGTCAGACACAAGATTTTTTTTATTTTAAATAAGTTGTAGCAGAAAATTCATAATTATTTATTTATTTGGTAAAAATTTACACAAAAAGGTGCGTCACATTTGGGCATGACTCTACTACTTATATTTTGAATCTTGTGAAAATATATCATCATTTGATTGTGATTAAGGTGGTCAAACATAAACGTACTTTTTATCTTTTTCCTAAAAATTTTGTACTACTTCATTGAAATCTAAAATATTGAACAATTAGATTAATTTTTTTTCAGACAAGGCCTATTAGTTTAGAAACAACATTCAATTTCCTACAGATTCTGTTCTTACAACTTTTTCACGTAAGGTTGATAAGATGTTCAACTTTTTATGTCAAGTTGACTAACCCTAATTTTCTAATTTTTCATTGCCACTTAAGGTCATAGCTTGGTATAACATGATCCTGCACATACCCCAAACCATCTCATCACTCTCTCATAATAGTATGACATCACTATGTGACTAGAGTGACCCTCTAGTAGCTTGTGCTGATGGGAGTGTCTCATTTGATGTCGTGTATATGGATACTCTGTCATGCGACAATATAGTCTCCATATCACATTTATGCTTGGTACAAGGTCTAGACGTACCCTCCAATAGAGGATATCTTTGTGCTTCCAGATATCTCCCAGTGGATAAGCAAAGGCTCTAGGTGTGCCCACATCTACCACCATAGGAACACCCTTTGTTCATGTACATGTGAAATTATCGAACAACAAAATCTGCAATAGTGTGCATACCGTGAGACTCTCTCGTTGATATCTCACCAACTGACATAACTCATGATATAGATGGGATAGCATGATGTGACCCCATGCGAAGATGGTCCTATCACTGTCCATCCTATGTACGAGATGGGTAAAAGGTGTTGAAAACATTGTACCCTTTGTGTTGGGTACTACAACCAAAGGAAGTATACACAGCATAACCCTCTGTACCAAGGGTCTCGGACCTGCCAGTATGGCTAATAGGGTGACATGGTCTTCTCAGGTTTGCATCTATGGCATCTGTCCTAAGCAATACTCTACATGTACACAGATGTCCTCGGAACCCAGTTTTACTCTTGGTCTTATGGGTTCGCCTCGAACTGGAAGTCACAGGATCCTATATACATCCTCCAATGTCATTGTGATCTCTCCTGAGGGAAGATGAAAGGAACATGTGTCCTCATCCCACCTCTCTATAAGAGCCGATAACATGGCTCAGTGAAATCTCATCTATGGTAGGACTGCTACCCAGTATATTCCTACATCTCTTAGTTGTTGGGTCTCATCCTTGTTTAGCTTAGACAGCTTCTCTTTGATAATCAGCAGTGGCCCTCCAAAGGGATGCTCTCGGAGATGAACCTGGTCCTGTCAGCACAAAACAACATCATATTAGCGCTATAGAACCAAAAAACTATATTTCCAACTCACTAGGTCAAGGTCAACCTTATTTAGGTCAAGGTCAACCTTCTTGGGTCGAGGTCGACCTTTCTAGGTCAAGGTCAACATTTCTGGGTCAGGTTCGACCTCACTCCAAGAAGGGTGTGGACCTTCCCAGTTTATGTCGACCTTAAAGGGTCAAGGTAGACATAACTGGGTCAGGGTCAACATTTTTGGGTCAGGGTCGACCTTGCCTATAAAAAAAGGAATTTGAAAATACAGATATCAAAAACAACAAAACTTACCTCGGGAAGTGATCGTCCAATGGCTAGGCACTGTCTCAGAAGCTCCATTCATGTCGCTCGAAGTTCCTCTCTGATCTGCATTCTACTTTCTCTCCTAAACTTTTCAAATGGTAAGAGTGAGGAGGTATGTGTTCTCTTCCCTTATTTATAGATCAAAATTAGGGTTTTTTTAGGGTTTATTTAGGTTAAATTTGAATTTCCCTGCATATGCATTTAGATAGACATTCGCTCTTTTCATCATAACTTGAGTTTTATAGCTCTATTTTCAATGTTGTCTATGGTGTTGGAATCATGATTTAGATACCTAACTCCTTGAATCAATTTAGGAAGGTTAGGAATCCTTCTAACTAGTTTAGGAAAATATTTTTCAACAAAATGCATATCCAGTGTATAGGGCTATCCTTATCAACCAGTTTCACCCTTCAAAATTAGTAAGCTGAAACAGGGGGCATAAGGGGCTCTATGCACTTCTCAATTTCATCTTCGTAAGTCTTAGGTGTTTTTGGATTTTCATTAACCTTGTGTGATGCAGGTTGCGGGTACTAACAGTTTCTTGCAGGATCTCTACGTTGAGGACTTGGCTATATCCTTTTTATTTATTATGATGTTTTCTTACTTTAGCTTGCATATTCATGTAGTGTCATTTCTAAGATAAAGTGGGGGCTAAATGTATCGCCTTAAAATGGAAGCACTTCCATCTTGGTAGTTTTAGCACTCTCGTTTAGTGTATTTACATGATAGATCTTCATTTAGGATGCATCTGCACTTGAAATTACGGTTAGGATCCTCACGATTCTCCTTAATTTCCTTCTTTGTAACTCTATTTTCTAGGTAGGACCTATATACTGGTCCTCCTAGCCTTCATCACACTTCTTCTAGGCACATGTACCCTTTTCTAGCAATCTATTATGTTTTCCCATCATCCTAGGTCTCTGGCTGACCTAGACTCTTCAGCGGCACTCAAAGTTGACCAGGCTAAAACCTCAAGTCAGGGTCGAGGTTGACCTTGACCTTTGTCAGGTTTTGGTCCCCGCTTCCAAATTTGGATCATAGCGGGGCCCTAAGCTCAAAATTGGCCCTTGGATCTGAGTGCGGAAGGGTTTTCATCCAAAATTTAAATAATGTATTCCCTCATTAGTTGGTCATTGTGATTGGACCATAATTCAAGGCAAAATTTGAATTATGGGCCCTCGCATTACCCTAGAAGGTTTGTCTTGAGATCTCTATATTGGATATGAAATGATATGATAGCATGACATGAGACAACATGACATGATGCGAATATGATGACATGAGATGATGATGCAAGAATGCAAGAGGATATAGGAGGACAAGATATGGTGATAATTTGAAACAAGCATTTTGTAGACAAGCTATTGTGGACATTCATTGGAGCAAGAAAGAGATCTTTAATTCTTCCTTCTTTGATCTACTATTTTCAAACATTCAAGCATTCAAAAGATACAACCATGGGGTGGCAACTACGGATTGCGAGTTTGATAGGAGTACTTTATCCTTGGGGGCTTGGTATGCTTTCTTTACCATATTCAAATCTATGCATTGCTCTCTCATTTTACTTCATGCTAGGGTTTCGATCTAGAGGATTAGATCTTGGCATTGCACATTCAAAGCTCTCCCTATGAGAAACACACACACCTATTCTATTACATCCGGCTATTTGTGGAGGTGGAAATCACCAAAATGGGGGTTTGACTAAGGCAAAACCCTATATAGCCACCCCAAAACACCATTTTCAGATATCTACAGTCGATGTTTTGGGAGTTACAGAGCAGATTCGGATACCCTTTTTGGCAAACTTTTAGGATCTGAGAACAGAATTTACGTCGGAGCAGTGCAGGTCAAGGTTGACATAAAGGGTCAAGGTCTCCCTATCATTTTCAGATATCTACAATGACTATTTCGAAAGTTTCAGAGCAGATCCGAATACCCTTTTCGGAAAACTTTTAGGATCCGCAAACAGAATTTATGTTGGAGCAATGCAGGTCAAGGTCGACCTGCCCAGATTTGGAAAAGATTTATGGGTTTCTCTGTCTCTGTGCTTCCATTCCAGATCCGGTTGCAGAATTTCCAGAAACTGGACACAGGCACCAGAAAACAGGTATTTCCATATCTGCCATGTTGTGAGGTATGTATCTAATTTCATTATTCGTTACAAGCATTTCCAGATTTATATTCCTCCTCATTATCTATTAAATGTATGTAAGAAAATATAGGCATAAGGTCTCTTTTATGTGCAAACAGCCATTGCTCTGAATCCCCCACCCTATCCATACCCTATCAATCAATATTTTCTACCTTACAATATATATATATATATATAGAACATGGTAGGAGGAATGACAAAGCATATATGCTATTAGACATATAACAACAATATCATGACTGCAACAAGAGAAGACTCAGAATGATTGGAACACTTAATAGAGGGTACTTCAAGAGAAATGCCTACAAAACAGTAGGTACAAAGGAAAAAGGAAGGCTCAGGTACAAAGGAAAAAGGAAGACTCAAGAATGATTAGAACACTTAGCAGAGGGCACTTCAAGAGAAGGTGCCTTAAAAAATAGCAGGTCCAAAGGAAAAAGGTGCCAAAATGTCAAATTGGACTCTACATTTACCTTTTATCACATCACTGTATGGTTCACAAATGACAAGGTTTTCTTACTGCGTGTAGACAAGAAATGTACACAAATTTTCTTGTAATCTCTTGTTTTACACCTGATTTTGGTATTGTCAAAAATGCAACGCCTTAATGCTCAATTTATATTATTTTGTGTATAAGCTTTAACGCAAAATCTAAAACCTGTCAGCCATCAACTTATTACAGTCCTAAACAGTCCAGACCAACTCCCTTTCCAACTATCCATGTACCTTGGACTATATTGCAGGCACATGGATTAGTCCCTTAGCCAGTACTACACCTGTGGCCTATTCCTCTCAGTTCAAATCTCTTTTCCCATTTTCCCGAGCCAACCCTTGGAGACCAATCAACCAACTTGATTGATACCCATCAGCTTGCACACCAAATACCTCAAATTGAACACCTAGTATCTTGCATTTTACCTAGAACATTAGCAGAGATCAATTGGTTATTGGATATTGCACACATCACATATTGCATCTATATCATCCCCCAATCTTATTCATTGACAACAGGGTCTTGACTACTAATAAAGAAGTAAACAAGATTTCCTTTTGTGTTTAGCGGGCTCTGAAAGATGCTTTTCAACACTAGCAAGTTTCAAACACGGGTACGACTCAGAGCCATTCTTTGTGTATGACTCTATTTAGAACTAAATAATAACCGTAGGTGAATTATATTTTCCCAACACTACTATATCAATTCTTCCAACTCCACTGGATTGTCTAAATCACCTCCAAATGAGATATGCTGGTATATGACTTCTGGGTTTTTGTAGGCAACATAAAGATACAAGAAATTTTCCATTTCTCTCATCATCACCCTAGCTTAGCTTAGAGATGCCTTTTACAAAAGGAAATTATTTTCTTCCAGATTTTGTTTGTTGATCAGTCCAGCAGTGACACCACAAAAGTCAAAACTTCAGCAAACAATGTAATCTGATCTCAAAAAACATTGAAGATTCCCCAGGGTTATGTGGAAAGTTATGTTCAATGAGAATTAGTCAACCTTTCAATTACTTGCCCACACTCTTCTTTTCCTAGTAAATAATATTCACAGGACTTTGAAACACGTCCTTGCATGTTTCCTCTTTTCAGACGTCCACAACTATCAGATCCATGAAGTTGATTTAAAGAGAAGGTTAATGGATAGAAACTGAGGATATGTCTTATAAATAAACATTGTTTGTCTCTTCAATAACCCCTATGTCCTTGAAAATTATCTTCATAAGGACCTCATAAAATCTTGAAAAGTGTAAGTACTACTTGTAAATGTATTAACTATTTTAAGATCCCCAATACAAGCTGCAACTCATCTTTTGAAAGTTGTTGTGACCAACGGTTGATTAAAAACTAATTGATTGTTGGATGATTCTTGTTGGGAGGAATTAAGATCAAAATGTTTGATGCATTATTGCACTTGTTTTCTACTTGAAAGCATAATATAGCACAAGGTCCATATGGCTGTGGACATTTGAGATGTTACCGAAATAGATGAATCTTTTTAATTGGAAAAATTAAGAACTTTAGAGTCTTAGAACATTTGTTGAAGCAGTTGTCTACTTTTAACAGTGAAACCTTCTTTCCTTGACCTTATAAACTCCAGTACGTTGTTTCACAACAATAGGACATGGTAATGGTAGACAAAATGCGAGTACATCTGTGAGATATTTTTTATTTATAGATTTGAATTGGCAAACCCAGTAAAAACAGCGGTATCAGTGTAAAAGAGGCCAGCAAGAGAAAAGGGTATTTATTAATCTAGAGAACCACCAATGTGCATGTTCTGAACATGTTTCCATAAGTCAACATCCCATTTTGAGATCGTATCTTCTCATTTTCAAGAATCAATATATTTCTATTAATTTTAACCTAAACATCAAGAGGTTTTATGCAGATAAGAGACTCAATTACTACATTCATTTGCAACTAAGTGTACTTATTCTCATTTTCATTTGCCTGGAAAAATGGATGAGTGTAAAAAATAGAAAATCATGTAGCATGTGCTGAAATCTTCATATACTTCCTGAACTTTATGTTCCTGATGGCTGTTAAAACCAGTCTTTTACACCCCAAAGAATCGAATTTTGTGTAGAAATATAGAAAGGAAAAAAATTATGATTAACACAAATTAATGCTACTAGCTACAAGATCCCCATAGGGTAATTGAAATTAGGGCAGGCAACCATGTGAAGTTCCCAAGAGGGTTCACAAAAACTAGGGAATTTAAGTAACATCTTAAAAAGCAACCACGATGATGGTATAACACTGCTCTAGATGCCTATTTGTTTAAACATAAACAGACAAATGTCTATAACCATAATATCTTGTTTACTGGTTTCCATCATCATTTGCAATTACTTTTAGAAGAAAAGAATTCTTGGAAAGAAGGCCCATTATCCTACTCTGCACTCATGATTCATATGAAGTACGCCTGCAGCCCTTAGAGAACTCATCTATTGGAGTCAATAAGAGTAGTACTGGTGCAGGAGCACCCTTAGGTTGTCTTAGGGCAATCTAGTTTCTTTCAGTAGTATGTTTGCTTTAGGGCATTTTTGTTGTGTTTGGTTTTAGGTCATGTTGACCATAGTTCAGGTACAATTAACTTAGTTCTTTTAGGTCTTAAGACCTTTGCAAGGTACAATTTAAAGCTAAGAAGTTGTAAAGCCTTTAAATTGGTACAAGGGTAGTGATGACATCATCATGATGTCAGTAGGGTCAAATGGGGGTTGGGAACTTATTTTGGTCATAATTATGGTTCTTGGAAAGGTTTGATGAGTTTTGGAACTCATTTACTTAGTCATGCTTGACATTGACAAAAGTTGCAAAAGTTGCACTTTGCAACTTTGCAATTTTTGAAAAGTTGCTCGGACAAGAAGACAACTTTGGCTAACTCGACCAAAAAGAGCCCAAGGAAGAAAATAATTGTTTTAGGACCCTATTTAGGAGATGCCTTGACACTAGAGCAAGGTTGGATGCTATTGTATGGATTGCAAATTTTGAATTCAAGAAACCATATGTGACTGTGTGTGTATTTTCTTTGTTTTGCATTACAATGATACTTTAATGGATTAGATTAAGCACTGTAACTCGTGCATGATGTAGTGTAGGTTGTTTCTTGATTCTGCATTGCAGTAGTTTGTCATTTTGTTTTGTTTGGAACACTTCTTGTAAATATTTTGTAATCTCCACTGTCTCTGGACTGAACCAGACAATTTGTAAAGAATGGAGTGCTAGCTCATTCTCCCACCGTACAAAATTGTACGGCCCTTTGGGAACAGTGACTAGACTCCATGTGTGTACATATGACATGAGTTGGGGCCCTTGAAAGCAAAGGAGCTATTTTTGGAGTCTTGCCCTAGGCGAGCCAGAGGTGAGCCCAGCTAGGAAAGACCACAGTGCAGAGCACTTAATTTGCAGAGGTGTTAGCGTAGAGACAAATTTCTTTTTGGAGAAGAAAGATATGAGTCTTACCAAGATTGGGTAAAGAGGAAAAGACCCTACCAATCCAATTGATCAGTGAAAACTTGCCAAATTTGTAGAGTATCAGGAAGAGCCTAAAAAGCCTTCATTTCACCCATTTTTGGTTAGGGCATTGTACGGCCAGTTGTGACCCTAAGACCCCAAAAATCCTTGAGGGGTAGGCACACGGACAAAGAATCCCAAGAAAAGTTTCAGGGTTCTTTTGGAAGGATTGGGAGCAAATCCTTGATTTCTCGAGGAAGGAGGCCTAATTGTTAGTAGCCTTTTTAGGCCTAATTGAGAGTTTTGTGAACTCGACTTGTTAGTGGAATTGGGAGTGATTCCTAGCATCCCTAATAGGTTGGATTGAAGTCTCTAAACCACCTCCACACCTCTGCAAGACTTTTTCAAGAAGGAGGAGGTTAGAAGCCTTGTGAATGAAGATAGGGCTAAAGTTGAGAGGAGCAAGAATGCAAAGAGTTTGAGTTGTTGAGAGAAACCTTCATGATAGTAGGGTTGACAAGAGAAACCAGGGGACCCCAAGCAAGCAAAGGTCCTATAGGTGCAAGGGTGGTGTGATAAAGACACCCTAGGCAGTCTTTCAAGAAAGACTAAGAGCATGAGTTAGTGAGTGACTCATCCAATCCTCCCTATCAAGTACCTTGTTCTCACTGACAACAACTACTTAAACTCAATTTAATACCACTGAAATTGTTTTTAGAATTGTGTAAGCTATAGCAGACACTTCTAGATTTTCAATTACTTTGGCTTGCTGCAGGAGTAAAACTAAAAACAAGTACGCTAAAGCTCAGGCTTAGAGTCGAAGGAATATACTTCTTACGCTGGGCAATATTCGGCAGATAATTAATTTATACTTCTAACACTTTCCATCCTTCTTCTAAAGGCCTCCTGTCCTATTTTTTTTTTATTAATCTTTTTTAATTCTAATTATATACACATAAAACAGTAAGGATGTTAAGAAAATCTTTTTAGAAGAAAAGGGTCATAGATTGAATATCAATTTTGTTTTAAGGATGTTAAGAAATTCTTTTTAGAAGAAAAGGGTCGTAGATTGAATATCAATTTTTTTGTATTTAAGAAATAAAATGAAACAAATTTAAGAGTAGAAATAAAAAAGAAAGAAAGAAAGATTTATTTAGAATCTATAATACCTAATAATCATCATCTGTATAGGGATCTACAAATAGCTTTATAATAATATAGGACTACCTGTACTTCTTAT
Source organism: Thuja plicata (assembly GCA_018584345.1). Classification (NCBI taxonomy): domain Eukaryota; kingdom Viridiplantae; phylum Streptophyta; class Pinopsida; order Cupressales; family Cupressaceae; genus Thuja; species Thuja plicata. Next base: position 2,282,863 of record MU227132.1, read on the forward strand.
GAAAAGAGTTCATATTTTTAACCTGAAATATAAACTTGTTGGAGAATTCTCCAAGAAACTAAAAACACAATAATTATAAATCTACAAGTACAAGCATTCAATTGAACTTAATAGCACTGAAATTGAAAGGGGTTAGTGTTCATAGGAACATAGTGCTACTGTACAGTTTATATAATTTAGTCTTGCATGGTACGAGACTCATCAGCAATGTGGGGGATGTAAAGTGAGGAAGGTTCGATCAATGCGTTTTCATCCGAGTTTGCACACTCTCTCCTTCTACAGAGGATCGCTCTTCTGCATGAACATTCCGTGATAACATTTCAGCCCCCTGTCCTGTCCTAGTATTGGGACACAGGCTCCCCAAGCTGTAGAGGACATTGAAGAAGAATGCGTCCCAATACATTCATGGTATTAGAAGATCAAGTAAGTTGAAAGATTGAATTTATTCAAATTACCAGCACTAATGTCTTCCCATTCACAACACTTGATTAACTCATCTGGTGTGAATGTTGCAACACTTTCGACCACTTGACCCTTCGGACACTTGCAATAGGGGATCTCTTTTACATTAATCGTTTCATCGAAAGGATGGGAATTTACGACAACTATAACGCAGATAATGGAAATTTGCAGCACTATTTTCTGTGCTATCTCATCTTCTTCAGCGATCCCTTTTCACAAGCCTCATTAATAATTGATTTTTATTAGTTGAGAACATCCGTCAATCTTTATTGTACTTGCCCTAGGCAATATACTATTGCATTCAGTTGTGTGAATTAGTTTCACAAGAATGAACCAATCATAAATCATTATTTTTTTTATTTTCAACTATTTGTAAAGTTTAAATATTTATTTATGAATTAAATAGTTTTTTTTCGCATAGTTACCATAATTTGATAATATATAATTCATATATCATTAAAAAATGGTCTTTTAATTTACAATATAGTATATTTATGAGATATGCTATTTTCATTAAAAAATTCAATTATTTATAATATATAACTATTATATATTCTAAATAAATTTACTATATTATTTTTTAATATATATACTATAAATAATTATTACAATTTCTAATATATAATATATATTATTCTATAATATATAATATAAAAGTACTATATTATATATGCTATATTATGTAATTTTAGTATTTCATTAACTCTTTATTATTTATTTTTTAAATTCCATCTTACATTAAAAAAATTTAACTACATTTTAAATTTTTAGAATTATAACGATACAAATGAAATTACACATTTTATACAAAATTTCTTATTTAATTTTTAATCTATAATAATTTTGCTTTTATTAAATAACTATTAATTAAAATATATATAATATTTATAATAAAATTAAAATTAAATTTACATATAAAATTATAACTAATTACGGCACACACAATTTTCATTGTTTAAAGTTGTCATTATAGCACACACAATTTTCTTTGTGATTTTCACATGAAAAGAAAGAATATTAATAAACTTAAACTTTGTTAGTCACAAATTAGGTGTTTTCCTTGATTTTTATTGGCCTTATAATAAAGTAGGCATTGTTTTTGGACTATTTTAAAATTTAAGAAGTAAATTATTTTTATTTAAAAATAAAAGTATTTCTATTTCTATTTATTTTCATTTGTATTGCATGTATAAGGGAAAAGTTTTAATTGGTTAGAAATTATTAAATAGAATAGAATATAATTATATTTATATGTATGTAAATTATATTATTATAGAAAATATTCTATGATAAAAATTATTAAATACAAATTTAAAATTATTATATAGATAACACAAAATATTAATCTATGATATCATTTTCTAAATAGACTACCTCACGTATTTCACAAATGTGTGGAAGAAATAGACCATTTTCCCCCTAATTGACTTGCACACCAAGGTGCCATGACTAGTTAATTATCAAGATTGCTTCTATTATCTACACATGTTCTAATATATTTTTATTCGTGTCCATCAATGTTACAATTTCTTATTTTTTCACTAACTCTTTCTCAATTTTTGTTGCCTTATTTCCATTGTTTAGTTTTATAATTGTTTAATTTTATAATCAATTCCTTGTGTTAAACTTTCCCTTCCAGCTTTTATGGTTCTTAAGTTACATTACTCTCTTATCTATTTAGCTTACTAGCCTATAATGCATCTTTTTCATTTCTATTCTCATGCTTGCTCATTCTATGAAGGATTATAGAATGTGATCCCAAAAGTTAAAAAGAAAAGAAAAAAATTCAAAATATATTTATATCTGTTCTATTATTATTTCATTCATTTCCATTCTCTACTCTTTTTATTATTTTTTTAGGCTAAAAAAATAGTTAATCTTTCTTTTTCCAAATTTTATAGTTCTTGAGTCACATTACTCCCCTCATCTATTTCCCTTACTAACCTACAATGCATCTTTCATTTCTTGTTCTACTTTTCTTGTTATTTTTTAAGTCAAAAAAATTAGTTGATATTTCTTTTTCACTTTCCTTTCCAACTTTTATTCATACTTGCTCATTCTCTGAAAGATTATAGAATGTGATCACAACACTTAAAAGAAAATAAGAAAAAATTCAAAAAATATTTATATAAGTTCTATTATTATATCATTCCTCCATTCTTTATTGTACTTGCCGCAATATACTATTGCATTCGGTTGTGCACCAATAATGAATTAGTTTTACATCGAACCAATCATAAATTACTATTTTTTTCTTGTTCAACTATTTGTAAAGTTTAAATATTTATTTATGAATTAAATATATTCTATAAATTAGTTTTTTCAATTATGATTGGTTCAATTGATTTGGTCTAGGACCCCTTTTTTCGGAAGCTTCCCAAATTTATTTTTTATATATAGTTTTTAACATAGTTTGTAATATATAATTTATATATCATTTAATTTATTTTGAAATTGATCTTTTAATTTACAATATAGTATATTTATGAAATATTATATTTTATATTTTATAATCTAAACATGTTATTTTCATTAAAAAATTCAATTATTTATAATGTATAATTATTATTTATTTTAAAGAATTTACTATATAATATTTTTAATATATATATGTTATAAATAATTATTACAATTTCTAATATATAATATATATTATTCTATAATATATAATATAAAAGTACTATATCTATATTGTATAATTTTAATATCTCATTATCTCTTTATATATTATTATTTAAATTATACTTTACATTTATAATTTATAACTATATTTTAAATTTTTATAATTACAACTATACAAATGAAATTATAATATATGCAAACATAATTTATTAAATATTATTTATCAAATTTTATAAAAAGTTTCTTATTTAATTTTTAATCTATAATAATTTTACTTTTATTAAATAACTATTAATTAAAAAATATATAATATTGATAATAAAATTAAAATTAAATTTACATATATAATTATAACTATTTACGGCAAGTGCAGGCCACTACGTGGCACTTGTTAGATCTAGTTTGGTTGCAGGAATTAGAAAATTCTAAATTTTATTAAATATTGGAAATCGTCAAATCATGAATTTGATATTCTGATTTTTTCATTTTTTGGAATATAATTTGAGCTGTTTGGTTGACCCAAAATACGAGGGTGAAGATACATTTCCTCAGTTTGGTTCCACAATTTGAAACTGGAATTGGAATACCTGAAATATGTGTGAATACCTGAATGGAAGAGTCTTGTATAAGCCTTTATACCCAATGTGAGTATAATTCCCATTTCCAAATTAGCTTTTAGTCCATATTTTAAAGATATAACGACTCAAATAAGTATAGTATTATGAAACAACAATAATGCAGATAAGTCTTGGTGTTCACCTTAGAGCTTGTATTAAAGCTAGACCTGAACCAAACACTTCCTCACCCTAAAACTTGTATTAAATTGATCTACTAGGTACATGTTTCAAATAATGAAAAAAATCCATTCTCTATTAAAGATTTACCAACCCTTGGAATTGGAGCAATCATTCTGATACATTACTATTTCTATCAAAAGTTGGAAATTTTATCGAACATATAAAAATTGTTTATGGATTCAATTGTGTTACCAGAAGCAAATTTATATGATTAATTATGGCCTCTGAAATCTAATCTCTTCAATTCCATTGAAATTGGCCCGTTTGGGGGTTCGAATTAGACTGGAATTGACATTATCTAATAACAGGTAATGCAAAATTCCATGTTTGGGTCCATGAATAAAAATAGAATTGGAATTACAAAATTCCTATTTTGCCCCAAAATGGGCATATCAATCTTCCACCTAAATAGGTGAAATAATTCCAATTCCAATTTTTACAAAAGCAAATTTAATATCTCGTCGGATTCGTGACATGATAGATGTGTAAATGTCTATATGTGTTTATATGTGTATATATACACAAATGTGTATCTGTGTGTATGTGTGTATGTGTGTATATATACACACATGTGTGTATATATATACATATATGTATATATGTATATACATGTGTATATATACACACATATATATGTTTATATATACACATGTGTGTATATGTGTATACATGTGTGTATATATACACATATATGTATGTATATATACACACATGTATATATACATATTGATGAACTATAACTGATTGAATGTTTAAAGATGACAAAGTTGATCATTGAAATGCAGAAAGTTAATGCAAGACATTAAATCAATTAATGTATTATATTGTCATTGATGTCAACTTGATATAATCTGATTGGTTATATACATATAGTCAAAGACTTCAAAGAACCAAAGAAATAAAGGTTATGTTATCAGTAATGCATAAAAGTTCAGTATACACCAAATGACAACAAACACCAACGGACAGTGCACACTGACGGATAGAGAACCCCGAGAAATGTCATAGTGTAAACCGAGCAAGATACCCAAGCAAGCATTACCAAGAAGAACCAAAGAGAACCCGAGAAGAACTTAAAGTCACAATGTTGCCCGACGGACAGACAACCCCGAAGAACAGACAGAGATGCCTAAGGACAACTAAAGTCAAGACAGAGCAAACAAGGAGTTAAACACCGATCAGAACTGAAGTTTAGAAATGAAAAAAGACTTAGCTGGCAGGAGCTAAACATGGAGTTAACTGATTGATTACATTGTTTTCATCGACCAGTTAAAAGCTAGAGATAAGATGGAGTTTTAAAGCTAGTTTTATTCCAGCTATCAAGAAGAAATATGTGGGATAAAACTAAAGCATGCTTTAAAGCAAGAATGGCGACATTTGCAGATCATGTCAAGAACAAGAAAGACAAAGACCTAGAAATGGTGAAATCATGTCTATAAGAGAGACAAGCTAATTCATTATGAATTAGGGGTGAATAGAAAAGAGGATGTTGAAGAGAATACTAGTGAAGAAAAAGTCTTCATACAATCCTGATCAATCAAGCTGAAGAACAGAGCTAAAGATTTCTGCGGACACTGAGTAACAGAGAAGCAACAACATCACGGAGCAAAAGAAGTGGAGCAAAGGAACATAAGGGAAACATTGATCAGAAAGATATTATGAGCTTACAATAGATATGAACATCTGCAAAGTTTAGTTTTATTTATGAACAGATCATATATTGTTTCAGTTTAACCATTGGATCAAAAAGTCTCTTAACCGGGCAGGATTTAACTATGCTTTATATAGTGAGATACATTCCAAGGAGTATCAAAAAAAATTTCATGAAGATAGCATAGTGAAATGCCAGATATTAAGTGATAAACTATTACATTTAAATCCTCTAACAAGATCGCACTTAACAGTGTGTTTATAACCTTTAACAAGGTTGGTTCTTCACCGAGCTCACTTCAGAAGAGTGAAAATTTTGGGTTACCGGTCCCAAGTGGTTTTTCCCTTAACAGGGTTTCCATGTTAAAAATTCATGTGTCAAATGTGTATATGGTTCATTACTTTGATTTTTTGTTTAACACATTACTAAAACATGATTGATCGGTAAATACTAACTTATTTACTGTATTTCAGTAAAGACTAGACTGTTATTCGGTAAAGCTTAAGAATAAGGATAAATAGTAAACTCCAAGAAGTATTTATTTGATAAGATTATTTAAGTCCATGCATCTTGTAGGATTGAAGATAACTAGAGGTTTATATATATGGTATAAAGTTTTGGATTAATTTTTGAGGCCGCTGATTCACCCCCC
>MU227132.1:2307123-2320777 GCA_018584345.1 Thuja plicata
AGAATCTTAAATTTATGAAGCAAAAGAGGTTAGCTTCATCTTTAGCTTGAAAGCAACTTAAACGTGGACAGCCTGGACAGACTGAATCAATTCATTGTTAAAGAGACATTCAATGTAATTACCTTGCACCTAACTCTTCGATGCAAGACGTAAAGGAGATGTATACAGTATTTAAAAAACTGAAAATGCATATAGTTTTTTGACCAAATGTAAATGACAATAAACTTAGTAAACCTCTTCACCACTATATTGCATTCCGATACTCAAGAATAACAAACATACGCCTACCACGAGCATAACCGAATACAAAAAAACAAAAGAACCCCAAAAACCTTTAAATCCTAAAATCAAAATAAACAACAACACATGAAAATGTATGTATCGCCTCGACACTGAAATGCAAAAAAAACACATAGATTCATTATTTGAACATGGAAAGATTGTGACGAGGCGAAGAATAAGTATAGCTTCAAGGGAACGAGCCTACAGTCTGTGATAAAGAAAGACTGTGGCAAGATGAAGAAGAACTGTAGGGTTTAATCCAGGCCTGACATATCATAAGCCTTTTGGGGGCTATCAAAGCAAGCAGACAGTAACCCAATTTACTCTCCGTACACATAACCGTGCCATTCTCATCGCCTAAGCGTTCCAACACACCGGCTTAATTGTGCATGGATCCTTCAACAATCAACATTACAGAAGAACAATAAAAGAGAAGGAGCTTTTACCTTGGAATTTTGATCTGTGTTGCTCCACGACACAGCAATTTTTCCACAATATCTCCCACTCACGTCTGCAGAGAGCCAAACCAGACGAACAGTGCAATCGAACAATGCAGAGAACCTTCGAATGATGAAACAACCCTTCGAAAATGGCAAAAGAAAACCCTCGGAAATGGCGAAAGAAAACCCGAAAATAAAAGTGGGAAGATGACGGACCTGACCAATTATTAAATTTGGTTGTGAAATAACGAAAACGAGAATATGAAAACAAAATCCACCTTCTCACTGGGAAGATGGTGCCACTCATTTTCGGGCCTAAACCAGGTTTTGCCCCACATAACCCGAATTGCAAATAATGGAACCAAACAACGGAGTTTGTCTATTTTGGGAAGTGTTGCCACCAATTCTCGTCCAATTCCCGCAAACAAACGGGGCCTAATTGTTGCATCTTCCAAAATTGACCATATCCAGCATTTGGTATTCTAGCACCTAAACAAGCCCCTAACGTTATGATTTGTTTTTTACAATTATCTTTTCTAATCATAGATCTAAGAAGAAAATAGCATAGAAAGGTAATTTTATTATTTCTATTTACTTACAAAAACAAAGAATTTGATTTCTATCTAGTTTTAAAACATAGAATTTTATTTCTTCATCAAAATTGTAAGATGTGATTTTTTTACCAAAAGTCCAACATCAATTTATTTTTAAAAAAAACCTAAATCATAGCAACTTTAAATCACCACATCTCCCTTGGTAAATATCTTGAAATCCTCATTTACATTAAACAAAAAAATTACCATTTCCTAAGATATATGTGAGTTGCGTGATCTTATATAAAAACTCAATCCATGATTGGAAAATATCAACAAAACAAAATCTTGCTTTGCTTAAACAGAGATTTAATATTGGATATTAAAAAACTCTAATTTATATTTAGAGAGAGAGAGAGAGAGAGATTAACCCCATGACAGTCATATTAAAAATTTGTCATGGTTTCAACATAGTAACTTACGACACTAGCTCCTTAATTTTAGGACTTCTAAAGTGGGTGTAAAAATAAATAAATAAATAACAAAAATAGCATGTTTGGATTCTAAGGTTGAGACACCATAATCTCAACATTCTCTCACTTGTCAAAGACCTGTCAAGAGTCAAAACTGTGTCACCTTCTCAAGGCCGCAAGGCCCATAGAACCAACACACCAACTAAATTTATCCGTGTTCATTGGCTTCATCAATGCATCTACAACATTCCCCAAAGTATCAACCTTTTCCATCTTCCACCATATCACAAACAAAATGAAATTGTACATCAATATGCTTTGTTCTGACATGGAAAGTAGGATTCTTCACTAAACAAATACCACTCTAGCTACCACCAGGGATAACTTTAAGAAACCCCCTCTTGGGAATAGGTGTAAAATCCTAGAAAATCCTACAGTATTTTGCGGGGAAAATTAATATTGTTGGTGAAATTTTTTAATTTGAGAGGAAAAAACATTTGTTTGTAATGGCAATTTTTTCAATCGTATGAAAATTCTATAAAATCCTTGCGAATCTTTCATTATTGAATAAAATCGTGGCGACATGCACACATACCTAGAAACCATAATTTTCACCATTATTATTATATGAATCCTAATTAATTATCAAACTCAAATATTACATTTTCCCCACTTTTAATTAGTTTAATTTCTCCCCAAATTATTCGACGGGGGTTTGGAGGCAGCGCCCTCGAAAGCTCAAATGGCTTTTATCATTTTATTAAGGCATCCTGAGTTAATTTTCAATCATCTAACATATACTAACCTTTGTTTTTGTAGCCATTGGATGATCCTAGATCAATGGCGTAATTTCTATTTCAGGCCAAGCTTTTAAAGCATACAGAGTTCCATAGAAAGTCAGCGAAATAGAGACACATGTCCATTGTCAAGTCTATTTCGGGCCAAAGTTTTAAAGGAAAAAAATTTCCATATAAATTCTCTGGAATAGAGACACATGTCAAATATAAATACTTAACTCATGCCCTAACCTTAAATATTGACCACATATTGGCGAATATGGTCGTCAATTAAGACACACTTCCAAAATTGTAGGCTAAAATATTAAATAAATCATTTAGAAAACATAGATTCTATTGGCAAAATCCTTAAAATAGATTAAATTAATTAATAAAAAAGATGGTGAATTGAATTGCATTTGACCAAAAATTTATAAAGTCGGGGCGATCTGGCCACCCATCTCGGTGCATATTATTTTCCAATTTCTAATGCGTCGACGTGACATATTTACCACTAAAGTTTTCCCTGCCTACCACAATAGATAGTAAGCTGACCTGCATCAAAACTAATATCGAAACATAATATCTTAATCCAAATGGCCTCTTTACAAGAATGAGTAGTTGTCATGTACTCTACTTTTGTAGTGGACAAAGTGACTAGAGCCTTTCACTTATGCATCCAACTAACTGCACCACTAAACATCATGAAAACATGTCCATTGGTAGATCTTCTTCTATCAATGTCACCTGCCCAAGGTGAATCCAAATATCCATGAATGCAAACTGAATTGCGAGGTCCAAAAGGATAACCATGTAAAAATAAGGAATACTCAAACGTACCCCTCAATTACCTAAACACTCTCTTAACTGCATCCCAATGCACCCTAATAGGATTAGTCATATATCAACTAAGGACTCACAATGCTTGGGAAATGTCTGGTCTTGTATAGACCATAGCATACATCAAGATACCAACAACACTCGCATAAGGTATTGTAGACATGTCCTCCATCTCAGTAGGAGATTTTAAACAATCCTCCACTGAAAGCTTCATCCCCTATAACACTAGAATAGCTATTTGTCTACAAGATATCATGTTGAATCTCTCCAACACATAGTTAACATACTTACTTTGGCTCATCCAAAGCTTTCTTCTAGCTCTATCTCTAATGATCTCAATCCCAATAATATATCTTATTGTACCTAGATCTTTCATTTCTAACTAAGACTTCAAATTTGAAATCATTCTTCTACCATTTCCAACAAACAACATATCATCCACATACAGGATTATGATAAGAATGTGAGCATTTTTAGATTTATAATATACAGAATGGTCAGAATTACATCTCAAAAATCCCATAGACAACACATAGGTGTCAAACTTTCGATACCACATTATAGGATACTATTTCAAACCATATAGAGATTTGGTCAACTTACAAGCAAGGTTTTCTTTACCTTTTTCAACGAAATTCTCTAGCTGTGACATAAAAATTTCCTCCTCCAAATCATCATGAAGGAACATTGTCTTCACATATATTTTCTCAACTTTAAAGTCATAAGCTACTACAAGTGATAACAAGAATTGAATGGATGTTATCTTAGCTACAGGAGAGTATATTTTACAATAATCAATTCCCTCCACCTGTGAATACCCTTTTCCACCAGTCATTCCTTGTAATTCTCAACACAACCATCTAGACCCAATTTCTTCTTGAACACCCATTTACATCCAACAACCTTTTGTCCTTCAAGAAAAGGTACCAGATCTCATGTAGCATTCTTCGTCAATGCATACATCTCTTCATTCATGGCTTCCATCTAGGAATCTACATCATGCATACCCATATCTTCTCTAAGAGTCCTAGGCTCATAAGTGTTACTAATCAAAGAAAATATGCAACTGGAATCCAACAAAGATTATCCAAACATATAAGGTGAATAACCATATTTGTGACCAATTCTCACCAATGTGACCAATTTTTTGGTGTCATAAAATTGTCTTCTCAGCTAGGAGCTTTATCTCCAAAGCATTTGCACCCTTAGGTACCCAAAAAGCATGACCATAAATTGTAGAAACAACGGTCTTCTTCTTTGTTTTATCTGATGGTGAGGATGAAGAATCCCAAGCCCTTTTCTTGGACTTCATAGAAGTACTATTGTACTAAACCATGCATGTATCCAGCCTATACAAGGTGCCAATTTGAACACCCTTATCAAGCACCATATAGCCTCTTATCATCTTACATCCACCACTTGAGAAAACAACCTGCAAACCCACTTCGCCAAGATTGTTGACTGAAATTAAGTTTCGTACCAAATCAGGGATATGCAATACACCATCAATCCCCTTCACTCTACCATCGGGGAATTTGATCTTGACTCACCATGACCAACAACATTCAGGTGAGATTTATTGTGTGTAAAAATGTGTCTAATCTAAACAACACACTCAATGAATCATTGTTTGATTGATTCTATATAATCTAAGCTAAATAAGCATAAATCAACCAAGGTGACTCATTGCCTTCTAGTAGACAAGAGTATGAATTTTTATATCAGATCATTGTAAAATCCAGTGACTTTAGGCTCTATCTAAATGAAGGATTTGAAAGATTAAATTAAATGATATGCAAGTTTAAGCTAATGATTTATCCATTATTTAAGCAAATGAAAGAAATGTGATTTCTATATCATGCATGCAAATAAACTAAATAAAATATAAATATGATAATCAATTAATGATATCTATAAATTCAACAGCATTTTTCTATTTCACCATTTTTTTCTCAGAAGAATAGAGGCGTGATTATATAGAAATCTTGTCAAAAATGGACAAACACGATCGATTAATGAAGAGCGGTTGAGATTCATTCTAAGCTAGCACAATCCATGTGCAACTAATTTTATTGGTCGAGAGAATAGGTTAAATCCAATGGTTAATCAGTTATTTTGGAAACTTCCAAAGCTGAAAGGAAGTTACTAAATTGAAGGATGAGTTAACAGAATTGATTTTCTAGTTAACTGGTTTGTTTCCAAAATGATGATAAGTTAATCTTTAGTTAACTGAACTTATTTGATTTTTTTCCAAAATGATAATCAATTACATAATTGATGACTTAAGAATACACTTTTGAATTAATTAAATGATTTTAATGTATTTTTCTGCAAATTGTGATGACATAATTAATTTTAATTCCTTTTTGTGATTAATTGACAATTCTTATTTATTTAATCAACATCCTAAGACATTACTTAAATAAATAGTATAAGGTTGATTTAATTTTCAACAAAATTAGGATTTAGGAATTAATTAATTAATCATGATCAAGTGCAATGATCGAATGGGACCTAGAGTTTAGGTCAAAATAAGATTGAGAAGTTGAACTGCCTTGGGTTAAGACTCAGGGGATTTAATCAAGATTTTGGGTTTTCTTGATGAACAATCAAGATTAGGGGCTTAAGGTTTTGTAGACCATTTTTGGGTGATTACATTTTCCCCTCTTTGAATTGATGTGCGATCAGCGCATTGATTCAAAGAATAGTTTGCGTTGAGACCAAGAATAGTTTGATGTGAACTGATGAAACTACTCTCAAGTCAATTGATTCAAAGATATTGATTCCAAACTTGATTGGACTAGAACTGATGAAGATCAAAATGGTCAGTTTAATGTGAAGCGATGAAATTGAACACATGTTGATCGATCTATGATGATAGATAAATAAAAATAACTAATTTGATTCGATGTGATGAAAATAATTAATGCCAGAAAGTCTCTTAAATTGTTAGATTGGTTTGAATGAATAACCAATTTGATGTTATGCAATTAAATTGATTACCATTAAGAGATCGATTAGCGAAATTGACCTGATTTGATGCGATGAAGCCAATTGATTTGAAGAGAACAATATCAGTTTGATTTGAAGTGATGAAACCGATATGCCCCTAGAGATTTTTTGATGACAAAGAATATCAACTTGATGTGGTACGATGAAGCTGAGATGCCCCTTACATTGGGGTATTGTTTGATTTGATGGTTTGATTGCTTGATTAAAGATTTACACATTTCTTGATATTTGATGATGTGATCATTGAATTATTGATGTCATGATCATGCCCCCTCAGGAGTGAATCAAAATATGGCTAGGTGTCCCAATGATCAGAAGTAATTTGATTGATAAAATGATGCAGGAAGAGATTGATTTGATTTGGACGATGTTGTAAGTGTTTAGGACACATTTTGCACTTGTTTTAGGTGTTGTTGACCAAGTTTGACGAAAATCTTGGCAAGGTTTGACCAAAATTTTGGCACATTAAAATCTTTTAGGAGAAATTCCCACTTTCTTGGAGCTCAAAAGAATATTTTGCAAGTGGTCAGAGTGTTTGACTAAAAATTCAAATTATGATTTAAACAAATAAAATGATCTTAGATTTCAATTTTGATCCCGAAAATGGATTCAAGCCTTACTTTTCACTGGAGAGAGAATCGATGCAATGTTATCATGCTATCAAACTACAATGCAAGAGCTAACATCAATTTAACCTAGGAATTAGTCATTGGAATTTTGTTTTCTATTTTTATCACTGAGCGTTTGGGACATCAGAGTCAATACAACCCTTACTGGTGCCACTATGACCATTAGGATATAAGTATGGATTTTATCAAATAAAATGTAGGAAACCAACATAAGCACCGAGGTATTAAAGCTAAAATTACCTTAACATTGTTTCCAGATGATTTTGCAAGGGTACACCAGTGTCGAGGCATACCAAGTCAAGATAACCATGAGTGTGATCTTGCGTAAACAGATAGATTAATAACAATCAAGGAGATAGTTCTGACCTCACCTTGGCGTGCAAGTAAACAAAGTTGAGGTATGTGAGTCTTTTCCACCTTAATGTGGAAGCTCTTATCATAGACACCCAGTTTACTTTGATGTTGTAGGATCATTGAGACCATGCCAACAAGAAGAAATCAAAGAAAAGATGAATAAAAGCATTGATAACAAACAGCAAGTAAGAAAATGTTCAACATACCTTCAACAAGTTTGTGAGTGTTATAGGTTTGTCTATGAAGGGTGTTGAGAAACACCATCATGATTGTGGGTGTATAGTGTTGATAAACACAGTTGTGTGCTTGAGTGTTATTAAATGAATATTAGGGTTAATGATGTGTTATCCAATGTATATTGAGAAACATATATGTGTTCAAATAAGTAGAGTTCAGAACTACTATTGATTAGGGTGTTGAGAAACATCACTATGTCAGTGGAAACTTGTCCATCAGGAATGAGTAAGATACTGGCTTTGGTTTGGTTCATCAAACTAATCAAATTTGAAATCTTGCCCCTAGTAACAAACTCTAATTCAAGATGACTGACTTGACTTAGACTACTAGGAAAAACCCGATTCGATTGCCTCCAGACTATGACTCTGATCATTTTCAAGCCACAAGGGTTCTTAGAATATCCAAAGTGTCATGAAAGTGACTGAAAGCTATGTACAAACTGAAACAAATGGTAGGAAAGCATGAAGAATGCCAAGAGTTTTCTTGATAGATGGAGATCTTGAGTACAAGAGGCCCATTTTTACCAGGTTTTCACCTACTTGGCAGAGATTCTATTTTTTCTACCAAGGCACCTATTTACCAGGTTTTCACCAAGGCACTTTTTTCTCTTTTTCAGTTTTTTTGTATTTTTCTCTTCTTCTTTTTTTTTTTTTTTTTGTTAATTCATCAAGGTGCCTATTGCTAGGTTTTTACCAGGATGATCATTTTTTAGGAATTTTTCTAATTTTTAGCTTTTTCTCGGGAAATTTTTCACTTTTTCTATCTTTTTTAGGACAATATAGGTATGTACGTGTGGTTGGATACCGAGAATAGTCATGTGTATAATTTATTCAGGTTGAGAGTGTTGATGGGCTCCCAAAGCTTTTCTCCTTCTATTGTAGAGATTTGATAGGCTCTAGACAAAAATGATGGAGTAATGATACTGGGACCAAACAAGTTGGATTTGAACTTCCCCTTTCGTTCTTGATGTGATTGATTGTGGGGATTTTATCTCAACACTAGGCCACCAACCTAAAGCTCTCTAGTTTTTACCTTTTTATTGTATCCTCTTGACATTATCTTCTGATATACTTTGAGATGATCAAATACCACTTGTCAACGCTCATCCAGTAGTTCTAGCTCTTGCAGTTTTGAGATTATAGAATCTTCATCTATTATCATCCTATGTAAATAAACCCTTAGAGATGGCATCTCTTCCTCTATGGGAAGGACTACTTATTTTCCATATATTAGATCAAAAGTTTTTTCTCTAGTAGGCATTCTAATACATGTTCTGTAAGCCCATAACGCAAGATTGATTCGCAAATGCCTATCCTTTCTTCACTTATTCACAGTGAGATGCAAGATCTTTAATAGATTCTTATTTGAGGCCTCACTCTTCCCATTTCCTTGTGGATAATAGATAGAAGAATAGTGTTTCTTTATTTTGAGCTTAGCACAAAGTTCTTTTATATCATTGTTCTTAAATTTCCCCCCATTATCAGTTACAATGGATGAGTGGATACTATATTAGCAAATTATGTAGTTCAAAATTAATAGAACCACATGTTGTCCTATTTCTTTTGTGAGTGGAAGTGCTTCAACCCACTTATTGAAGTATTTTTTGGTCGTTATTATGAACTTATCTCCATTTGAAGAGGACGGGTATATCTCCCTGATGAGGTCAAATTTTCATTGTTGAAAGGGCCAATGTGTGATGAAAGGAATAAGCTCTCTAGCTGAAGCATTTATAATATTTCCATGCAGCTAGCATTTCTTACAAACTTTGGATTACCTTATTGCTTCTTTCTCCATGTCTGGCCAATAGTAGCCAACTCTTAGTAGTTTTCGAGCTAGAGTCAGACCATTAGAATAAGAATCACAAATACCTTCGTGGACCTTGGCTAACGCACATTTTGACTCTTCATTTTCTAGACACCTAATAAATGTACCATCTTGTCCTTTCCTATAAAATTCATTTTCTATGATAACATGATATCATGAGCCATTTTCGATCAAGTTTCATTTTTTCATTGCGGGTTAACTCATCAGGAATGACCTGATCGCATAGGTAATTGTAAACATGTTGCTAGTGGGATGATTCTTGTACTAGGACAAAATAGATCATCTAGGACTCAAAAGAGCTATATGTTGGGTAATGGAGCTCTTCTACCAGGAACTCATAACATAAGTCTTATCCTTGTTGTGGTAAGGAGGCTAGTGTAGTCATTGCATGGGGAGCTATGTTTTCACTTATCAGAATCTGTTGGAACGTGAAGAAAGTGAAATACTTTTTAAAATCATCAACCATTATTTTGTAAGGTATTATTTTATCATCCCTTGTCTGATAGACATCATTGATTTGGTTTATTACCAATTGAGAGTCATCACGAATATGTAGCTCATAAATGTTCCATTCAATAACTAATTTCATTCCATTCACTAACGCTTCATATTTAGAAATATTGTTTGTATAAGGAAACCAGAGCTTGTATTCCTTAGGAATAGAATAGCTTTGAGAAGTGATAAATAACACACCTTCACCTGAGCCTTGTTGAGTGAAATAACTGTCAAATAACATCTTCTAGGATCTATGAGTGATGTGCATAATAGATCCATCTAGAAACTCTATGTTGATAGGTTAAGCATCCTGTAAAGGGGCTTCATCCAATTGGTCTGCAATGGCTTTCCCTTTGATAGTGTTTCATTCGACATACTCAATGTCAAACTCACTAAGGATTGTGACCTATTTAGCTAACATGTTAGTCAAGGTAGCTTTCCTCATAAGGTATTTCAGTGGATCAATCTTTTCAAAACATTTTATAGAGTTTGCCAGCATATAATGCCTTAGTTTTTGTGATGCAAATACTGTTGAAAATATATTGCAGGCTAGGTGACTAAGAGTGGGGGGTAAATCAGGAACTAGGAAAAATTGTTCAATTTTATCCTTTATTATGTTGACTAATCTAATTGCATGCATGGAACAGAAAAGTAATGAACATTCATAACACTTGACACAATATTTGTTTACCCTGAAACCTTCCAAATAGAAAGTAAAATTGGGGTGGGGATGATACCCACAAGATTTAGAACTGCAATAATAAAGTTGGTCGGTTAAGGCTAACAAATGACCACTTTTGATGGTTTGCCCTGTTAGGAGCAATAAGGACTGTTAGGTCCACCTTGTGAAAGGATTTATACAATACAGTAAAGTATGCACTCTATTAGGAGATTTGATAAGGACTGTTAGGTCCACCCAGTTAAAGGATTTTGACTGATACACTTGTTAGGATGAACCAGTGAATGATCTCTATGCAACTCTGATTTTTTGAATAAGATCCTTTGAAGTAATATTGATCACCTAAATGTGATAGATGAGTATTTGTTGTTCCTTTATACTATTGTAACCTTCTAATGAATCTGTCTCTTCATATTTGCATCTGTAATTTATTCATATATCCATTCTTACATTCTTCTTTGGATAAACAAAATGTCTTACATATATACCTTATCCAAATAAATTACCTTTACAATTTGGCTACACTTATATTAAATAGTATCAAACAATATATACTAAGTCGGCCCAATGCTGATACTCGAGTCCAGTAATCCACTCGGGTGATATACTGACACTCGGGCGACATAGTGAACTGGAAACTCTAGCACTCAGTCTACATTGGGTGCTTGGGAAACATTAATCACCTGGAGATAGTATGAATCTTGGGTAACACAAGTGACTCGGGTGATACTGTTAACTACTCGGTCGACACTGCAACAGCTTAGCTCAATCAACACTTCTTGAGTTGTTGGCTCGGTCAACACTGTAACCATATGAATGACTAAGTTTTTTGGCACTAATTGACAACATGTCTTTCCATAAGGTCTAAAATATCCCTTTGGCATTAGTGACAAAAACACTTATCATACCAAAAACTCTGAACAAACTGATAAGTCAAAACTCCCCCTTACCATGTGCTTGGGTACTTGCTTGGTTTTGATTACTGCTCTGCAACTCGGTTACAACTGACTCTACTTTTTATTTTCCAAAACTATTTTTGTAACTCTACTATATGTATATATTCCTCTTCTTTGTACATGTATTTCCTCATATATATACAAATTATATCTTCTTTCCCCCTTGTTTTCTACACAAATGCCAAGAAGCATATCTACAAGGTAATACCAAAATATGAAAGGAAATCACTATGTACCTTCAGAATTTGAGATAAGCTCTTGTCCCAATTGTCTTGCAACACCTTTAGGATGTGCAACTCAATCTAAATTTCTTCAGACAACTCCGTCATAAGCTTTGTAACTAAAAATTTGTTATCATGGATGAGTGTCTTTGCATGAGAAATATGTTTTTGTATGACATAGATATGAGGAAGGAGTTGGCTTTGTATAGTTGATAGGGATTCCCTTGTTCTTCCTTCTTCCCTCAGTAGCTCTACCTACAGATCAGTCAGATACTTGATCTTAACAAAATGTGTTGAACTTGAACTTGGATCAAGTGCCAACTGGTTTGCACTTGCCTTCAAATCAGTGTCAATCTTTGTCAGCTTGTCCTTTATTTCAATGGTAAAGTTGGAAGTGTCACTCAAATTTACAAATAATGCAACAAAATTATTCACATTTGTTTCTAGAGAGCTAATGATAGTGGTTAGCTTCACCTGATCTATTGCAATCTTACCTGCAACGTTCTCTAGAACCTTATTTTCAAATTTTCTCTCTGCCTTTTGCAGTAATTTCTCCTTACCACCAAGATCATGATTAAAATTGTGGACAATGTCAACAAGTTAGTCCATTATAGATTCATCCTCATCAACTTCAATCTCTATTGAATCAAGGAAAATACCTTTTATATCCTCTAGTACTCTGTTCATTTTCTTCTCAGCTTGAAGCTTCTATTATTTTGCTCTTTTCTTTCATAGTTGATGCAGGAGCATCTACGCAATCCTTAAGACTTAGAAGTTTTTGGCTTGTATTAGACCTTATCCAAGTCAAAGAGGTGTCTTTTCTTTGAGGCCTTAGTAGGTCATGTGTACTAGGTGAGTTAGTGATAGCACTAAGGTCACCAATTAGTCATCGTTAGTTGTTTTGGCTAGTTTAGGCTTAGTTCATCTAAAGTTGGGATTTGGGTCCAAAATGTGTTCTGGACCCATGAATGATGTAAAATAGGCCTTAAGGTCATTAAATGGTGTTATTTCATCAAACTAAATCACCTAGAGGCCCTAGATTCTATCCTAGAGGCCCTAGATTCTAGTTTACATAGTTAATGCAAAAGATGCCAAAAGTTGTCATGACAACTATATAGTCAAAAAATGGAAGCACTTCCATTTTAGACTTGTTTATCCTTCTGAGTAAGTGGTTTGGGTTCATGAAAAGTGCCTTGAATGGGTTCCTAATATTGACATGGCTTCCCTCCTGTTCTATCCTTCTTTCCACTCTTGTTTAGTCTAATTTCTGCATTCTGAACAGCATGCTGGTGATTCTGGGCTTCAGGGTCAAGGTTGACCTTTTAGGTCTATGTCCACCTCAACCCTAACCTAGGTCAAGGTCAACCTTGACCCTGACCTAGGTCAAGGTTGACCTCAACCTTGACCCAGGGTTCAGATCCTAGGGTCTCATAGTTTTGGATGTCGGTCTTTGCAAAAAGTATTTTCCCGCTTCTGGGCTGGCTATTTCAGGTTCCAAAGTGTCGATTCCTAAATTATATTTAATATAGGTCCTCTCCTAGGGGTAAAGGTTCAGAATTACAAATTTGAGACCAGATTTGGATACCCTTTTCGGCTTTCTTTCAGATGGCGCGAACAGATTTTCTGTCAGATCTGTGCAAGTCAAGGTTGACATTATTGGGTCAGGGTTGACATTTGTGGGTCAAGGTCAACCTTTTTCATAAGACAAAATTAGAATGGAAAAATATTTTTGGGTTTTGTTCGTCTCTGCATTTCAGTTCGGAATCAACTATCAATTTTTCCAGAAATAGTCTACAGACCTCAGAAAATAGCATTCTTTGATCTGCAATATTTCAAGGTTAGTGCATTTCTCCTATTTCTTCAATTACTATCATATATCATATCTATACATATAATTAACAGA
>MU227132.1:2341537-2363762 GCA_018584345.1 Thuja plicata
CATTCAAAGACTTTAAAGTTTATCAAATGGATGTAAAGTCAGCTTTTCTGAATGGTGACTTGAAGGAAGAAGTCTACATAGAATAGCCTGAAGGATTTAATCTTTCAGATGAACCAGACATGGTATGCAGATTGAAGAAAGCACTCTATGGTCTTAAACAGGCCTCAAGAGCTTGGTATGAGAGACTTGATGGTTATCTTACCAAGATTGAATTCAAGAAAGGATGCAGCCGATTATAACCTATTCACAAGAGAGACACCAGATGGATTATTATTAGTTGCCATATTTGTTGATGACATTATCTTCAGAGGTAATGACAAGCTCAGTACAGCATTTGCAAAAGAAATGCAGAATGAATTTGAAATGAACATGATTGGTCCTATAAAATACTTTTTGGGACTGAATGTAAAGCAAATAGATAAAGGTATATTCATTAATCAATCAAAATATGTGAAGGAAATACTTAAGACCTTCCAGATGGAAGACTGTAAGCCATTATGCACTCCCATGATAACAGGAAGCAATCTTTCAAAAGATGATGATTCCACAGTAGTTGATAAGACATTGTACAAATCTATGATTGGTAAACTCATTTATCTAACTCAATCTAGACCTGATATATCTAATGCAGTTGGCATTGTTGGAAGATTTGTAGTTGAACCCAAGCAGAATCACCTAATGGCAATCAAGAGGATATTCAGATATCTAAAGGGAACTATAGACTATGGTTTATGGTATCCTAAATCAGATAATGTAAAACTTCATGTGTATACAGATGCAGATTGGGAAGGTTGTATTGATGATAGGAAGAGCACTTCAGGAGGAGCAGTATTTCTTAAAGACAGGTTGGTTTCTTGGATAAGCAAGAAGCAGAACTATATTTCTCAATCAACAGCAGAAGCTGAATATGTTGTAGCAGCACTGAATTGTTCAACCATGGTTTGGATCAAGCAGATGGTTAAAGACTTTGGCATTTAGGTTGATTATCCTATTGTTATTCACTGTGATAATACTAGCACTATCAACATATCTAAGAACCCTCTAATGCATGCAAAGACAAAACACATAGAGATCAAGTACCATTTTTTAAGAGAAAAGGTTGCAGACAAAGAAGTGAAATTGGACTATGTGAGCACCAAAGAACAGTTGGAAAATATTTTCACAAAGCCCTTATCAAAGGATACTTTTGAGTATCTCAGGGAAAATTTGGGAGTAATTCCCTCTCCTGAGTCTGTTTAGAAGAAGTAGCAAGGACATCAGTCATTAAGTGACTGATGAATGGTTGACTACTCTACTTCTAGAGTAGTACCTGTGCCTAAAGATCTATGGCACCCTTTGCCATTGATGTCAAAGGGGGAGTATGTACTAAGGGGGAGCATGTACTCTGGGGGAGTATATACATGGAAAACAACACAGTCAGAGGAATTGCAGCAGTATAGAGAAATCTTTGATGAGGATATTGAGAAGATTGTAAAAGAAAGAGGACACCGTGAACAGAAGATGTTTTTTGATATCATATGTTTTCATCAATGTCAAAGGGGGAGATTGTTGGAGATTTGATTCTATTCAGTTGATTGATTGTATGTTTGTCATTAATGACAACATATAATACATAGTAGTGATTCTGTATGTACTTATTAGAATGATGACATGAATACTTGCATGGTTAGATACATGTTTTTGACATGTTTATTATGTTATGTTCATATACGTAGATCCAGATATGATTTTTCAGTCAAGTTGTGTAATTTTGTTATTGGCAGCTATAGTTCTAGAAGAGTATCTATTCAGAGTTGACGTATGTAACATGTTTCTTGAGTTGCACCTATCTTTAGGATATGTGTGTGCATATTCATGATTAGTTATGAGTTGACGATAGTTATCTAAAGGCGCCAAACGTGTTTCAAGAAGATTACAAAGTTAGAGTTAATTTGGTGAGGCCAACTTAGTGAAGTGTCGCGTCTATTCAGTTTATACTTGCACAGTTGTAATTATGCTTGCGTGCTTAGAGCCAACAAGGATGTTATGAAGAGTTGTCTTGCAGGTCCCATGATCTCATACAACCCTAGGTTTGACTGGTTGAATATATACTTTGTCACAATCAACTAGGAAGCATATGTCATCCTTATATTCTTTTACCAATTGTTTGGAAATTTTGAATCTATTCTGCATTTTCTCTCTGAAACTTTCAAAGTAAGAATCCATGATGCTTTCAAAATTATCTCTTAATTCTGCTATAAACTCATTTATTCGATAAACTATAGGCATCTCCTTCTTCCATACAACTGTGCCTTTTGAAGGGAAAAAATTTTGAACATAAAAGAATAAGTAGACCAAGAGTGAACCAAACTTACATGGATTGGTCTTAGATGCCTGAATGCTCGCCATGTTTTTTCTCAGTTGGATGAGTTGCAACTCGGAAAGGTTGAATGACAAATTTCTCTTCACCACTTTGTATGCCAAGTCTACAGCCTCACATAGAACACTGTTTGGTCGGCTTGAGCTATATATCTTGTGTGTAATCACATGAATTCTGAACTTTATCTCAATTTCAGTGACTTCATTCAACTTCATGTCTCTTCCATCCCACTCGGAAAGAGTCTTCTTGTCTAGTTCATCTTGGGGTAGGGTTTTGGTTGCTTTAGGTTTGTCGAGCATAGGGTAACCTGTCACTCAGTGTACCATCAAATTAGTGATTTTCATGGGTTGCTCCAACCAGAGATGCATGTCATGAACATGGCTCAGAATAAACCTCATCCATTTTATCTTAAAGTTCTTTGGCATATGCAAGATGTGGGTTAAACCCTTGACTTCAAGGTGCTTGTGTTCCAGCTTCAGGATTCCGTCTACACAAAGTGCTTAACATACTTTTTTCAGCTAAAATGTGCCTAGCTATTGAATGTTGCAATTATAGAAACTTTGAATGTCATTAATAAATAGTACCTTAGGAGGAATTTGGGAATGGGCTCCCATTGGATCTATCTCCTCTCCAATCGCTAGATGAAGTTTGAACTTTGGCGGTTCGCAGACAACATTCCTCACTAACATATGGATCCCTTCTTGACCTTACTGCTGGATGAAAGATGCCATAACACTTGGAGGATTGATGAAACTCTGCTACAATTAAATCTTCTAAACACAAATTATCTCTGAAATCGTTGTGCAAACTGTAAAACATGGTAAAAAATTACCCTTCGATTTCACCATTTATGAGAATTTCACCATAAAGTTTTCATTAAATTCTCTGTACATAGTAGTTTTCATAGCTCGGGTAGTTCTCCCAGGCTAACTCGGAAGCTCAGCAAAAACTAAATTTGCATCTTTGAAACCATTCAACCTGACTTAACTCGGTAAAGCCAGAGTAAGTCAGTTATGACTGAGATCCTGACTCGATTAGAACCATAATGTGTCCCAGTGCATCAATATGCAAATTTGGACTTGCTAGCATATCTGGAACTGGTGTATGAAGGCTTGTATGCATAGTTCCAGTTATCTCTTACATATTTATTCAGAGATGGTGGATCCACCCAATTCACTATTTTGGGTACCATTTGATCCTTCATTATTTTGGTCTAAATTATCAGGAGACTTCCTTACCCACTACTGACTCATCTGAGTTTTGATTTTAGAAGCTTTTTCTTTGCCTTTCTCAAAACTAGTATCCACTTTTTCTCTATTCCTACAATTATTTCTTAGATGACCAAGTTGTTTGCACACATAACATCTCTTAGTAAGATTCTTTTTTTTGAGATGAGTCTTTGCACAATTTGCACCAATGTACCCATACTCGCCGCAATGACAACATCAGCTCCATATGTTGTAATCTCAACCAAAAATTTCTTTAGCTAATTGTTTAGCAGGGTTCCACTTCTTAGTTTTGCACTCAGAAGACTTATGACCGTGTTTCTTACAATTGAAACATTTTCCTTCAAACTTAGGTTTCTCATTGCATTCACTTGCCATATGTCCATGTTTTTGCACCTATAGCATTTTCCATTAAACTTTGACTTCCCATTGCTCCAACACTTGTTTGATGTGTGCCCTAACTTACCACAATCATTACAAGTAGGTTTCTTGTTCTTTTGAGCTCCTTACTGTGAGGATTCACCTTGTTCAGTATAACCTAATCCAGTCTGTCCATAATGTCTAAATTGAGTTTTCTCTATCAACTAATCCATGCTTACTTCTAAATTCATCATACTTTCACTAGTTTGCTTTTCAGTATTGAGATCATTTTGTAGTCTTTCATTTTCAGTCCTCGGATTGATAACTTCTTGATTTGCACTATTGAGTTTATTTATCATATCTGCTTGTTGAAGTGACAAATTATGGATTTCATTTTCTTTTTTCTTCTTGCGCCATATCTCTGTCATTCTCTGCTTGGTTCTTTTGCTCCATGACTTCACATATTCTGAATGAATGAATTTCTTGTTCTCTTTTCAACTTTCTGACTTCTTAATGTAAGTTGAGATTCTTTGCAAGTAGATCTTTAATGGTTGCATCAGCTTCTTCAAAACTTCTTTCTTTGCATAAATCTTCAATTCTTTCTTCTATGTAACCTTTGTCATTCATTTGCACTGCTAATTATTTTCTTCTTTTCAGGGAATGAGAGAGTTGCTCGTTGAGTTTTCTGATTTGATCCATGGCCACTTGTAGATCTATCTTTTCATTTTCAATGGATTTCTCCAGTCTATATATTTCCATTTCCTCTGATCTATGAGAAAACTGTTAGACTTCTGATAAGAGAACCTTAGCTCTGATACCAATTTTTAGAAATATATTGTAGGCTAGGTGACTAAGAGGGGGGTGAATCAGGAACCAACAAAACTTGTTCACTTTTATGCTTTATTATATTGACTAATCTAATTGCATGCATGGAAGAGAAAATTAATGAACATTCATAACACTTGACACAATATTTGGTTACCCAAAAACCATCCAAATAGAAAGTAAAACTGGGGTGGGGATGATACCCTCAAGATTTAGAACTGTAGTAATAAAGTTGGCCAGTTAAGGCTTACAATTGACTACTTCTGATGGTCTTCCCTATTAGGAGAAATAAGGAATGTTAGGTCCACCTTGTGAAAGGATTTATACAATACAGTAAAGTATGCACTCTGTTAGGAGATTTGATAAGGACTGTTAGATCCACTCAGTTAAAGGATTTTGACTGATACACCTATTAGGATGAACCAATGAATGATCTTCTATACAACTCTAATTTGTTGAATAAGATCCTTTGAGGTAATACTGATCACCTGAATGTGATAGATGAGTCTTTGTTGTTCCTTTATACTGGTGTAGCCTTCTAATAAATTTATTTCTTCATATTCGCATATGTAATTGATTCATATATTCATTCTTACATTCTTCTTTGGATAAACAAAATTTCTTACATATATACCTTATCCAAATCAATTACCTTTACAAGTCAGCTACACTTATATTAAATAGTATCAAACAATATTTACTAAGTCGGCCCAGTCCTGATACTCAGGTCCAGTAATCCACTCGAGTGATATACTGACACTCAGGTGACATAGTGAATTGGAAACTCTGGCACTCAGTTGACACTGGGTGCTCAAGCCACATTGATCACTTGGAGATACTATGCAACTCTGGTAATAGAGGAGACTCAGGTGATATTGTTAACTACTCAATCAACACTACAACTACTTAGCTTGGTCAACACTTCAAGCAGTTGGCTCATTCAACACTGTAACCATACGAATGACTAAGTGTTTTGGCACTAATTGAAAACATGTCTTTCCATAAGGTCTACAAATACAACTTCCAAACAAGCCTTCTTAATCACTTAGCAGTTCATCTCACACAATACCAAAGTTCTATTGATGTAGTAAATAGCTTGTTCTTTCTTGTTCTCATCCTATTGTGAAAGGAGTGTGTAGAGCCTCCCTAATTTCCCTTATATGTTTAACATCATGAAGGATGGGGAGGGGATTTATTCTTGTATTCATGTATATGTTGAACCCGTGTGAGATGGTACCCTCGGGGTGATCTCTTGTCTACTTGATTTATGTGACCTGTCTAAGACTTGAGATGTATTGTGAGATCATGTTTTGTTATGATATGACTATTTGAGATGATATTTTGATACTGTTATTGTGAGAACCTACCCCGACCCATCATAGCATAGCTGACATTTTCATACTTTGATTATCATGATGATACATTATTTTGATGCATTGACTTTGTTGGTGTTTTGAAATGATTTATGCTTTGGAAAGCTACCAATATACCTATGGATAAATCTTCAAGAGTGTTTAATTCCAAGTATGGTAAATCTGAGTTAATTGGACCAACTAAAGGTACAAAAATTCCCTTTACACTTTTGGCTCTACAAGACCAAGGGGGTTACTCCTAATCTAGCTCAACATATACTACTTTGCAACTTTCTCTAGATTTAGAATAATAGAAAATGATAAGAAAATATTGAATGGAAACCACTCACTCATTAATTCTTAGTTATCATGAAGAACATACAACAAATAGCCATGAAACTTGAAAGGATTTCAGAGTTATTTTATATTTTTAGATTATAGCCAAACCCAACTAAACATGTATCAATACAGAAAATATCAATTTCTGGCCAATGCCTTATCCATTGGGCAATATCCTTTAGGCAGATTTAGAAAAATAGAAATCAACTAATGTCAAAGATTCCAAGCCATAAATACTACTATCCCAAACCCATACTTCTTATAAGATCCTAAGGCTTACCAAAATGAATCTATATTTTATTCAGAGAAGTATTTAATTTGATCCAAGATCAAAAATCAAAAATAATAACATATACACAAATAAAATCTATGCAAATGAATTACAAAATTCATAACTCATGAGATAAACACCGAAGGAGAGATTGAAATCTGGATATTTGTATTAAGTGTAAAGAATCATACTTTTGTATACAAAATGCAATTAGATATATACCACTTCAATAAACTATAGAGACCTTAAACCCTTTAATTAAACTTCTGACACTTATCTAATACAATTTGCTAAATCCACTGACTAAAAACTTTACATGTATTTCTCACTACTCAACTTTCTAGCCCTTTTCCCAATGATATTGAGAATCCTTTTATATATGAGGATTGCAACAAGCTATGGATCATTTGGACAAGAGACAAGATACATGGCTCACATAAAATACAAAAATACAAGAGAAACCAAAACTGAGTTGTTACACAAATTTCCCAAGTATTTTTTCATCTGGCCACATAGCCCTTGCAACTGCTCCAAACTTCTGTTGAGCCCGCCAAGTGTAAATTGTCATCTTTGTCCATTTATGAAGACATACCTATGTATTTTTTGTCCATCAAAATGTTAGGGAACTATTATATGTTGAAGAAAAACCATGAACCATCCCTTTCCCTCTTAATCACCTGCATTTTATTTTCCATTCCAAGATGTAAACACCTCATCACTGGGCCAAGGGAAGTTAATAACTTCATTTTTCTTGTTATTTAACTCATCCCATTGTATCTTCATTTTCTCAACTTCCTTTTTCAATAATCCAAAATATGATCTGGCATTCTCGATTGTTTCCACAGTTTGAACAGACAAAGGTGTGTTTTCAAGGTTGATGATATTGTTCATTCTTCTTGACAAATCATCACCCATCTCCCTCATCCATCTAGCTTCACTTTTTAATTTACCACATTTTTTGATGATTCTAGGGAACATCTCAAAATGAGCTTTTTAGTACTCCTTTCTTAATGTCATGGCTTTTTTCTGGATGATGCTTCTTCTTATGTCCAAATCCAACAAGTCCTTGAGAAGTTTGTAAGTGGCCTTTATTTTAACTTCAACATTTTCTTCCCTTTTGCATAAAGAATAGAATAATTTCAACTCAATCTTCCTTCCTATCCACTCTTGCACAATTTTATCCAACCTAGCCTTATCTTCTTCAAAAGAATCTAAAATGATCATTTTTTTTTCCATTCAAGTAAGTAGAAGTAGGTTCTATATTACCAGCAAAATTCATGATTGTATCCTCACTTTTTCCTCATACCTTTGTTGCACCAATGATTGTGCACTCTGAAGATTTGAGCTTTCTTCTTCCATACTTCCTCTTACTTCTTCCAATATCCTCCTTTTTGCTACCAATTTCTCATTTTCATAGTTGAGCTCTACTTCTAAAATGGAACTAGATGGCATAGGTGAAGGAGGAAATTCAATAATGGGACTAGAAGATGATGGTTGGGAAGGATCCTGAGCAATCATCCTTTAAAGAGATACCTGGACTAATTTTTGTCCGATCAGATGAGCAATTATCTTATCTTTCTCAATGAGCTTTTTGTTCAAAACATTATATGCCTTAAGCAATACTTCCATTTTAATCCTAGTATCTTCCTTTTCCTTAGCATGTGTCTCTGCCACCTTCATATTGAACTTATTAGACTCTAATACGATGCTTGATGCTTCCAACCCTGAAGTTTCTCCAACTCTTTTTTACTAACAAGCTGCCTGAATAATCAGTTGGGACAATTTTATTTCAATTCATTCCTTCTTCTCTCTTTAATGGCCACATGACTAATACAACATGATCATTATTGAACTTAACCCCTTTGATTTATTGTTCAGCTTCTTCTAGTGAAGCGTGTATAGTTTTTGTCTCCTTTCTAACAGCATCAAAAATAATTGCATCTACAATGTCCCATTCTGGAAGAAGGAGGACTCCTATTTTCCCGATTAGTGATCTTCCTTCTTCAGGGGTGACCTTCCAAAATTTTTCTAGCATTTATTTCTTTATTTCACACTTAATTTCATTCATGTCTCTATCAGGCTAATCCTCCTGCTTCTTCTGACATTTCTCCTTGAATTCCTCGATATGAGTTCTCCATAAGAATTGCATAAATGCTCTAGCTTTCACAAAATTTTCATCTGATAAGAACTCGTCACTAGCCTGATTTGTAGTGGGTCTAGCTCTTTCCCAACAAAATTTTCTACTATCAGATCCATCTCAACATGATTGGTAGCTTCAGGCTTCCCCTCTTGCAACTCTTGATGTGTCACAAAAATTATCCATGCCCTTTCCATTTGTAGCAATTGTTCTGCTACTACTTTCTCATCAATGTGTAAAGGAGATTAAGAAGGTGAATAAACATTTTCCAATTATTTCCCTTCTTCCTCTGTACTTAGTCTCTTTGGGGAGGGTAGTAATTTTGAATCAGTACTTATTGTCCTTTTCCCTCTTGAGGTAGAAACTTCCTTATCATGTGTTTGTTTTGCAATTTGGCCTCTATGGGATGTCTCCCTTCTTGGCATGACCATGTTGTACCCTTGCTTCTGGTGTAGAACATATTTTCCTAGTGGGATGATCCTAGCATGTGTAGACTTTCTTAAGATAGTCTTAGCCTTCTCTAGTTTTTCCTTCATTACAACCTTTTATTTTTTATTCAACATCTACATGATGTCTTCAAATAGTGTCAATAATGAATCAAATTTCTTTTCCCAAGGCTTGAAATCCTTCAACGGATCATATATTTTATCAAAACATTGCACAAAATCCAGGGTCTTCTTATAAACCAACCATTTTTTTTCCTACTTTCTTTCTCCTACAAGTTGAATTAATTCCTAATAATATTTTAGGGAAAGTGGAATTGGTAATCTATTGCTAAACACTTTGTTCTCTTTTTAAACATATCATTGATAAAAGCCTCAGTGTTAGCACATATTTCCACTGAGGTTGCTAGATGATAAGACTCAAAAAATCATCCATGTGCACCCAACCCCCTTTACTGATAAAAAATTGGTGAACAATTGTAATGATAGGAAAAATTGTACCTCTTCTCTTTCCTGTTAAAGCATCCTCCTGCATACGACCAATATGCCTAATTATTTCAGAAATACCCAATTTGAGATAGAATTGATAAGGGAGTACATATGGGGTGCCTCTAAAACCATATACTCTAAATACTATTGAGACCGGATACAAAATAACATCACCCCAATTGTGCACTATCTTAATACTTTGAGCAAACTACTTTGGTCTTAAGAGATTCAACAAAGATTTGGGGATCCTGGGGTTTTCATAAAACAACAAGGCTCTAAAACTTGAAGAAAAGCATCTGTCAAATATGATGTAACTGGCTTCTTTTCTATCCCATAATAAATTTGTGCTCCATAGTTGGACCGGCATTTCTTCCCCATCCTTAACCTTCATCAAATCCATTTCTGTCTCAAAATAAATTGAACCTTTAAACAATAACATGTACATTATCATAGAGTACCAGCCAAATGGTTTATCTAAATTTCCATTTCAAATATCAATTAAACCATTGTGGATCAAATCAGCTACATATGGTTCAAAGTCAAATATGATAGCTAAATAAGGATGGAGAATTTGAACCATCATGAACATGTAATGGATGGGCATTTCTTTCTCTTCATCATCTCTGAAAATATGACTCAAAGCATTGTGTACACTTCTAGCCTTAATATTAAAATATTCTAACTTGATTGGTTCTGGCGTGTTGGGCCCTACTATAACCAAACCTCCAATCTTGTTGAAAAATTCTTACAAAATTCCATTTCTAAGATAATTCATTTGGGCCTTGTAAATATCTTTGAATGAATCAAAATTTATTTCATTAGGTTGCATATAAGGTTCATTCAATCGAAATCATTTTCAAATTTCTTCAGCTATGATGTTTATCAGATCATCTCCATTTAGATCTCTTACCGCCCTAGCTACATGATCATAATTTTGTGCCACTTGAAGTAACATATCAATATCCATGAATACTCCTGGGACTACCATTTTTTCTACATCAAACTATCATATGTTGCTACCAGGGGCATAGGAATTTCTTTGATGGAATTCTACTTTGAACAATGTCAAACTAGTTGTGCCAAGGTTTGCGTCTCTTACCCATCTTCCCTTATCATATAAACCCTCCCCAATTTTTAAACAAGCATTCTTTGGTACCAACTCTTTAATCTTAGTGGAATCATTGGTAGACCTAAGTAAGTGTTGCAAGAATTCATCACACACATTCCTTTCCTGGTAATCTATTTTACTTGTGATTTCTCTTCAGGGTACCATTGCTAAACTAGGGTATCTCAATTAGAAAGATTTGGACTTTGCTAATAAACCCTATTTACTTCACAATCTTGAAAAACCCCAATTGGCATTCAAACTTGATTGTGAACCCTAGTCCATACTTCTCAACAAGTATCTGAGCGGGTTCTTGTTCTTGTTCTTGTTTATCTTTGTAAATCCATGTGGATGTGTTATCATAAACATGTTATTCATGTAACCCTCCCCATCTTGTAAATGTAGTAGAGGGGTTAATTTTCATGGTGGTCTATTATACAATGTGTTTCTCCCCCCTTTATTTGTTTACATTTTACATCACATATATATGTGGATGAATGGTTTTCATACCCCTTTAGGGTGAATAGACACCACCCTATGTTAAAATTTAAAAACTTCTTTTGAAAAAACTAATCCACAAACTAACTAATAACTACCTATCTTTCAGATTTGGATTTGGCCTAAAATCCAAAACAAATTGTACAAACATAATATTTTTACTGGAGATAGGAAATTGGATTTTACGAACTGGGTCTATTTTAGATTTTCAAATTTTGATCATTTTCATTCTCTTTCGACATCATCTTTGTAGCATGTCAAAATTCCAGCATCTCTGAAACCTTCGCTTACAGAATTTTGATTGTTTCTATCATAGAGCTTCCTTCCTCGATCCCTCAACTTTTGATTAGAAAGTAATATATTTTGGTATCCCATTTCATGTACTCCATCATGTCATCAATTATTGGGCATGGAGTTTAGGATGATATTTTTAGAATTTTATCACTATATAGGACTCTAAAGTTTGCCAAAAATTTAGAGCTCCAACACTACCAAAAGCAAGGCTTATAAATGTCTTAACAAGTCCTCTAACAGAATCTTGAAGGTGCAAATGTCAAAGTAGATGAATTTGCAAAGAAAAATGATGAAGAAAGAAGAAAAGAAATAGAAGACTAAAATAGGTTTGTCTACAGTGAACAACCTGACACTCTGCCTGAGCAATAGTGTATCGCTCCCAAGCGACTGGACAGTGCACCCGAGCATCAGGCTAAGAACACTGAAAATCAAGAAATTGCTCAAGATGATGTGCTGAGCAATGGAGATCAGAATGAAGGTCAAGATGATGATCAGGATGATGAACAAAGAGGTGAACCGATACTTTCCAAGTATGTCAGAAGATGCCATCCACAGAACCAGATCATAGGAGAAAAAAAGGCTGAAATAAGAACAAGAAGTAAGTCACTAAACACTAGATGCTTAATATGTGATTTTGAGCCTAAATTTGTTACTACTACACTTGAAATCATGTCTATAAGAGAGACAAGATAATTCATTATGAATTAGGGGTGAATAGAAAAGAGGATGCTGGAGAGAATATTGATAAAGAAAAAAGTCTTCATACAGTCTTGATCAAACAAGCTGAAGAACAGAGCTAAAGATTTCTGCTGACACCGAGTAACAGAGAAGCAACAACATCACCGATTAGAAAGAAGTGGTGCAAAAGAACAGAAGGGAAACATTGATCAGAAAGGTATTATGAGCTTACAATAGATCTAAACATCTGCAAAGTTTAGTTTTATTTATGAATAGATCATATACTATTTTAGTTTAACCATTAGATCAGAAAGTCTCTTAGCCAAGTAAGATTTAACTATCCTTTATATATTGAGATACATCTCAAGGAGTATCAAAACATTTCTCATGAAGATAGCATAGTGAAATGTTAGATATCAAGTGATAAAATATTACATGTAAATCGTCTAACAAGGTCACACTTAACAGTGTGTTTGTAACCTTTAACAGGGTTGGCTCTTCACCGAGCTCACTTCAGAAGAGTGAAAATTTTGGGTTATCAGTCCCAAGTGGTTTTTCTCTTAACAAGGTTTCCACGTTAAAAATCCATGTGTCAAATGTGTATATGGTTCATTACTTTGATTTTTTTCTTTAAACATTACTAAAACATGATTGATCGGTAAACACTAAGTTATTTATTGTATTTCGGTAAAGACTAGACTGCTATTCGGTAAAGCTTAAGAATAAGGATAAATAGTGAACTCCGAGCAGTAGTTATTTGATAAGATTATTTAAGGCCATGCATCTTGTAGGACTTAAGACAACTAGAGGTTTTTATATGTGGTATAAAGTTTTGGATTAATTTTTTAGGCCACTGATTCACCCACCCCCCCAGTTAGTTTAACAATAGATATGTGTGTATGTGTGTATATATACACATATGTGTGTGTATATATATTTATGTGTATATATACACACATATATATATACATATATGTCTATATGTACACATGTGTGTATATGTACACATGTGTGTATATATACACATGTATGTATATATACACATGTATGTATATATACACACATGTGTATATATACATAGTTGTATATATATACACATGTGTATACACACATATACACGTGTGTATACATACATATACACATATGTGTATATGTATATATATATACACACACACATGTGTGTATATACACACATATATATACATGTGTATACACATGTGTGTATATACACACATATATATACATGTGTATACACACATGTGTATATATAAACATGTGTGTATACACACATGTGTGTATATATATATGTTTGTATACACACATGTGTAGATATACATGTATGTATACACATGTGTATATATACACATGTATATATATATACATGTGTATATATGTATATATACACACATATATATATATATATATGTGTGTGTGTGTGTGTATATATACATGTGTATATATACATATACAAACATGTATCTATGTGTATATATACACATACACACATGTATATATACACACATTTATATATAGACATATGTATATATATATAGGTGTATATATACACATGTGTGTATAGTACATGTGTGTATATATGCACTCACATGTGTATATATACACACGTATGTATGTAGATATATACACACATATGTGTGTATATGTATATATGTAAATATGTATATATACACAAATGTGTGTATATGTGTGTATGTGTAGACACACATGTGTGTATGTGTCTATATATACATACATGTGTTATGTGTGTGTGTATATACACATATGTGTATGTGTGTATATATACACACATACACACTGTATTCAAAAAAATTAAGATATAAACAATTAAAATTATTTATGCATCTTCTCAGTCATCTTCCAGGTGAATCAAACAGGTCTAGCCCATGTTCCGAAAATCATTTCTAGGATATGTATCTTCCAAAATTGTAGCATCTTCTAGAATTGGCCATGTCCAGCATTTGGTATTCTAGCACCCAAACAGGCCCCTAATGTTATGATTTGTTTTTTACAATTATATTTTCTAATCGTAGATCTAAGAAGAAAATAGCATAGAAAGGTAATTTTATTATTTATATTTACTTACAAAAACAAAGAATTTGATTTCTATCTAGTTTTAAAACATAGAATTTTATTTCTTCATCAAAATTGTAAGATGTGATTTTTTTACCAAAAGTCCAACATCAATTTATTTTTTAAAAAAAACCTAAATCATACCAACTTTAAATAACCATATCTCCCTTGGTAAATCTCTTGACCTCCTCATTTACATTAAACAAAAAAATTAGCATTTCCTAAGATATATGTGAGTCACGTGATCTTTTATAAAAAATCAATCCTTGATTGGAAATATCAACAAAACAAAAACTTGCTTTGCTTAAACAGAGATTTAATATTAGATATTAAAAAACTCTAATATATTTGGAGAAAGAGAGAGAGAGAGATTAACGTCATGATAGTCATATTATAAATTTGTCATGGTTTCAACATCGCAACTTACAACACTAGCTCCTTAATTTTAGGACTTCTAAAGTGGGTGTAAAAATAAATAAATAACAAAACTAGCATGTTTGGACTCTAAGGTTGAGACACCTTAATCTCAACATTCTCTCACTTGTCAAAGACCTGTCAAGAGTTAGAACTGTGTCACCTTCTCAAGGCCGCAAGGCCCATACAACCAACACACCAACTGAATTTATATGTGCTCATTGGCTTTGTCAATGCATCTACAACATTCCCCAAAGTATCAACCTTTTCCAACTTTACCTTTCCATCTTCCGCCATATCACAAACAAAATGAAATTGTACATCAATATGCTTTGTTCTGACATGGAAAGTAGGATTCTTCACTAAAAAGTTAGCACTCTAGCTACCACCAGGGATAACTTTAAGAAACCCCCTCTTGGGAACGGGTGTAAAATCCTAGAAAATCCTATAGTATTTTGCAGGGAAAATTAATATTATTGGCGAAATTTTTTAATTTGAAAGGAAACAATATTTTTTTGTAATGGCGATTTTTTCAATCATATGAAAATTCTATAAAATCCTAGCGAATCTTTCATTATTGAATAAAATCATGGCGACATGCACACATACCTAGAAACCATTATTTTCACCATTATTGTTATATGAATCCTAATTAATTATCAGACTCAAATATTAAATTTTCCCCACTTTTTATTAGTTTAATTTCTCCCCAAATCATTCGACGGGGGTTTGGGGGTAGCCCCCTCGAAAGCTCAAATGGCTTTTATCATTTTATTAAGGCATATTGAGTTAATTTTCAATCATCTAACATATACTAACCTTTCTTTTTGTAACCATTGGATGATCCTAGATCAATGGCATAAATTCTATTTTGAACCAAGATTTTAAAGGATACAGAGTTCCATAGAAAGTCAGGGAAATAAAGACACATGTCCATTGTCAAGTCTATTTCAGGCCAAAATTTTAAAGGACAAAAAGTTCCATAGAAAGTCACTGGAATAGAGACACGTGTCAAATATATATACTTAACTTGTGCCCTAACCTTAAATATTGACCACATATTGGCAAATATGGTCGTCAAGTAAGACACACTTCCAAAATTGTAGGCTAAAATATTAAATAAATCATTTAGAAAACATAGATTCTATAGGCAAAATCCTTAAAATAGATGAAATTAATTAATTAAAAAGATGGTGAATTTAATTGCATTTGACCAAAAATTTATAAAGTCGGGGCGATCCGGCCACCCATCTCAGTGCATATTATTTTCCAATTTCCAATGTGTCGACACGACATATTCACCACTAAAGTTTTCCCCGGCTACCACAACAGATAGTAACCTGACCTGCATCAAAAATATTATCAAAACATAATATCTTAATCCAAATGGCCTCTTTACAAGAATGAGTAGTTGTCATGTACTCTACTTTTGTAGTGGACAAAGCGACTAGAGCTTGTCACTTATGCATCCAACTAACTACACCACTAAACATCATGAAAACATCTCCATTGGTGGATCTTCTTCTGTCAATGCCACATGCCCAAGGTGAATCCAGATATCCATGAATGCAAACTGAATTGTGAGGTCCAGTAGGATAACCATGTAAACATAAGGAATACTCAAATGTACCCCTCAAATACCTAAACACTCTCTTAACTGCATCCCAATGCACCCTAATAAGATTAGCCATATATCGACTAAGGACTCCCAATGCTTGGGCAATGTCTAGTCTTGTACAGACCATAGCATACATCAAGATACCAACAACACTCACATAAAGTACTTTAGACATGTCCTCCATCTCAGTAGGAGAATTTGGACAATCCTCCACTGAAAGCTTCATCCCCTATAACACTAGAATAGCTAATTGTCTGCAAGATATCATGTTGAATCTCTCCAACACATAGTTAACATACTTACTTTGGCTCATCCAAAGCTTTCTGCTAGCTCTATCTCTAATGATCTCAATCCTGAGAATATATCATATTCTACCTAGATCTTTCATTTCTAACTGTGCTTCTAACTAAGACTTCAAATTTGAAATCATTCTTCTACCATTTCCAACAAACAACATATCATCCACATACAGGATTATGATAAAAATGTGACAATTTTCATATTTATAATATACAGAATGGTCAGAATTAGATGTCAAAAATCCCATAGACAACACATAGGTGTCAAAATTTTGATACCACATTCTAGGAGACTGTTTCAAACCATATAGATATTTGGTCAACTTACAAGCAAGGTTTTCTTTACCTTTTTCAATGAAATGCTCTAGCTGTGACATATAAATTTCCTCCTTCAAATCATCATGAAGGAACATTGTCTTCACCTATATTTTCTCAACTTTAAAGTCATAAGATACTAAAAGTGATAAAAATAATCGAATGTATGTTATCTTAGCTACAGGAGAGTATATTTTACAATAATCAATTCCCTCCACCTGTGAATACCCCTTTTCCACCAGTCATTCCTTGTACTTCTCAGCACAACCATCTAGACCCAATTTATTCTTTAAGACCCATTTACATCCATCAACCTTTTGTCCTTCAAGAAAAGGTACCAGATCTCATGTAGCATTCTTCTTCAATGCATACATCTCTTCATTCATGGCTTCCATCTAGGAATCTACATCATGCATACCCATAGCTTCTCTAAGAGTCCTAGGCTCATAATTGTTAGTAATCAAAGAAAATATGCAACTGGAATCCAACAAAGAACATCCAAACATATAAGGTGAATGACCATATTCTGTCAGGTCGATGTCTTTCATGAGTAGACCTCCTCAATGGTTGAGTTTGAGGTTCTTTCTCTTCTTCATAACTTTCAGATCTTCTTGAGCTCTCCTCATCATCAGGTGTAGCAGCAGTGCATAGTTCATTTCTTATTGGAGTAGATGGTATCTAAACTACCTCCTTTTTTTTCTTCCTTCTCTAGTTGCAAATCAGTTGTGCAAGTTTTCAAATTATGAAATATCATACTTCTACTGTTGAGCACCTTCCTTGCAACTGGATCCCAAAGCTTGTAACCTTTCACACCGACGCCATAGCCAATAAAGATACACTTGACTGCCTTGATCTCCAATTTTTATCTTTTCTCACTTGGAACATGATCATATGCCTCACAACCAAAGATTCTAAGATGTCTTAGTGAGGGATTCTTTCTAGAGCACGCCTCCATTGGTGTCTTCTCAATAAGTGTTGACGTAGGAGATTTGTTAATTTAATAACATGTAGTGGCTACAGCTTCAACCTAGAACTTTTGTTCAATCCCAACACCACTCAGCATACTCCTATTCCTCTCCATCTACATTTTATTCATCCTCTCCGCAACTACATTTTGTTGTGGGGTGTATGGAGTTCTCATATCTCTCAATCGCATGGTCCTTACAAAACTTGTCAAACTCTGCTGAACAAAACTTACTGCCATTATCAGTCCTCAAACACTTAATTTTTCTACCAATCTGATTTTCAACCAATGATTTGAATTCCTTAAACCGACTGAAAATTTGAGATTTACTTCTGAGGAAATACAAAAATGTCCTACTATAATCATCTATGAATGAAAAAAGAGTACACATTTCTAGATATTGAAGGCACATTAACTGGACCAAACATGACTAAATGAATATAATCCAAAACCCCAGAAGACTTATGAGAACTAGAATAAAAAAAATACAGTTTTGGTTTACCATAAATACAATGTTTACAGAAATTAAACTCAAGATTACAATCATCAAGGCCTTCAATAAGGATCTTATTTTTTAGGCCTCTAAGACCCTTCTCACCAATGTGGCCAATTTTTTGGTTCCATAAAATTGTCTTCTCAGCTAGGAGCTTTATCTCCAAAGCATTTGCACCCTTAGGTACCCAAAAAGCATGACCATAAAATGTAGAAACAACGGTCTTCTTCTTTGTTTTATCTGATGGTGAGGATGAAGAATCCCAAGCCCTTTTCTTGGACTTCATAGAAGTACTATTGCACTAAACCATGCATGTATCTAGCCTATACAAGGTGCCAATTTGAGTACCCTTATCAAGCACCATAGAGCCTCTTATCATCTTACATCCACCACTTGAGAAAACAACCTGCAAACCCACTTCACCAAGCTTTCTAACTGAAGGTAAGTTTTGTACCAAATCAGGGATATGCAATACACCATCAATCCCCTTCACTCTACCATCAAGGAATCTGATCTTGACTCACCATGACCAACAACATTTAGGTGAGATTTATTGTGTGTAAAATGTGTCTAATCTAAACAACACACTCAATGAAACATTATTTAATTGATTCTATATAAATATCTAAGCTAAATAAGCATAAATCAACCAAGGTGACTCATTTCCTTCTAGTAGACAAGAGTATGAATTTTTCTCTCAGATCATTGTAAAATCTAGTGACTTTAGAATCTATATAAATGAAGGATTTGAAAGATTAAATTAAATGATATGCAAGTTTAAGCTAATGATTTATCCATTATTTAAGCAAATTAAAAAAAACACCCAAAATCAGTTAGTTATCTTGTTTCACGTCGGGTTCACCAAAAATGTAAGACCACAAAAAGGGTTAGAATGCATAATAGAGGCAACCACAAAACCTCAAAGCATCATGCAAACCTAATCTAATCTACCATTAAAGCCATTTGAAATGAAGGAATAAAAAAGAAAGAAAATAAACTCTAAAATCCCCTTCAAATGTAGCTCCAATGTTATCCTTTCTTCTCCATTGAAGTGGATTGATGTTGCTCTTGATTTTGACAACAAACACACTAAAAATTGAAAGTAAAATGGTGATAATGAGAGTACTAGGAGTAGTTGACAAATTAGAGAAAATTGTACTCAATTTCTAGAGTTTGAGAGCCAAAATGTTTAAATGGAAAGAGATGTGCAAATTAGAAGAATGACATAATTATGACATGATTGAATGCACTAATTAGTATGCATAAATCAATGCATAATTAATAGGAAATGGAAGCACAATTAGGGGAGAATATGTGAAGGGAAAGTGTAAGAAATCATGAAGTGTGATTATAGGAGATGGAAGCACAATTAGGGGGAAGGTGTAAGAGTTGAATTTTGAATTTTCAAAACTCGTTATTCCCTCCAAATTAGAAATTAAGAAATTAGGAATTTAGGAAATCCCATAATTCAAAAAAGGTGACCAATTAATTAATTGTGAGAGACATAGGTAAGGAAGAAATGATTAGGACATAGGGATAAACTATGGTTTATTTATCCCAAGAGAAAAAATTATTGGATCGTTGACCGAAATGATGACAATGATGCAAAAATGAATCAAATTTGATGATCTAGATGAAGAGTAGGAACAATTCTAATGGTTTCAAAATGGGAAATGACGAAGCATCGATGATCTTTGATAATACCTTTGCATAACGATAAAATGATTGATGATGATGATCTGAAATAGCATCGATGAACTTTGACAATGCTATTGAATTGACTTGGATCAGTTTGATGATGACAAGGCATCGATGAACTTTGACAATGCGCTCGAATTGATTGGTTTGAAATTGGGTGATAAGGTCAATTTGAAATAGCATTGATGAACTTTGACAATGTCATTAAATGAACTAATGATGACGAAGCATCGATGACCTTTGAAAATGCGCTCGAAAATGATGAGATGATGCATTGATGATCTTTGACAATACCTTCGATTGATTTTGAAAGAGATTAATAAGGCTTAAAATGATTAAAATGATGAGGCGTCGATGAAATTGACAATACCCTAGAATGGTTTGAAAAGAATCGAATGAGTTCTAAATGATCTCGAAGTAACTACGAAGAGATTTGGACTAACTCGGGATGATTTAGGAAGATTTGATATGATTAGGAATGATTAGGATCGACTTGGATTGGTTTAGGAAGATTTAGGATCAATTAGGATATTTAGGAAAAGTAATGTTAATAATCAATTGAACAATTTTTAATGCTCAATTAATGACGAAAGACACAATGCTGACATATAGTGAAAACCACATGCACAGCATAGAGGAATAATTGAATGCAAACAATGTTCTGATTGTAATGACAAAGATGTTAACACATAGACTAGCAGGCCTGAACCATTTTTGAGCGTCTATAAGAACAGGCACGACAGCAGAGTGAAGAGAGTTATGAGAGCATGAGGAGGGAGAGGGATGAGGCAGTGAGGTCTAGTGGAGGAGGAGGTGACAAGGTTGTGAGGGAGTTGAGGGATGTGTCAGAGCAATTGGGGTTTTACAGAGCCGCCTACAATGTCGTGGTACCACCAGAGTGTTGAGTAGAGTATATGTCATTATAGAGGGTAGGCAATTCCCGCAATGGGTCGA
The DNA here is from genome assembly GCA_018584345.1 of Thuja plicata. NCBI lineage: Eukaryota > Viridiplantae > Streptophyta > Pinopsida > Cupressales > Cupressaceae > Thuja > Thuja plicata. The sequence goes on from MU227132.1 coordinate 2,362,757, forward strand.
GTAGACACAAAGGTAGCTCTAGTAGGAGCACTCACTCCCATAGGACAAGTCATAGTCACAGGTTGACACAGTCAGTGGGATCATCCCAAACATGACAGAGACAGGATGGGGCGGATATAAGGACTGAAGGATCTGAGAAATACTGATCCGATTACACCCAAGAACAACTACATGCAAAATACCTGTTACAGGAAGAAAGCATAAAGAAGGAAAAAGATGAACTCAGAAGTTGCTCAAAATCTAAGAGCGAAATTATAATCTGAATTAATGAAAAAAGAATTACAAGGTTCAACCTATAAAGGTGAACAAAACCCTAAAAGGTAAAAGCTAGGTTTGCACATTAATAATTAATTATTAATGCACCTAAGAGAAAGCTTAAGCACTAAAGAGTAATAAAACAACTTAACTAATTAAATCAACATGATTTAATTAATAAGTGATTACTCTAACACCCCCCCTTAAGCGAAGCTCAGGAGGTAAGCTAACCTAGCACAGCTATGAAAGCAGGAAAGATGGGTCCCGGCAACAAGGTCTGATTAGGTACCCAAGTACACAAAATCTTTGTAAAGCGGGGAAATAGGGAAAACCCAGTGGGAAAAACTCTACCCCAAAAATAGATGAACTAGATGAAGGAAACAAAGCCTCCAGTCTAGGGAAAGTCTCAAAGAAAGGAACAAGAAAGAGCAAGAAGCATCTCCGAAGCATGAAGCTGCAAACACTGTCAGAAGTAACTGCTGGAACCCCCACTGAAATAGTGCATGACCAGGTAGAGAAGACAAAGTCTAAAGAGTTGATCAATCGAAGAGGTGACCTCCAAAAGTAGGAATGAATGAGTGTCTATATAATAGATGATCCATCTCACCGTAATGCATAGGTGCCTAGCCACTGCATCCGCCTAGTACATAGAAACAAAAATAGAATACGTAGATCACTCAACCGAACCAAGGAAGCAATAGAACCAACAGGTGAACCCCCCCCCCCCATAATGTTGAACAGGGAGAGGGGA
>MU227132.1:2364240-2379345 GCA_018584345.1 Thuja plicata
TGTAGTTTTTGAGTCAAACTCATTGACCCATAATTCATGAGTAGTGGTTCACATGAACCCATCTCTCATGAGAATGAATGGAACACTTAGCACTCATTGGAGCTAGGTGATGCACACAGAGGTGAAGCACCGGGACTTCCCATGCTTCACCTCTGTGTGCATCACCTATATCCAATGAGTGTTAAGTGTTCCATTCATTCTCATGAGAGATGGGTTCATGTGAACCACTACTCATGAATTATGGGTCAATGAGTTTGACTCAAAAACTACATAGTTGAATCCTGATAGCAATATCACGATATCTGGTTTGCCAAAAACAGAGTCCGGATGAGCAAGATATGGCTCCCGGAAGGCAAAACAAAATGTCAGACTTTGACTAAAAAAACACTATCAAAACAGCAGAACCCAAAACCTCAACCTCCATCATCGGAAAGAGCTCGGAAAGAGCTTTCCGACAATATAAGGAAGTTGGAAAAATACCTCTGTATGCTCCAGATAGAGTGAAAACAGCATCAATAGGTCAAAAACCAAATGAACCGGAAGAAACCTCAACCAAAAATGGCGAAGCCCGGCTAAACTGGCAAAACCCTCCAAATCTAAACTGCCTCCAAAATTCCCACCAAATTTGGTAGAAAAAAAAATATCATTTTTTAAATGAAAAAATAAAAATAAAAAACAGCAATTGTTTTTTTATGAAAAAAAACAGCAATTGTTTTTTTTTTTAAAAACAATTAAAAAAACAGCAATTATTTTTTTGAAAAAAAATAATTAAAAAAATATGTATATTTTTTTATATATAAAAAAACACACAAAAAAACATGTTTTTTTTAATTAAAGAAAAAAACACTTAAAAAACTTTATATTTTTGTAAAAAAATATTTAAAAAAATGGCAGTCATTTTCTCTCTCCTCCATGCACGAAAATCGAGGTGGCACAGAAATTGAGATGGCACGGAAATCGAGATAGTATAGAAAATGAGGCGACACGAAAAATGAGGCATCAGAGAAATTGAGATGGCACGGAAACTGAGGTGGATTTTTGCCTTGAAAAACGTGCCAAGAGCTTTGAATGCAAAAATAGGGCCCAAATTTCAACTATCCAAAATGGACAAACTTTATATGAAATTTTACTTTCCTGGGCCTTCTGGACGCAATGGTGAGGTCCGTTTGGGCCAAAAATGCTTCAAAAAAAAATGTCACCCATGGATTGAAGACAAAAACTCGAGAAAGCTGAGATTTTCTCTTTTGAAAAACACGCTTTAAACACTCCAGAACAGGCAGTAGCAGAGGGGCTCTGATACCATGAAGGATCTGAGAAATATTGATCCGATTACACCCAAGAACAACTGCATGCAAAATACCTATTACAAGAAGAAAGCATAAAGAAGGAAAAAGATGAACTCAGAAGTTGCTCAAAATCTAAGAGCGAAATTATAATCTGAATTAATGAAAAAGGAATTACAAGGTTCAACTTATAAAGGTGAACAAAACCCTAAAAGGTAAAAGCTAGGTTTGCACATTAATAATTAATTATTAATGCACCTAAGAGAAAGCTTAAGCACTAAAGAGTAATAAAACAACTTAACTAATTAAATCAACATAATTTAATTAATAAGTGATTACTCTAACAGGACATCCCAAGGACAGGGGGCAGGACAGGATACAGGTACACTGGTCACAAAGAGGTCATCCTCTCGAGTACCACGTATATCAGTGCCTAGAGACTCTCCCATAGAGGACAAGCCTCCACGGGATTTTGCCAGCCAGCCTCTCGCATCATGATTTTTTGTGAACATTAATGTATTCTTTGTACTATATGATGTCTTGTAGACTACATGATTCATTTTTGTGACACATGACTTAGTGATTATTTTATTCATTGTTGTACCATATGTAGTGATAGTGATTCTTTGGTGGACTTTTGATGAATTGTATATATTTTTTAAGACATTTTTGTGGGACTATATATAGATGGAGAGTTGATCGAGGATCATGAGTCTTTTTTTATGCTTTCTATGGATGTGTGGATGCATGTATATGTGGTGTTCTACTGACACGTGTGTGATGCAGGATGTGATGCTTATGTGATATGATTATGCATGTATGTTTTATGAGATGGTACTAACGTGTGATGCAGGATGTATATGAGCCTGTGTTATTTGTGATTTATGCAGGATGCGATGGACGTTGATATTTTGTGTATGCTTGTAAGATGCACAGGCTAATGTGGTTCATGATGTATTTATGATGTATGCATAGGCTATGGATGCTTATGGTGTATGATGATCAAAATGCTTATGTAATGTGATGATATGATTGTATATGTTGCTTAATGATACGAAAATGTACTTATGATGAAATGATTATGTATGTGGTGATGTTTTTATTTATGAGATAAAAATGAGACACAAATGAAAATGAATTAGTGCCTACATGGATATGTATGTACTTAATGACATGGCATGGCTATAGAAAAATGGGGTATGCAATTAATGTGATGTTTATGCAAGGTGATATGGTGGTTAATGATGTGATAAATGCAATAACAATGAAATAAATATGCATCTAATTTGTACTTACGAATGCATCTACAAATGGACTAATAAGCACTTTACTATGCAATTAATAATGAATATGATATGCTACTTAAATGCAATTTTAAAATGAGATATGAATGGATACAAATGAATATGCAACTTAAGAATGAAAGTTATATGTAAATGAAATGAGATGAATGTAATTAATAATGAAGTTAATGACTATATGAGGATAATGAAATGACACGTAATGAAAATGATGTGTTATTAATAATGCAACTAAAATGATCTGTAATAATATGTATTTAATGTGTGGTAAAAATGATATGCAACCTATCATGTATTGGAAATGACCCTAAAATGATATGCAAACGGGTACGTGACTAATGCAATTAATTTATGTGGCTTTAGTGCAATTAATATGAACATGATATGCTACTCATGATGCAACATAATTAATGTGATTTAAAATGATATGCAATGAAAAAGACATGTAATGGTAATTAATGATATGCAACGATATGTAATGAAAATGTAAATCAGTGAGATGAAATGATAATGCAATTATATGAAATGATATTAATATAATAATAATATGCAATGACAAGTAATGACTGGTGAAAATTATACAAATTTAATGGAAATAATAAATGCAACGAACGTGATATGCAGTGCAACTAAAATGGCATGCAATGATGTGCAATGACATGTAATGAATGTAAGTCGGTTGTAGCGTTTAAGCAATGATGACATGAGTGGTAAACGAAATGCAATGGCTAATGCAATGAATGTAGAGTGGTAGTGCAAAAGGTGTGTGCAATGAATTGGAATGTGAATGCATCCAATGCAAACGGGTTGATGCAAAATGACCTATTATGCAAAAGAACACAGAAATGCTCAAGAAAATCACCCATACAAGAAGTAGACTAGTAGTAGGGAGGTAGGAAATCATTTGCACAATCCTAGTCAAGAGGATTAGGGGTGAATGTTAAGGGAGATGATGGGGAAGTGAAGGATTTTTTTTAAGCTTGAGCGGGGGGTATTCTGAGAGGGAATACCACCATGTAGTGGGCACTTATTTTGATTTAGCAGTATCAGTGACCTACTGTGGTTATAAAGAACCAGATCCCTGTCAAAGACATTATGTGGGATTGACTAGTTAACAAGCACACAAGGATATGTCCAGCATCACGCCTAAGCTACAAAGAGCTAGGGTGGATACGATACAAGGAGGGTCCACAAGAAAACAATATTTCCCAAGTGCATCACACAACCGCAAGGGATCACATGTTGGAAATGCAAGGGTCGTATCCAACTGACTCAAAAACGGAAAAGATCAAGACCTTGCCCCAAGTTCTACCATTGGCAACACACCATGATATAAAGGATCGTGGTGACATTGAGGAGGAAACAACTGAGGAGCCCAGAAAAGATAATCAAGAAACCAAAAATCAAACCAAAATCGAAATAAAAAATCCACATAACATCTTTTGCCAAAGAGATCAACTAATTGACTAGGATTTGATGAGGTCTGATGTGAGGAAGGATACATCCTACGAGGACCAAAGATGGGGTGGCATTCGCAAACTTGTATTCTAACAACAAAATAGGTGGTGAGGACCAACAAAACGATAACAAATCGCCTGAAGGAACTTGCTGAAGTGCTAGGCTTGGAGGAACAAAGATCTTGATCAAACACCACGGATGACCTAGAACATCGATAATTGCAAAGGGACCTAAGTGGGGACTGAACTGACATGATATGTACAATGTGAAGGAACCGACAAATATATACAACCCTTATGTACAAAGATCAGGAATTGGAATAGTAGTATGATAGGCAGTGTGCGCGTGCGATAGTGGAATACCCAGGGAATAGGGGTTTTGACGTCGTGAAATTATATGGTGATGGATGAATGCAAGGAATGAATGCATGCGGGATGAGAATTTTGATAGATAATAACACGACCCTCTATATGTGGCAGCTATTTCCAAGATTTCACCACATATACTTATCTAAGGCGCTTGATTGTCAAGTTTTCATTGTTGGACGCTTATTTCTCTTTACTTTATTTTTGTACTTATTTCATGACTTTTTATATTTTTTATGATTTTTTCAAACAAGTGGGGTACACTGTGATAATTCGAGCATAGAACTGCTTTAGGTGAATGATATTTAGCAAATTCTTCAATGGTTCGCCTTCTGGAGTGGATAACTAATATGCCCCTGATCCATAGCTTGTCATGATTACATAAAGGTCAATCTAGTTGAGTTCAAACTTGTCTTTCTTCTCTCAGTTCTATTGTACCTTCTGATTTTCCCTAAGTACAAGATCCCCTACCTGAAACTAGCGAGGGTGGACCTTCTTACCATAGCTCCTCCTGAGCCTATTCTGGTACACAACCAGGTGATCATATGCTTTCTATCTCTTCTCATCTAGTAGATCGAGTTGAGTAAGCCTTGCAACCCAATAATCTTCCTTTGTGACCAAGTTTTTGAGTGATACAGGCAGGGATGGCAACTTAACTTCAATGGGTAGGATTGCTTCAGCACCATAGACAAGGGAAAATGTGATGGTGCCACTAGGGGTACGGAAGGAAGTGCGATATGCCCAGAGGGCAAGATTGATATGGAGGTGTCAATCTTAACCAGTTTCATTGACAACCTTTTTGAGGATTTTGAGTATGGTTTTGTTGGTTGCCTCACCATGGTTGTTACCTTGGGGGTAATATAGGCTATAACATTGATGCTTGATATGGAATTTATTGCATAGATTTGTAATATGTTGGTTCTTGACTGAAATCCATTGTCTGTAAGGATGATGGAGGGGATGCCAAAGCAGCAAATGATGTGGTAGAGGATGAACTTGGATATCTAAACACCGGTAGTGAGGGATAGACGTAGAATGGCTTCCACCCACTTTGTGAAGTACTCAGTGGCAGCTATGATGTACTTGTGCCCATCAGATGAGGTGGGACGAATTTGGACAAGGTCAAAGCCCCAACAAGAAAAGGGTCATGGTGAAGTGATGGGGGTGTAGCTCCTGTGCTTGTGCATAGATGAGATATGCAGGTTGCTGACATGGTTGACATCTTTTAACAAACTCACAAGCATCATGTTCCATAGTTAGCCAATAGTATCTGACTCGAAGTTGCTTGGTTAGGACCATACCACTCATGTGGGCACTGGAGGTTCTGGCATGAACTTCTCATAATGCTTGGGCAGCCTCATTAGCACCTAAACACTCAAAGAGGATGTCGTGATAGCCTCGATGATATAGGGTGTTGGCGATAATGGTGTAATGGGATGAGCATCGAATGAGATTTTGGCGTTGGGTTTGAGTGAGATGGAGGGATATGATACCATCTTTTAAGTAGGCATATATGTCAAGGTATCATGGGGAATGGAGACCAACCAAGACACACACACCATTTCAATGTCGACAGTTTTGTATGCAGGTGCATGGAGTTGCTCGACTAGGAACTTATATTCTACGGCGTTGTGTGGAACCTCCAAGAGGGATCCGATAGTAGCCATGGTGTTTTTTGTCTTATTCTACAATCTGGGGACTTGGGTGAATTGTAGGACTTGGAAGTGTTGTTTCATGTTGTCTACCATGTCCTTATATGGCAATAGTTTGTCGTCCTTAGTCTGAAACTCATCGAATACCTATTTGATTATCAGCTACGAATCTCCAAAGACTTGTAACTCTATGATATTTTATTGGATTGTTGTTTTGAGACCAAAGATGAGGACCTTGTAATGTTATTGGTGCATGAAAAGCGCAGTTTGAATGATTTGGGGATATAATCCCCTTGGGGAGTAACAAATATAATCCCTAGCCCTGATCCATGAGATATCTAGGAGGAGCCATCCAATTATTACTTCCATATGGGTTACTCTTGAACCATGCATAATCTGGGAATTGCATGACTAGAGGATAAGCATCCACCAACGATGCTTCAGCCAACTAATTAGTGATGACCTGACCTTTGATTGCTTTACGGTCCATATACTGAATATTAAGCTTGCTCAAGAGCATAACCCATTTAGCCATGTGGCCTATGAGAGTAGTGCAAGAGACTAGATACCTGAGTAGGTCTACCTTTGATATGAGCTTCACAGTGTGACTGAGCATATAGTGCCAAAGTTTTTGGGTAGCAAAGGCCACTGCAAGGCATTCTTTTTCCATAGGAGAGTAATTAATCTCAAAGCCCACAAGTGTTAGGTTGATGTAGTAGATGGCTCGTTCTTTTCCATTATCACCTTGTTGGGCAAGGAGTGCCCCTAGCGCAATTGTAGTAGTAGAGATGTACAATATTAGGAGCTTGTCTAGAATTGGTGGCATAAGGATTGGTGGGTTTGCCAAATATTCTTTGATCTTTTCAAAACCCCATTGAAAGTGAGGATCCCATTTGAAGTTAGCCTCTTTGCGTAGTAGGTGAGTGAAGGGCTGGCATTTATCTGTGAGTTGTAAGATGAACCTAGGAACAAATTAAAGCTTTCCTTGTAGCAATCAAAGTTGCCAAATCACTTAATATTAACAAACTTCATTTGGAGGGGGATTCGTTGATTGTTGTCAATGCCACATGAAAGGGAATCAGGAGTATGGTATCTAAACAATTTCATTAGAAAGATCAATTCTTTAATTGGAACCTTTGAGGACTTTAAAATATCTCATGTCAAGTAAGAAGGAAACGAAGTTGTTGATATCATGTCTAAAGTAGGGATATCTCTGAAAGATCAAGGGAGGGAGGAAATGATTGAGGACTTTGGGAGTATTGACGGGAAATACTTGGACTTTGCCTCATAGTTGCAAAACAAGATCAGATGTTGAAAGTTAATTGGTCATTGTTGTCACAACCTCAATAGAAGTAAGGAGAGAGTCTCATTTGAATTAACCAATACTTGGAGAAGTTTTCAAATTTGAAAACATTGTTTTCCTTTTACACCCCACCCCCACTAGTCGTTAAAGATTGAATTACGGGTTTGATGGGGTGTGTTGAGAATGACAAGTACAGTGGTTGTTCATTGTACGGTGAAACACCATACAGGTAGTTTGAGGCACCGTACAGTGAAACACTGTACGGGTAGTTTGAGACAAATGTGTATGGTGAAACCTTGCAGAGTACGGCACAAGTACTATGTGGAGTACGATGATGTTGCATGTGCAGTGGAGGTGGAGTACAAGTACGGATTCCACAGTACGAGTACTATACTTCAATACGGTGTCAATTTTGATGCCTAAGGGAATAACCCGAAGGGAGTCTCTGAGGCAAAGGGAGTGACCTGAGGCAGAAGGGAGTGTCAAAAGCCGAAGGGAGTGACTAGATGCCGAAGGGAGTCTCCAAGGTGAAGGGAGTGAACCAATGCCGAAGGGACCGTCAACTAGAGGGGTGCCAAGGCTGCTAGTAACCGTTTCATGGAGCGACAGTTGCTATACCAAATTCTATAACGAATCACAGTGTATAAATGTCTGCGGGATTTGTTAGAAATGATGTGGCTAATAGGCTAGAATAGTAGTGTCAAAGTGGTGTAAAGTCAGGTTGATTGTAACACAATCTCAGCCTGTGCAAAAATATATTATTGTTTGTATGCAACATTGGTTACTGTCATACAAAGAAGACACTCGTGTTTTTCGGTGGTGGGTTTTTTCCCGAAAGGGTTTCCCACATAAATTTGATCTCCTGTGTTCATCTTATGTGCATGACATTTTCTATGTTCTTGTTTCTTTTGTTTATCTCAATATTTTGAAGTAGATTCGAACTCTTTATTATTATTTCCCATGTAAATTGGCATTAGGAAGGCGTTTCTGCACCGTTGCTTTCTTAACTGGGTGGTCATCGCATTTAGATTAATGATTTGAAGGGTATTTTCATGCAGAGCCATCATTTCCTAGAGCAGATGGCATTTAATTTTTCACATGTCAAGGTCAATGTAGCGAGTGAATCGAGTTACTCATTAAATAAGAAGAGTCTAGACCAAGGCATCGGTTGGCTTGGGTGAAGCGGCAAAGGTACATATGTAAGCCAAGAGGCATTTAGTGGTTTTAAAGTATCTCCAGGTGTTTTGCAAGGTGAGTTTCAATTTTAGGGCAGAAAATGGAAGCTAATTTCACTCTCCAGACGGTCAAACAGCAACCAACATTCTTGGGGGAGGTTACCAGGAAGAGGATGAAGGGTATTTTTCAAGTGGACAATCCTCAAATTTGGCAAATTTTGGATTTGCTACTTGAGGAGTTTATGTTTACAGACCACTGATACCAGTCAAACATTGATATAGCCTCAGCAGTGTTCGTGTGGGCAATGGAGTTGTGTGCCAAAGAGGAGGCGCTCTAGGTGATGTGCTCGTGTGTGAGGCCAGAATGGACGGAGAGTATGATTCCAATGTTGGCTGTGGCAGAACCTGGAGTCGGTTTCAGAGTTGAAGATGGAAATTGGAGGGAGGTTGAGGGCTCACTTAAGAGTTTCAAACCATTTCTTATGTGGAGTTCGATGACCAGTAAAGAGATGAGAAAGGAAGAAGCTAAGGATGGATGGGAGCTCTTGAAAGAACACTTGATGCAGCTGGAGACGGAGAAGAAGCAGAAGGAACGTGAGAAACAAGAGGCCAAGAGGGCGAAGTTGTACACCAGTGGAGGGAGTTTTCATCCCCAAGGATTCTAGGGCTTCTAGTGGAAAGGCCAAGGTTAGGAAATTGTGATTCGGGGTGTTAAAATGGCAATGTTTTTCGTTTAATGTGTTTGTCTTGAAACTGTAATAGTGTATGCCCAGTTTTGTTAAATAATGGGCATCTTTAGTATAGTTTTTGTTTAGCTAGTCGATGCTGGTGTTGATACCAGTATGCTTTGTATGTATTGGTGTATGCCCAGTTTTAAAGAAGGGCATTCGTAGTATAGTTTCAGAATAGTTAGTAGTTGAAGGGATTATATCAGACAGTTGATTAGGGAAGTAGGGGTTTAGCAATCAAATGGCTGGTATGGTAAGCAGGGGTTTCCATGATTAATACTCTTTATGTAAAAGATCTTTTATATTATTAATAAAAACACATCTTATCACCGATCAAAAAAAAATCATATGATTGTTGTTTGTTAAATAAATACTTATAGCTAGCGCTTAACAAATAAACATTGACAGATGAATAAATGACAACTTAGATAGATTAATTGAAACCCATTGATAGAATAAGTAATGAAGGCATCTGGAGGAAGTTTAGCAAATCTTACAGAAATCAGGGGTCACGTTACTATAAGAACTAGCTCACATGAAATCGTGAAAGGATAGATATAAATTCAATAAACAGATTATTATCTCTTGATAAACAAGTGAATATATAAATCAACCTATTGATAAACTGAAAAACACACACCTATAGAGGAGAGAATTGATAATACCAAACATAAGCAATTCCTGATTTTCTTATTATTTCATTGTATGTGTACTCTACATCAGATTTAAACATTTGGTCCAGCAAAGAAAGAAAAACATCGCCACTATTTTATTAATGTCCTTCGAGACATCCAAAACCATCCGATGTGCTATAATCATTAAATTCACTACAGTGATGAATAGCGTTCTGCTCAGACAGAATAACTAGATCAACACCTTCTATGAAAAGGTTAAAGGAAAATAATATGAGAGTATCAACTCCGAAGGAGAAGCAGCAGCCTTACGACAAAATGAAATATACATTTTAGAACAGATATGTAAAACACCTTTTACAAAAGTTTCAACTTATATTTCTAGTTTCAGACAGATTTTGTTTAGACTAAATGGCATGAATTAAATTCTCTGTATTTCCAACTACAAACCTCTTTCGTTGGAACTACATCAAGAACCATTCAAATTCCACTTTTTTCCACATGTACAATCGGCTTTTATCTTAATATAATATGCCTCCGAGGCAAGTACAAAAAAAGTGTGACAATTTACAGCCTGTGATTTCATTCTTAGACACATGCAGCACCACAAAATGGCCCTATGATTGCCTCTCTATCTATTGTAGAATACCTGCTGTCTCTTAATAAGTTAGTATAAGGAAAATGGAACTTTTTATTTGGACCATTACACTGTCTCCAAAGGAAAGAAATTGTCAGAACAAATTAAGAAAGATCTTTATTTCAGACCATAATCACAATATCAAATCAACATAACAAATATATTTCTGAAAATTTACTTTGATCTTGACTTACAAAAGACAGTGCACTCGACAACACCAAATGATAGCAACCAAACACCATTTCTAAGACAGCAGAAGAAGAAACACACATTACGAAAATACAAGTGATGCTGTTTGTGGTGGATCAAATTTGAAGTTCTTCAAAATTATAACTGTAGAATTAATATCACTTTAAACTGTTAGTTTCAACATCAATTTGTATTGGATGATCTTAGATAGGAGTCATCTTCTAGAAAAATTTCGGATATCTGGGTTAGCAACGAAATGGCCAAAAATGTGGCATCAAGTAACAACTGAGGCTGTGTAAAATCAGTTAAAACAGGTGTGAGCAATAAATGTTTGACCAAATCGGCTCTCCCCTCAGGAAAGAATGGCGGGCTACAGTGACCGGCTAACTCATGCTGGAGAGAGTTTAACTCAAGTTGCAAAGAAGAAGAAACAATGAAAAAAATATTAAATAACAGTATGCGTACTTTTAGTTTTTTCTACATGGATCCACAGATAATGCCTGCTTCTGCAATACCATGGCTGATGGACATGTAATAATTATCAAAGTAAGCCTATATTTATATAATTTTGGTGTTTATTCTAACATATTTGTAAGTCCCAACTAAGGTATTGAGCTACTTTGAGTATTTCAAATGATTATTACAAAATGGTCTCACATGCCCAACAACAATTCCTAGACATTATCTGTAATGACAATGTTTGTGTCATGGGCAACAAAATACATATCTTTAATCCACAAGCAAATTTTGTCAGAATAAAATCAATAAAATGTGAAGCAGTGAAGGTACATGACCAACACTCCACATGGCGGAGTTAAATCATTTTATGACACAATGTGAAAGTTTCAAGTCTGCCAAGTGTATCCAGACCAGAGCACAAACTTAATAGTTTCAACAAAATTTCTGAGCACGGGAGAAGGGGAAGACAAGAGACTCATGAAATCACTAACAATATGTACTGTCCCCTTTTTGAATTGGCAGCGTAATAGTAGCATCGAGTGAGTAGAATGGCAGCTTTGGAATGGCTACATTCAGTTCAGTCTTGAAATAAGACAGATAAGTTTAAAGGAAATAAGGCGGTCCAGTCAGTTAGGGTCAGTTAAAAAAGGATTAATTTGTTAGTTAATTCTTATCGATTGAGGAAGGAACTTGTTCATCAGACTGTCACTGATTGAGGACTGGATAGCCCACGATTGAAGAAACATAGAGTATATAGGAAGCTGTTAGAGGAAAAGAAAAACGTACTTCTAAAGATCACAAACAAAAATCAAGTTTATTCTCAAGCTTGTTATCCTAATACGGTAGTTGATGGCATTTGGAGACAGAACCCCTCAAGCATGTCGATCTGATTTATTAGAAATGGAATCCCTCAAGAAGCAGTGCATGGTCCTAATTGCTAGGAAATGGAGACCCTTAAGAAGCGATCATTGTCCTGATTTCTTGGGGAGGGAAACCATCAGGAAGCAATTACATGGTCCTGATTTCTTGGTAATGGAAACCCTTAGGAAGCAGTTCATGGTCCTGACTTCTTGGCAAAGGAAACTCTCAGGAAGCAGCTCATGGTCCAGAATTTGAGGGAATGGAAACCATCGAGAAGCGGTTTATGGTTGAGAGTGTCCAGGATCATTAAGGCACTCAAATTTGAATACAAGTGTGCCTAATGAGTTGTATCAGTCTAATGTAGATCAATTATTTGTGTGTTTGAATTAAATGAAGACAAATAAAAGTTTATTTGTTGCTGGTATATTTTTGAGTCTGTTTTACCTTGCATGCATTAGTTTGGGTGTATCAAAGCTCAGATCTGCCCAGCCTATGGGAGCTTCTAGAAAAAGAACAAGTATCAATACAGCATTTCTATAAAGGATAGAGAAAACATACATCAACTTACAGAACAAAGGAAGTAAAAAATGCCAAACAAGGATGGAGAGCAAGACGCTTGGGTTCCAACACAGGTGCTTGGGAAAGGGCCATGTACGTCTAGTTAAGGTATCCTCTGATCGCAAGGAAAAAGCCTAAGCCATGCACAGAGGTACAAAGTGTGAGAAGGAGGTATTAACAATAGATCTTCCATCACTAGAGGGAGTCAGCTAAAAATTTAGCTCACCCAACTTTTAGGGAGAGCAAATTCAGAAAGGGAGGATTTGAAATGTCCCTTTTTTGAACTAGCAACATAGCTGAAGTATTCACTCAATGGATTGGCAGTGTAGGAATTGTTGGGGTCAATTAAATCATGCCATCGTGTAAATAAGTTAGGATCAATTAAATAAGGAAATAAAGTGGATGAGTTACTCTGAGTCAATTAAATAAAGATGGATTTGTCAATTAATTGCCATCAATTGAGGAAGGAATTTCATACACTATTTTTAATATTAATATAATTAATAGTATTTTTTTAAATTGGGCCTGTAGCATTATTATTTTTGGGGCAACTTAAATAATATTATTTTAACAAATAAAAGAAAAAAAAATTAAAACAGTTAAATATAAAAAGTATTTTTAATACTTGGAAGCATAGATTCAGGACTCACCGAATATTCGGCAGGATTTGCGAGCCCTGAGGCTACCGGAGTCAAGTCACCAAGGTCTCACAAGCTGTCACCAAGGTCTCACAAGCTGAGTCTCAGGCTAGGTCTTGCTGAGCCCCAGGCTTGGACTCTTGGGTCCACCTGAGCCGCACCCAGCCAGCTTAAAACACCAAAAAGTCACATTTTTTATTTGTTTTCTTTCTTTTGCTCAAACTTGTCCATTTCAGGTCTGAACAGGAAAATAGCAAGGGAAGGAATGGAGCAGACAAGCATTTGGGATTAAAATACTCACAAGTAAATTATAATTCTCTTTTTTTTTGTTTTCTTGATTTGAAAATAAACCAACTTGAAAAACTAGGGGAAATGCTGTCAGAAAATTTTCCATTTCCCTTCATCCCTTATACCTAACATTTTTAGCTTAATTTTGGGTTCCATTTTTTTAAATGAATTCTTATTTCTTTTCTTGTTGCTGATTTTTTGCAAAACCCTACTGACTTTTTTTCATGTTAAAATAGCAATGTCAAGTTCAACGTCAACACGAGTGCTAGAAAAGATCCTGCCTTGTGTTGAATGCAAGCAATAGATTAAAATACCACCTTGCTAAAATTTCTGGACAAAATGTGGAGATGTGCCTTGCATCGACCCCGGAGATTGTAAGAAAGATGAATGCCCTACTGCTGAGTATAAGTTAAAAAAGCAGAAAAGCAAAAAATAAAGGAAGCACTAGCAGCAATGATGAGCCACAATGATGAGTTGTTATGTTAATGTCTTGACAGCTGGGTCATGTTAGAGTCTTTTCAGCGAGGGGGCTGTTGAGAAATTGGGGGAGCTCGTCATCGTCTTGCATAGAAAAAGAATGGAAGTGCTTCAGACAAAGATTGCAAGGCTGATTGTCCCATAGGCTGTTTAGCCTCGTGGACATTAAAAGTTCTTCTACTTCTTCTTCTTTTAATTATATGCCTATGGATTCCTTTGGTGGTCCAAGTCATAGCTTTCATCATCCACATTTATCTATTGGTGAGAGTCTTGAGGGTTCATTTTCTACTTCTAGCCAGATTCCTTCATCATCACCAAATTTCTTTGTTCAACGCAATGTTCCAGGAGAACAACCTTCACTTGAAGGTACCAATTGGAATAAAGAAAAACACCATAAGGTTAGGATGGCAGCGACAAATTTTTGGTACTCAATAATTTACCCTTCAATGTGGCGAACGGCCCATATTGGGAAGGTTTGGTGAATTGGTGCAGAGCACCCTAGGGTTTAGCTCCAAACCCTAGCAAATTTTGTGGAGTGATCAAAAGGAGCAGATCACAGTTGGCTTTCAATCCTTGTCATCAATCCTGAACAGTTCTTCATTCAGTCGCTAAGTCGCAGAGCAGTGGAGAGCAGAAATGAGCTAAGTTCATTAGTGAGCGAGTGTGCGACGAGTAACTAGTCGCTCAGTCGCTGAAGACAAACAGCTAAGAAGGATGCGCGAGTGAGCGACACCTTGTGCGTCGCGAGATCGCGGTTGAAATGGCAGTTAAGTGAAAAGCATCACGAATGCACGACTGGAGCTCATCACTCAGTCGCAGAGCAAAAGGCAGCTCGAATGAAAGCATCGCGAATGCGCGACTTGAGCTCGTCGCTCAGTCGCAGAGCAACAGGCAGCTCGGATGAAAGCACCGCGACAGCACGACTTGAGCTCATCGCTCAGTCGCCGAGACATGATCAGCTCGTCAAAATGAGCAGCGAGTGCGCGACTGACGTGCATCGCAGACTCGCTAAGGAATTAACAGCTCGGGTAGAAGTATGGCGAGTGCGCGACTGACTGTATCGCAGAGTCGCTAACGAATGTCCAGCTCGTCAGAAAGTGC
>MU227132.1:2386193-2400243 GCA_018584345.1 Thuja plicata
AATTTTCTGCAACCTGTAACAGGTAGTCGCGATCTGACAGTAAGCATAGATATTCTGATTTTGAAACCTCAAATGTTGTTTTGACCTCCTGTAAATCTGCAACATAGGATCCAATCCTTATATCATCGTTGTCATTTTTAAATGCATTCTCTGATTGATCATCCAAATCATCATTATGCATACGTGATGCGCTACTATAGAAATCACATGATTCCTCATATTCGATAACCTGAATATTTGTTGCCTCTTCTTTAGCCTCATCTTCATGCACGGATTCAATATTTGTTTTACAATCTCCTGCTTTGATAACAACCTCATAAGGTTTTTCTTCAAAAACTGATTTAGTTTTTTGTTCACTTATAGGTTGAGTAATGATAGCTGGAAACTCTTCATATAAATTTTTGCACCTGTCTTTGTGCAAGTAGATCTCGAGCCAAATCCTGACACTGCTTCCTTTCCATTAAAGTTTTGTGTTGAAGCTTTGGATGAAAGTCCAAGAAGTTATAGAAGGTTAAATCTCTCTGAACCTGTGGAGGAAGAGTGTTGTATTCATCATATATGCTGAGAATTTCAGTCCTTTTATCCGGTTGTGAAATCTGTGCTAACTGTTGTTGTACCTTAGCAAGATCCTTCCAGACTTTTTCCAAACCATGCATCTTTCCTGGCTAGAAACTACTTGTCTCTTCACTAGTACAGATATGGGAGCAATTTGTTATACAGTTTGCAAGCCCTGCAGACTTGATATGCTTTCTAGCATCAATCACTAGATAATAAAAATTGAACAGTAACCTTCAGTGATGATCCTTACTAGACCTTTCCCCAAATCTCTAATTAGAAATCTCAGAATTGTGTCGCGTGCCTTGCTCACAATAAATAGTTCACAATTGATAGATAACCATGTACTAGTAATACTGATTTTATGTTGAAATGTCTGCATACAAATTTGACTTCCAGCATACAATTTCTTCTAGTTGTTATGAGATATAAAAATGTTTTATCCTTGATACTAAATTTGTAAAGACAAGAGAATACCTTCACTGTTTCAGAACATTCAATGCGAAACATCCATATATGATATTGGTAGTAGATCTCAATTTACTTATATTCACCATAAGTCTCTTTCTTAGATTTGTAATGCATAGAAGATACACATACCCGTATGGGTGAAGATGATGAATCAGAAAGTAGGCGTGCTGTTGTGTTTGACTATCAACGATATCCGCACTGTTACATAAACTGGGGTTCACCCGTGCCTGGCTCTTTATCTGGAACAACAACTCGGTTATCCCAGCTCGACTCAGGATTGATCTCTTTACCTACACCACCACAGACGTCACCCGCAGCTGCTCTTGGCGTATTCCTTGCCCAGAATATCACTGCATCGCAATGCTTCACTTGCGACTATCCCATCCTCCTTTCACGCAGGGTCTCGGGTGAATGTCCAACGCAGGAAGGTCGGCTACCGTAGCTATAGGGGGTGTGAGAACTGTTTAGGGCGACGTGATCTCCAAAACAAGACCCGACATTGTGCACGGGATGGCAGGCTTACCACCCGAGCCTTCAGCAAAACACCATGTATTGGCCGTGTCTGAAGATATCAGACTCCGTCCATGAACGTCTGTAAACAAACTGCCTCCTGCTTCGGAACAAGTAATGTTTTCAACTTGCTAGTCAGCCCACCCATAGAGGAAGGAAAGTATGACTGCGTATAGTTAGCTAATCTCTTGGTTTGGGTGCAACTCGCAATATATCAAATCTTGCTGGCGTGCTGGCTTATAATTTTCCACGCTTAACTCCAGGTGAAGAATCGATGCTCCAGCTGGTGGTGACATTGAGGCTATATCCCCGCCAATGCCAATAATATCATCCCCAGCATTCTGTACCCGTAATTTCCAAAATTGATGTAGCTGTCTATCCATAGACTGTTATGTTATCGTGGATCCTATGCTACGCGTATTGGGCCATGATGTAGCTTCTGAAATGATATTTCAAATGTAGTCCTGGCGGTCTCAGCGTGACTGGAAAAGGAAGCACGCACAACAGGGATGATGATACCCAATGCTGGCCATTGTATGCAACTCTTTACCACGCGAGTCCAACTCCCACGTATGCTGCAAAACCGTCCTGAACAATGTTACCACACTGGAGCAGCTACCTTCCGCGTTTTGACTGTAGTCGACTCCTGCTCGCGTGGACTCCACACGGTCACTCCAGCCCCAAGCTCCGTGGTTAGACTAATATCACGCGAGGCCCATACACTCCACGTGCCTATCGTGCTAGCTCGATGTCCCTGTGAATGGATGGAGCTGCGAATTCTAGGGATTGTATCCCGATTTCTTCCAGCAGTTAACGCACTGTATTTATCTGAACATACTGACTTCCCTTGTCACGCAGCTGAAAAGGGATAAAAAAACACTTTCTACGACCTGCACCTGTGTTTCCTTACTGAGAATGTCGCACCACTGTAGGTGCTACGCCCAATGTTAACTTTTATAATTCCTCAGCTACACTGTTAATTTCCACTATGAAATCTGATTCTAGACAATCGAACTGCACTTCTTTGTTACTCCTAAAACCCTCTTGTAAATATAACTCTGAATAAACTCCACAGGCTGGCAGGAAAACCAGCTCTAATACCATTGAAATGACCCTAACCAGTCATTTTCCAAAAACCTCTCAAATATAACTCAGAAGTTTAAAACATATACTTGCATGCAACGTAATATTGATTCAACAAAGATAACCAGCAATATATTCGAACAACCCACAATTATATTCCAACAATTTCTCGGAGAGATGGTATCGTATTATACAATAGCAATACAATAACCATGCATTACAAACATACCAATCTGCAATACAGAAATAACAGTAAGACTGAATGATAAAGAACCTGTGAATGCAATGGCGAACTTTGCAGTGAATCCGCACCGGAGACAAACTGGGGCTACGTCCAATCCTCCTCTAAGCCAAAAAGGGTTTCCGTCCTCACAGCTGTATTCGAAAGCTGAAAGCTTCCTGATATCTCCAAGAGATAAATATCATATCAAAAACTAAGCATATCTCAAATGAGCCTTCAATCCTTCTTTTAAAGCAATGGTTGTGACTCTTCAGTTTCCCCTCTCTGTCTTTTCATATTCTCACTTAAAGTCACTTTTTAAATAAATATAACCATTGGTTATAAAGTGACAAAATAAAATAAAGTGAGGAATCTTCTGGCATTAAAACGGAGGACCAAACGAACTCGTGTGGAGACGTGTGATAGCTTGCCGGAAAGCTCTCGGCGAAACGCTTTGAGTCCACTACTGAAATGCCAGGAACACTGAGTTCTTCCTACTTACTATAAATAGTAAGCACCCGAAACCCTGTGGAAACTAATTCGATTGGCTTGAGACTGAAAACACCTAGGCCAAACACCCCTCTGATCCTCTACCAAACATCGGTTAGCCCACCGGACCATGATAAAAAGGCTAACTATAAGGCACGAGATAATGTGCCCAAAAAGGGGACATTACAGATGCATTGAGTTTATAGTAGTGTAACCTGGAGATGCGTCTACACACCCCTGAGACGTGTCTCGGAGACGGAGATGCATCTCTGAGACTTTTCACGCACTCGGAGTCTTTGATTTTGGTCGGAGACTTTACCTCGCCATCTCCCACCATCTCCCACCAAGTTTCCAGATGTCTCCTGGGCGTCTCCTGCCAAATTAATGCACATAAAAAGCATAAAAAATAACATTGAACATTATTTTCCTTCTCCATTTGCTGTTGAAAGCACTAAAGGTGCCCTAGAAGAGTGAAACATGCGCATAAGACTGCAACCATGTTTGCATTTACATTTGTTTTCAAATTCTTTTGTTGTTTAAACTTCCTACGAGCCTGCAATCATGGCATTCGATGAGACTAGATTCTGATTTTCAAGTTTTTATTTTTAAATTTAAAGCATTCAAATGCCGTGTGAATGCTTCCCCACTTTGTATACACGTCTGCCAGCGTAGTTGCATGAAACTGCACTAGCAGAAATGTATGCAAAATGTGGAGGCATTCACACGGCATTGTCATAGGATACAAAATTTATAGGATGCTTAGAGGAATATACCCTATAAATTCTTAGTTAATGTTCAAAGTTCAATCTTAAACTTTTCCATTGTTCTTGTTTTCAAAGTTCTATGTAATGATATTTTTTTTGGAAATTTTTAAATTGTTTTTATAAAAAATTGGCGTCTCCAAGTACCCCGATCTCCTATTTTTGAAAATTAGCCGTACCAGTCTCCCCGTCTCCAGGTGACTATGGTTATAATAGGCAGCACTGTGAGGAAAGAAAACCATACTTCTGAAAAACAAACAAAATCAGCTTTACTCTTAGGCTTGTGACACTGTCACAGCAGCTGTTGGCATTTGCAGAAGGAACCCTTCAAGTGTGTCAACCTAATTTCTCGAGGACGAAAACCCTCAAAGAAGCAATTCATGGCCATGATTCCTTGGTGATGGAAACCCTCAGGAAACAGTTCGTAGTTGAGAGTGCCCAAGGTCATTTGGATTTTCAGATTTACATGCTGAGTATGCACAGTGAGTTGCATCAGTTGTAGTTTAATGATTTGTGTATTTGAATTTCACAAAAATAACAATAATTTGTCGCTGGAATATTTTTGGGTCTATCTTGTCTCGTGTGCATTCAGATCTTTGCACTACACAAAATATATATCTCAATTCATCGATTTCAAGTCATTATCTTATTTAGTATTAAAATTGTGAATCTAATTAGCCAGACCTAAGCACAAACCTAGTAATGTTATTAATAACAACAAAATTTAGGAGCACAAAAGGGGAAGACAAGATACTTATGAATTCATTATATGGGTGTGTGTGTGTGTGTGTCAATTCACTGATTTCATGCATTATCTTGTCTAGTATTAAATTTTGTGACTCTAATCAAATACATGCGTATTAGATTTTACTATTTCCTGAATTTCATTTCACAAGTCCCAAACACCATCCTAAACCCACCAAACATTTTGAACCTTCTGTGTACACTGAACGAAAAGTAAAAAATCATTAACTGACTCAACGCTATACAAACTATATGAAGTTGAGCAGTGCTCAAGTGAGTCAAAAAAAAAATTAAACTGGAAAAATAAATGAGTATCTCTAACATTGAAAATAACAGTAATTAGAGATGTTTGTGAGTATGCTTTCTCTTGAGCCATTTCAAATTGGAGCAAGTGCTCAAACAAGAGAAAGTACCGCAAATGCATTACAGTTCAACATTGGAAACAAATGGCAAGATATAATACAACTTCTTGCGTCAGACATAACATCTGGATTGCATTCATCCAAGACATAAATTCAAAAACCAGCATATTTACGTCTAGAGAGAGAGAGAGAGAAGAAATTTACAAAGATTTTTTTCCTTTTAAGTTTTAAGCTATAAACCTTCTGAGATGAAGGCAACTCTTACAACATTTAAATAGGCGACAATTTATGGTACTTGCGTAATTGTCAGCAAGTACTACAAGAACATTTCACTGTAAGATTTTTAAGTTCGAAAACATTTTGGCAACGAAATATACAATTACTGAATTATCTTACAAACCTTATTCAGCTTCCTCACAATAGACTATCCCAATCAACAAATGATTCCTTTAAATAGACTATTCCAATCAACAATGGCTTCCTTTAAATAGATTATACAAAGCAACATACTTACTCAAATCCATATGGGTCGTTACTGTTCGTTTACACCTAGAATCTGAAGAGAGTCTAGATGCATTGTTTAAATTCATTTCCAATCTAGCATGTCCAAAAGCCATAGCACTTCACGGTCCGAACTTGCAGCATCACAAAAGTCTACTTCAATGCCAAACACATCCTTTTTGTCGTCCATTTTGTCATCCTGAGAGTCCACCAGGAGCAATGCTATCCAAGCTCTGATCTCTGACACAAATGGATACTTGGGCGCAAATCGCAAGTAATCATAGGTCAGTGCCCTGCATGCTGGTCCATCAACATAATCAAAACCAGACTTATCAATAATGGAAGCAACTTTGTCTTCGTCTCTCCGGCCAACAAGCAGAGAAACACGAATATTCTCACTGAACAACTTAAACCTGGGATTCACGGGAATAGTCATCTTGCAGGAAAGGCTCTTCAGATGGTCCTTCATGATATCACAGATTCCAGCTGGAGGGTTTATAATCCCTGATCGAAGCAGTGATCCGGGGATTACATTAGAATACACTGACCGATCAGCCAACCATATGTCAACATAGAATTCAATATCATCAAAACTCAATCTAGGAACCGGAAGGGTACCACGGTCTCTTCTGCAGAGAGTCATGTAAAGCTTGTGGTAACCCCTGGAAGCACCAATTGGAGGAGGCCTCTTGTCTTTGAACAGGGAAGGCCATCTTTGGGCGCACAATTTTTTCCAAAAATAGTCCTCTTTGGCTACGTCTCTCCACTGCTTGCACACACGCATGCATGAAGCCAATTCTTGTACACTCATGAGGGGAAAAATAACCTTCAGTATCTCTCCAGAAGACCAAATTTCTGCCATCTATAACTCAAACCAAACCAAACAATATCTATCAACACCCTGACACTATACCTTAACTAGATTTAAACACTCTAGAGGAGAATGGCCTTCAACACCTCTTAAGAACATAAAATTTCTGTCATTTTTGCCCAGATCCTGACAAAGCCAAATTCCGGAAGCTTTCCTGAATAAATTGCATAGAATTTCAATTTACTCAAGTTTTGATCTTGAATAACCCAAATTAGTCAATTGCCTAACATAAGATCTTAACCAGTCTCATGCGCTCTTCAAGACAATGGCCTTCATCAAATCTCCCGTTTCTGGCTCGACTCTAACTAAATGAAAGCAAATAACAACCTAAACCTACACATTGACCAGATTTAAGAACTCTTCGAGCCACCCATCTTGTCAAAGATAGCTTTGGAATACTCGTTTCGTGTTAAATTCGTCAGACCAAGGGCAGGCAACTCAAAACCCTCAAAAGTCATATTTTGGTGGTTGGTAACCTTCGGGTCAAAGAAAAGGCAAATCCAAAACCCTAAGAATCAGACATCGCCTGCATAGACCGTTTCTTGGAGTAAGTCGGAATTAAATTTAATAGAGATTGCATAAATTGAATACTTCAAGCATTTTCGGTAAATAATTAAAGAGTTTCTAAATCATCTTGGATTGTGATCATTGCGAATTTCATTGGAATAAAATGGGTTGCAAAACATCTAGAAATTTGAATATGATGCAAGCGCAATTGGTTGATTCAGATCTTACTCTTGATGGAATTTGATAATGGCTGCTGCGAATCGAACCTCTGACCTTGTTCGTCCAGTATTAACGTAATCAGCTGGATGGAGACATTAAACTTATCGTAAAAGCATCTAATCTTTCAATACAAGACAAGCTAAGCTGTCTATAATTGACTCCCCATTTTTGGCGTGGGTTGATATATGAAGTCATCAGATCCCTCTCTCGATGCTGTTTTCACCCCTCAGCAACTTTTTATTATTATTATTATATTTTTTAATGTTCCTTTTTTTTAAATTATTATTATTATATAATATTGACATCCATAGTCTACTATTATCTTTTTAATTTTCTAAAAAAATTAATTGTCTCCTCTAAACATTAGAAAAATAGGGCCAGGCAAAAAAGGAGGTAAGTGATAGGAATAATAATAAAATATATAATTGTGGTAATAGAGATCGCACTCAATTGGCAAGTCACGTATCTATAGTTTTACTTGACATCACGTCACAACTTGGGTTTTTGTGTTTCTAGTTGGAAAAGGTGGCTGTCTAAAACAAGTTTTTGGAAAAGATCTAATACGAGTTTTTGCAATTAAAGAAAGGGGATGTTACATGCTTAAGACAACTACGTAAGCTCTTTAAGTTTTTGAAGTTTAGGTTTTGTGCAACTGATAAATTGATGTTCTTTCTATAATTGATGTTGTATAATGGATAACTGTAACCTTTTATTTTTTGTCTTCTTCTTTTGCAGTTCTATTTGAGCTCCACTTTATTATATTCAAAATTGATCAATTAATACATTTATTATATTAAATAATTTATTTATTTTTTATTGGTAAAATATTTATATTTAAAATTAATAATAAAAGGTTTATACAAAAAGAGGAAGGCAAAGCTCTGATGTCCATGTCATCTCATATGACCATATTCATCATCACAGCCCCATAAACAAGACTCCAGTCTAAATACATTAATAGCAGCATATATCTCATAGCCAAATACAATCGTGAAAAACACATACTACATTTCTATACAAAATAGAGTCGACAATGAAACTACCATGAAACCCCTACTACTTGCAGTTATTGTATGCACTTTGCCAAAAATAATCAAACCATCAAAAACATACACCGCCCAAATATGGAACTAGCAGAGAGGAAAGGGAAAACACTAAATTAGGAGACCACACCATTTAAACCTTTCTAGGTTTTTTGATGGGCCCAATAAACTAGTAGTCCTTAGGGCCAAACACCACCTTCTTGCATTTGTCTCTCTCTGTCACCCTTGTCTCCTTCTTCATCATCTTCTGCTCTAGCTCTTGAGCATGCAACAAGTCCTTCAAGGACTCCCAACCGATTTGTGCCTCTACATGTCAGTCTTCCTTTCTCCAGTAGCACTCCACACTAGAGCGGGTACATTGGAGGTTATTGGTCACCAATGCACCTCTAGTCACCTTGATGAGCCTGCAATCTAATGCCAAGCTCTACATTGCCATAATGGGGGTCATTCCATAGCACCACTTTGGTCTAACACACTCTCGCATTGCCTAAAGAATCTCCTCCTTCGAACCAAATTTGAGTGCCCACACCATGAATGTAGAAAAAATATCCACATTTGATCAATATTGATGCTTAGTGCGCATAAATTGCTCCCCAAGAGTGAAGTCGATCATCTGCCAGAAGAGTGGTTCATCTACTTTGAAAATATCTTTCAACTACTTCTATGTTATCTACCTCTAAAAACACAATTGTTATTTCAGAGAGATCAAAGAAAAGTTCACCTCCACGGTTGATTTTCCTTTCTGTGCACCAACTTCAAACACTAGAGAGCAAAAATGGACACAAACACATTCGAAGTAATAGTTTTAAATCTCCTTCGCATGCCCTCCACATGTCACTCCTGTCACATCACTTTATTCCCCATTCGGCCTTTGGTGTACAAGAGCACCACGTCCGCCCACCTCACCTCTCAAAAATCCACCAAATCAACCCCCTTAGATCTGGCATTCATGACAAGGCATGCCTCACTAATGTGACTATGAGCATGTAATTGTTATGGTTCACATGGGGGGTTTCATAGTCCTCACAAGAAAATAAAGGAAATTTAAAAGACTTGTCCAAAATCACCACACCTACTCCATCAAATAAAAATATCTTAGGTCTTCAAATATTCTGCCAAATTTTTTAAGAGAAAAAGAGCCCAATTTGATAGGGTGTCGGCAATATGGTTCCCTTCTTGAAGCATGTGAGTTATCTTGAAATTTTTAGAATTGACAATCTTTTTGCAAATGATACTTATACTTTTTTCTATTTTTCACGCATGCACCTTGCCATTGGTAATGTCATTGATAATTAAATAATTGAATATTATATTATATTAAATAGCATAAATAGAGAATATGTGGTTAGGATTAATATAAATTTAATATAATAATTTATATTATATTATATTAAATAGCATAAATAGAGAATGTGTGGTTAGGATTAATATAAATTTAATATAATAATTATTCACGTATTAATAATTTATTATTAATAAAAAATAATATAATATAATAAATAATTTAATTAAAGTATATTTTTAATATAATGTCAATTGAGTGGTGCTCAAATGGCAAGGCCAGGCAATTCTCATGTTGAAGATCCATGTTCAAATCCCCCAAAGTGGCATCTAGTGCCTTTGTGGTTTATGTTGACTTGAGTGGCCTTAGTGGCTTATGTATAGGGTGGATGTCCCCCTTGTGACTCACATTCAAGATTTTAAGAAGGTGGTCTTGGAAGCATGTTTTGTCTTGAAAAATATTTACCATGCCACTTCACAATACAAAAGGACTATCATTATAACTATCAATGACATTCAAGTAACAAGAAAATATTTTAAAAATTTCACATTTGAACATCAAATTAATATCAAATAAGACTTGGATTATTATATAGTTGAAATTTATCACAATAGTTTAGTGCATTGAAAATGTGATAAAATTTAAATATAATTTTATGAAATTGATTATTCTCAATATGAATAAATAAATAAAAAATAGATAAACAACATTTTCAAAATTATTATGAAAAAATTAATTATAAACTATAGACTATATGGTTGTTGCTTAGTTTTTTTAATCTACGTAATATTTGACTAAACAAGTAAAAAAAAATTATAGATTGTAAGGTCGTTGCTTAATTTTTTTAATTCTATATAATATTGACTAATAAGTAAAAGAAATTGCATCCAATGTATGCATACTAATTTGTAAGAGGACATTAATGATGACTTTCTAGCAGTGACATATATCTGCGACCATCTTCACATTCAGAGGGCTATCAGGAGAATTGTGGGAGAAGACATTTTATTCCCGTAGGGAAAGTGTATGATCTTTAGCTAACAAATATGTCAAAGTGGAGTTTTTGGGCACACATAAGTTGTCAGGGGCATTATAGAAGTATGATTTGTAGAACGGGGCAGCATTGGTTGGTAACTTGTTTCATCATCATGTTTTGCTTAATAACCATGCAGTTTTCTCTGCCTATGTAAGTATCAAGAAAGCTCTAGAATGTCATAACTTTAGGCTTGTGAAGGCGGCATTACAGGTCCATGGTAGACTATTGAGCATAATTTATGTTAATAATATCCAGTCTATGATGTATGCTCTGTTGGATCTTCTCGAGTTTGATGTGAATCTTGCAGCCCCATCCATTATGGTTGACCCACCTCAACAAGTGGTATCTGGTCCTTCTTGTGGCGTTGATTTAAATGCTACTATGGAGGTGAATTATTTGGATTTGCACTTGGGTACGACTGGATTATCCCGGGCAACTATGGAGAATTAGTTGCAATTTTGTCTCACATCGATCTTGGTCATCTTGGCTTACTCTGGATGTATGATAGCTTATTTTTGTATTGTAATTGGCTTAAGGCCTCATAGGTTATTCTCGGGTAATTTTTAGTATTCAGTAAATTTGTAGACTAGCTTGGCTAGTCAGGTGGGTTTTGGGCTCTTCTTTAGGCTTCTCTCTACTAAATTTTTATCTCTGGGGCAAGGCTCCCTCCTGCATTTACGGGCAAGGATCAGAGTTTTTCTTTCTAGTTCTTTTCTCCAGGAGCCCTTTGAACCAATTTAATATTAATATAATATATTAAGTGGCATTGCCACCTTGCTCAAAAAACAATTGTAAGAGAGAGAATATATAAAATTTCTTTAACATAAACTCATGGAAAATACATAAATGACTTGAATAATTACCATCTAGTATCATTAAATGTTATTTTTTATATTTAATAAATATAGATAAATAAATTATTTTTTAAATATATATAAATACATAAAATAAAAAAAATTAATTTAAAGTTGCAATAGATATTAGCTCTTGATTTCTTATAATGATGGTATATTAGTAAAGTTTAGGCAAATGGTGTGAATGGTATGTTTGTCATTCCAAATCATTTTCGTAGCTACATATTTGGTTTTATAAGTGTAGATCTTATATATACCTACAAATTTGATATCTACTCATCTTTAAATTGTAGGCTTTGGGTTGTCTTAATATTCTTAATTTAATGTCCCTCTAGAGCAAGGTAAGGGATTAGCGGGGAAATCTTTTGGCACTCAGAGTGAAATGACTTTGTAATGGAACCAACAACAAGGCTAAGGTTTAGGCAGCCTTGATTGCAATCTTTTTGGCCAAAAACTTATCAGTTTCTCGAATCTATTTGGCATGGTCACTCATAAATATCAGTGAAATTATCAGAGGTGAAGCGATTGCATAGAACTTGAATAAATACACTAAAAAATTAAATGTCTCCTAGCCACCTTTGTGGATTTCAAGGTCACTCATGTGAAACAAAGTGGCAATCAGTTGGTGGACACTCTTTCATACATTGTTGTGCCATTAATGTTAAATAATGTGGAGGAGATTTATGAGGATTTTTGAGATATCAGGTGTGAGGATTTGAAGTCGTCATACACCACTAGAGAATGATGAGCTAATTAATGTGATGTGATGGACAAAGAACATGGTGAGAGTTTGAGTTAGCTTTAAAATCCTTTGAGAGGGGTATTTCTGCCACATTCATTTCCTTTGCAAGGCTATTGAGTGAGGGGTTGTTGTGAGGGAGAATCGATGGAAGCAAATTTTTCACATCACACTGAAGCAACAATTGTGCTTCTTTGGTAAGGTTTCATAAAAACATTTGAAAGGGGTGTTTTAAATCTATGAGTTGTTATTTTTTTAGATCATCAATCTCATTATGGGTGAAGAGTTCATGTGGTCTGAGCACAAAAATACTGAACGAAGCCACAAATAGGGTGGGACTCCCTAAAATATTTCTTGTAGGCTTGTGAATCATAATGAGAGAAAGAGTGGGTGGATCGAGAAAAAATATGCGGAAAGGTTATCGAATTCAGGCAGAACCACTGGTTCAATGACCCAATGGAAATGTTGATGAAACTTTAATGTTAGTGTGGGTCTTCTTCTATGTTAAATAGTTCTATTTTATCTTTATTTTAATGATTTTGGGTGGTATTTTTGTGTGGACAAGCCCATGATTTTCTATTTTTTGGAGGAGTTAGCAAGGATTGGGGGTGTGTATAAGAGTACTGGGTTTGGCCCTTTTTGTAGAGTTAGATGTAGGTGTAATTACTGTATAGGTGAAGATGATATTTGTAGAGCTTACAAGATTATATTTTTTGGCAATTCAAAGTTCAATATTATTTGGGTCTGTGTAGATGACAATAGACTCAAAATATAGTATGCTAAACAGGCATAGTGATTCTCTACTCTTTTGTAATCCTTTACTATTTATGATTAATAAAATTTATTCTAATTATCGATAAAAAATAATAATATTATTAATTTAATGTAAGTTAGAAACTTATTGGTGATTATTGTTTATTTGCACATGAGAAGAATAATTATTCCCCTGTGTCAAATCAAATAAGAATACTAATTAATGGGTAGAGAAAAGATAAGAATAACACTCTCAAATGTGCAAAATTTCCTAGATGTTTGTGCAATATAGATTCTCTAACAATTGCTCCTATAAATACGTACAAGTACTAATGATAATTCTAAGATGGAATCAGTCTTAGTAATATGTGATGAGATATCTAAAATGAGTTGGGTTGATGGCTTTAAATATAACACCAAGAATCACAAAAAAGAAATCCCACCTTGAGTAAGTAAACGTTGATCATAAGGATAGGTTAAGTTAGTCTCAAACTAAAATTAAATCATAAAAGAAAAGGGTTATTATTATGAGTGTATAAGGAACTGAGATTACTTTCACAAATATAGATCTCACATAGGACATGAGACGAGGGAAACCAAGGATCAAGATTTATCCTAGAAAAGAGTGTCATAACCCCCTCATCAATGCATTAAAATACCTTATAAAAATTAATTTTTTATTTTTCTTAGGCAAAAGGTTATAGACCTATAAATTCATTATTGAAATAAGAGAATTATAGAACAAAACAAGCCCATATTAACGAATTACTGGTCCAGTCCATCATCAAACAAGAGACGCAAAGTGTCAAAGTTCCTGCCCAAAATACAATGCAATTAGAGTTAAATATATGTGGAGGAAGAAAAATGGAGATGTAGGTATAAAGAGCAGGGGAGAGATAGAGAAAGAGAAATAGATAGAGATGGAGAGGGATAGAGAGAGATAAAAAGATAGAGAGTGATAGAGAGATAGTTAAGGAGTAAAAGAGAGGAAGAGATATAAATATAGAAAGTAAGAGGGAGAAGTAGAGAAAATTATATATATATATATAT
>MU227132.1:2400343-2414604 GCA_018584345.1 Thuja plicata
ATTTAATTTGTTTTGAAAAACAATTTGAAAAAATGTAAAGATAAAATTTGAGGTAATTCTTAATATCTAGTTTAATATTTTTTGATGTATTTTTTTTTCAATTCTACAATTTGAAAAAGAATTTTTTATTCTTTATAAAAATTCTTAAATGAAAAATGATACATCATTCCACTTAAATATCACATTATATTTTGTTTTTACAGTTAATAACTATTATTTTTCATTTTTAATTGTAGATTCACTAACACGAAATCTTCTATCAAAATAAATAATACTATATTCCTAGTATACAATATTCAAAGATAATAACCTTATACAATAGAGAGCCAAACCGTTACAATCAAAGTATTGAAAAATACTTTAAAATGACATTCCTAAAATAGAATGAAACCTTATAAAGCCTTGTTTAAAAAAATAATCATTTAGAAACTTAATATCCTGCAATTATTTTGGTTTTTAATAATTATTTTAGAAATATTACATTTGAGAAAGACCTTCATATTTGGGAGGGAACATTGGAAAACATGTTTTAGATGAAATTATTATTATTTTTGCTTAAAATGTACAGACCACGTGCCTTGTCTGCTTCCAAGCCACGTGCCTTGTCTGCTTCTAGTTTATCACACACATCTGCAAGCATGCAGATGTAAACATACTTGAATTTGATGCGGTTTTTTTTTTTTTTTTCAATAAAGTGGTACGAAAATTTATAGCACATGTTTTGTCCATTATTTTGCAGATCCAGAAAACTGTGTTTATAGGCCTTGAAGAAGAAGTGCATGCCACTTGACCTGCACCCAAACAAGACTCGTGCCATTAGACTTTGATATGATTTTTGACAGCTATCACGTATACCTAATTCAATTTGAATCTCTGGTTCTTTTAAACGTTTGCAATGGTAGTATTCCATAATGTGACCCAGGAACAAGTTGTTTGGTACAATTTAGACAAGATCCACTAGAGCATTCATGTGGTAACACTATGTGCCTTCAATTTTTATTTCTTTATGATTTTTATAAATTTTCACATTTTACAGGAAAATCTAAAAGTGAAATGAAATTTTTGGTGTTATATGTCATTTGCAGTAGAGTAATTCTCAAAGGAGTTTTATAAAGAAATATTTTTAGGAACTGTTGAGATTAATTGCTACAAAACCCTACCAAATTGTCTATGCAATGTAATATCAAATTTTGCATTAGAATAGTTGCTATAAAATCTATTGACATAACACCCACTTGGATTTTCATGGATAAATCACAAAGGAATAAAATGATTTTGCTACTAAAACCAAAATAGATGAGACCACAAAGTAATGCCTGAGGTGATGTAGAGTTATTGAATTGTGAAAAGAAGATAATATGGATCAAATTTACAGCGCTGCAATTCCATTTTGAACAGTAATAGTTACTCCACTTCGAAATTCCCCTATTTTTGAAGATGAATACATGTGCAGGTAAATAATTTTTTGTTTTTGATGTTTTATTTTTTTGGTGCAGTTTTTGCATTTTTTTATTTCATGACCCAAAAATAAATTATTCATTTTGACAGTTTAGATTCAGGGTTGCCATGCAAGACACTCCACTAGTCACTTCATTATCTTCATCCTAGAATAAAGGAAAGGATAATGGTATACAAGGAAACTTTGGAAGAGAAGCATAATCCGTAGAGCATGAAACAAAATCCAAGGAACACTCCATATCTTCTAGAATACTGGCTTCAATCATATGCATAAATTTGAGAATATGGACAAACTTCTATATATTTGGTGTTATTTCCAACTACTATATTGATAAATATAACACCCTCTTAATCGATAATTCAAAATATCATTGGAAGGGGAAAAATTGATTTTTTTTGCATTTTATAAGTATAAACATGTCTAACCCAGCATGGCAATCAATGCAGATCTAGCATCCCCCTCCTCATAAAGACGGGTACGGTAATTGCAAAGTTCATAATAACATATTATTTATTCTATTTGTTCTTTTTAAAATTAAGCTATCTTGAAACCCTATCAAAAGTCAAATTGCAAATTGTAACTACACACAAAACTGAAGAAATAAAGAAAATGGAAAATTAAACACAAGTACTTTTTACATTTCTTAGTCCAAAAATGTTTTTACATTGCATAATTAGTCATCAAATTTATATATACCATGACCATAATGTGATTGCTTGCTTTCAAGCCAAAAGCCAAAAATTTATCTGGCTGCGACTCTTAATGATATACCCACCAGTTCTCTTGCTCTATCTCCTCACAGTTATTGTCAGGCACTCTACATTGTCTATACAATATTGCACCAGGCTTCATTTCTTCCCTCTAAATATCCTGGACCATTTACAAACATGTCATCCTTATTTCTTGGTTTTCTAGGAATGACATAATGATGTTTAAGCATAACTCTTAAATAATGAAGGTCGCCTTGTCTGGCCCAACACCAATAGAGAAGCTTCTAACTTATTTGTTATGCAAACAATTGTAGTTTCTCTGTCTTCTTGCGTCACCAAGATTTCAACATCAACCTGTCCAAATGATTGCAAAGTTATTGTAAGTCATTACAGATGATTGATCCATGTAGTTAGTCTTATTAGCTAGCCCAAAATGGTTGTAGTTAATCCATCTCTATCTAGTTTGAATCTTGATTGCTATGGTATTTGACACATAATTGGGAAAAAATCCATGGCAACAGATTTTGTATTCATTCACACAATTGTGCTATCTTATGGTAGTGGTTTAATAGGCACTTGGTATGAATAAGAATGATAGTGTGATGATGCATTCCTTTGCCCTGCTTGTTTTACGAGATCTAAAAAATATTAGGCATTGTGCGGTTAAAAATTATTTGATAGGAGGATCTTTATAACCAAAGCCAAGCACCACTATAACAAAAGAAACAATAGATTTTGAAACTTCAGGGTCAATGAATGACTAGATAGATAGGAGGAAAAAAAACCCACAGTCAACAACAACTAACAATTTCTAGAAATAAATGAGCTAAGGAATCATGTATGTAACACTGTTAATCTTGAA
Source organism: Thuja plicata (assembly GCA_018584345.1). Taxonomy (NCBI): domain Eukaryota; kingdom Viridiplantae; phylum Streptophyta; class Pinopsida; order Cupressales; family Cupressaceae; genus Thuja; species Thuja plicata. The sequence continues at coordinate 2,403,375 of MU227132.1, forward strand.
ATGTTTGGTAGATGATGTATTTTTTAAGCATATTATTATGTTATTTGAACTTGTGATTTTGATTGTATTATTTTTTCTCATCAACATTCTGAATCATACTCTATTATTATGTCTTTGGGAACTATTAATATGCATATTTTACCTAGCTTGCAAGGTCATAATGATTTTAAACAATTAGGAACCATATGAAGCTGTTGTTGTAATTATTTTTGGTTAGTAAAAGTCAAAAATAATTTCCATGATTCAATCCAGCCGTTTTCTTGGAACATATGCGACTGCTAAACTTCACCTGCATTTAATTATAAATGTGGAGTATGAGATAGGAAATAATGAGGTTGTAATTGCCCTTGATATTATAGGTAGATTATACTTAGATTCACAAAATGCCTTTTGAAGATGGATGCATTAGTGTTTTAATGAAGAGTTCAATTGCAAAGGAGATGATGGAACAGAGCACCAAAATAGTGTTTCTAATCTAGAAAAATCAAGACTAGAGCTCAATATCAAATACAGAGTACTCATACATAAGATTTTGAGAACAAGTAGAGATTCATTTATGTACTATGATGATTCCATGAAAAAATCTTATTGCAAAATAATAGACAAGCTTATGATTGTGAGGGGTTGTGAGATTCCTCTAGATGCTACTATTGTTCCTCTATTAGATGATGGTAATTTGCTTGACCGTAAAGAAAATTAGAATAAATCTGCACAAATTCCTTGTGGAGACTGAATTGGTTGAGGAAGGGTGGTATAGTATCACAATAATAGATAGTAATAGTGATAGGCAGAAGAGGGATTATCCAGGGAAAATGCAATGCAAATCATAAATTATCTGAAATATTGTGTTGAGAGTAGAAATTGCCATTTTTGTGACCTTTTCTAGAACGCTTGCCAGTTTATGTTGAAACGGGGGCAGATAGAGCTGGAAGGCAGGGGTGTTGACATAGGGGATAATACTGTTGATAGTTGCAGAATTTGGCTTTTTGCCTACTAATTGCATTGTTTCTCAACTCTTCTATACACAACATTCTATGAGACCATATTCTTCAGCGCATTTTGTCAAACAATTAGCATGCATGTCTACACCTTTACATCTTAATCTTTAAAATACAAAAACCCAATATAATGACACAAAACTATGAAGAATATTGATGTACAATGTAAAAAGTTTGTGAAGAAGATTGTAACATAACAATATAATAAGTTAACAACAATGGAAGCCAGCTTATGTATTTTCCCTTGACAATTTTCATAAATCATCCTTGTTTGAAGGATGGCAACCACTTTATATTGGAGAATAAAAAGTATCAATTCACCATAAAGCCTAAATTGAAACTTAGTTAACTTGCCAATTCACAATGCTTGTGATAAAATGTTATTTCATGCAGAGATGCCTTGAACGAATTGAAATTTACCTCTCGCTACTTATATTTACAACAACAAAAATCTATTGGCAAAAAAGACTAGATAATATGCTAAACGGATTTATAAAATTTACCCTCGACTTCTAAATTCAAATGAAATTTGACACATACATCCTCTACTTCAAAGTTTAACAACACCATTCTCCTTTCCAACAGGAAAAATAACAACAAAAATAAACTGTCAATGTAAAAGTTAAATAAACCTTCCTTGCAAGAGTTTTGTGTTCCTCTTTATTGCCAAAGACTTTGTCGGTTAGACATAAACTTTTTGAAGATCGCAATAGAATTCATTGTTCACAGCATTCAGCGACAAGAAGATTCATTGTCTGAGAGAAGTTGTTGCATCCATTGTCTTAAAAAATTGAGATACTAGGCCATCAGATATACCAAGCTCCAAAATTAAAAAAATATATGCATTGAAAAAGTATCATTAATTAGTCACAATTCTTTGAATCCAATTTCTTCAGTGATCTCTGAATCTATCAGGTCTTCCTTCTGTTGGGGTTTCGCAGTCCCTGTTTGGGGTAGGAGGGTTTTCAATTCTAGAAATCGTAGAACATTCCAATTGGGGGTTCAGCAACTTATTGACACAAAGATAACCCCTTCAAAACAAATAAACATGGAAGAAATGATCTTCAAAACAAATAAATAGGGGGCATATAGCAGCTACTGCGATGATATAAAGCAATAGAATTATTCTCTAAAATGAAATGAAAAACAATAAAAATGCATCTAGCTATGTACAGGGACACAAAAATATTTAACCAAAATTAGCTGAAACCATGGGAAGCAATTTACCTCAAGATTATGCACAAATTGTGTCACGCAGTAAAAAAAATGTTGACGAGGGAAAATGGGAAGAATTTGGAGGAAATATAACATGCACTAACTAATGAGACTTTCAATTTCACTCTTTCCCAAATTTAGCCACTTGGATTTTTTGGGTTTGTTTTTGCATCTACTTAAATTTACTCTTTTGTTCATCCCATATTTCCTGTTCTTTAAGACCTCAATAAAAATAAACTCGCTACGTCATTTATTTAAGGCAAAACACTCACACAGATTAAGGCTCGATATCATGTCCTGTGCCGACAATCTCTATTCATCTGCAAGCTCAAGAAAGGAGATCCTGCAGTCCCAGGGGTTGGAAAAACACCCAGGTTCCTTACATATTTAATCTTCAATTTAAGCACCTCTTGACTTCCCAAAATTAAATAGGGCCTTGTCTTGATTACATATAAGAGAAGTTCATCTTGCATACTCGATTGTTGTAATATATCTAATTTAGGTTTCAAATTGTCAATTTTGCACAGCAAAAACCTGGGATACCACATGAGAGTTTTAAGCAAGGAAATTTTAAGGCTTATTTACAGAGATCACCATGGAGATTGTGTTGTAGTATAACAAGCCACTCTGTGCAACAAAGGCAAATAATCCCATCATATAGGAACCTAGATGTATGGAGGATTCCAAAACAAGAAAATGAGATGCAGGAGGAGACTTCCAGAACAAGCATGATAGTCTTTGATATCCGTGTAAAAATATTGGGCACTAGTTAAAGTCTATAAATTTTTTTCTAATTTTTGAATCAAATATTTATTTTCTTCCTTGCCTTTTTCTGCGGCAACCAATAGGATTTTAAATAATTGACAATTTTCAGAATTCAAAAATATGTAAAAATGTTGAAACTATATAAAAAAGTTACCATATTGAAAAATAATTTGTTCTTATTGATCAACTATAATATAATAATAATTTTTAAATACACCAAACGATTGCATAAATTATATGTCGTAGGCAGGAACTAATAACATATCTCAAAACAAAATGCATATCATAAAATCCCTAGACTTTAGTACTGAACCCACACCACAACTATATATCAAACTGCTACATACCTTCAAAAAACCATAAAATCCTAATTGAATTTTGATACATAGTACCTCCATTATCCAGGAAAAATACTATGTTAGTCGTCTCCACACAGAAGAGGACCAGCGCAACCCGAGACCCTGGAAAAACTTGACTCTCTCAACATCAACCTACAATTTGGCCTATCCTAACTGTGAGATGATAGGGACCGTGGAACCTCTTTTGACCAGAAAAGGGGCACAAATCTGTTGTGAAAAGGGACCCGCAGAAGTGTAACAGAGATGGATGAAGGCGACATCGATCAAGTTAAATGCACATCCTCATCCACCACCAGTTATATCGACTTCACTTATCTTGCATGTCATTGGGCTTTACAGATAACTGTAGCATACTCCTTCCCCGGAGAGAGTCAAATACCCAGTTACAGAACAATATGAGAGCCTCTCTCGCACTGGCCATAACAATATGGTTGACATGTGCGACAACCATGAAGCTTGGAAACAATCAATTTTACACCTAAATCACCACCTCATATCATTATTAAGTCTAGAGCCCAAAACCACCTACCACTTCATCACACACCTTACTCTAATTATACTCCACACACAATTCCTCTACTAACTTTGACGAACAAGGCTTATAAAAATTAAATTAAATTATAAATTAAGGTAAGAATTATTAAAACATTTGGAAAAACACGAAACATATAATGTTATTAAGTATAATAAGAGTACAAAAATTGAAAATATTAGAGTTCAGGAAGCATTGATCCTTCACTATTATGGAAGATGATTGTGCAAATATGAATGAAGAATGTGAGATCTAGGGTTAGGAAGAGAGAGAAACTAGCTTTGTGCAAAATAGAAACAATTGTCAAACTAATATGCAAATTATAGACCAAATCTAGGAAACAAATGTAGAGACTAACCTATATGTAAAATCTAAGCCCAAAATGCCTATCAAGGGCGACCTGGACAGATAGGGGCGACTAAACTCACCCCTATAGGTGAAAGTCACCCTTGTCTTGCCAAAATTTGATGTCGGACCCCAGGACATGAAGCAAATAGTTAGGACTTCCTAAATCAAGATCTAAAGCTCCGATACATGTCACCTACACACAAAAAACAAGGAAATTGTTGAGAGAAAGGGGTTTGCCTTAGTCAAACCCTTTTTAGGAATTAATCTTGAAATAAAAATGAAATTGCATGAAAGGAAAGGAAGTGTGCTATTAGTAGTATAGGCTTGATAAGAATATTATACCTTGATGGTACAAATGCTTTTTGAAATAAGATCACAATTATTGATGCAATAGAACGACCCCACAAAGACCTCAAAGGACATCATTAAAGGAATGTTTACATAATGATTGCTAGGCTTGCCACTATGAAGAGATGAAATGCTTGAATACTTATCTTCTGCTTGAATGTGTGATTGATTGAATGCTTGGATGTTTGTTTGACGACTTAACGATCTCTTGATTACTTCCTTAATGGATGGATGGATTGCTTTCTTACCCAAAATGGGTGAGGTAACATGGCTTTTATACCTCTCTAGTCCATTTCAGGGCTCAAGAGTTAAAGTAGGCCGACTATAAATTTAGAATCCCACCTAAAATCACAATAACAAACTCCAATTCAAATTTGGGCCCAATTTAGTGTGACAAGGGTGACTTCTAAGAACAGACTCGCAAAATCCTATGTATGCAAGTGATAATGTTTTAACAAAATAATTAAAGAGGGCACACCTATAATTAAGGGACCTCATTAATTAAAGGACTCAAATGCATAGAGGAATGTAAATATTCTAAAATGGGTGCCAATTAAGCATAAATTGTACACCTTAGCAAGTGCTTACAATTTAGGACGCTACAGTAACAAAACTACTGACCATCCTAATTTTGCTTCTAAGAACCTGAAGCCCAACTATGATTATAATGACCTGCATGACAACCATGAACCTAAGGACGAGCATGACATAGATAAATCTAAGGTCTTGTCGAGCAAATTGTCGAGGCCTTCCTTTTCATTGTAGAATTACTAGGAATGACAACACAGTTTATCAGCAGAGCCATAGCTTTGTATTTTCTCTAAATTGCTTCTAGCTTCAAAGGGTCAAGGTTGTCCCCAAAAGAAAAATGTTCCCAACACATAATATCCTCCTATTGCACTTGTGTAGAAATATTGAACACATCATACACTAATGTGAATTTAGCTTTCTTTTGGAGCTCCCGCCTAGGAAACAAACCCCCAATGTTTGCATCTCCTTCAAAAAAGTTGTATTGCCTCACCACGTCATTGAATTCCTGGTTGCAAAGTAATTCATCATGCAAGAACTAGAAAGCAATGTGCATGAGACAACCATAGTCCTTGAAATGGTCAGATAAATTTGACAAGAAGGTAGAAAGGAGTTCTAATGGAAAAAGAAGGCAGGAGGACTAGGGGGAAAGGGCCAAAAATAAGATATTCCTAGTGACGCACAAGAAATTTGAGATAAAAAGAAATTATTAACTTATACTATTAAATTAATTATTAATTAAAATAAATTTAATAATAATTTTTTTTGTTGTAGATAAAATTAAAATTAAAGTAAATGAACCAAATTCAAAATACGTTATTAGTTAAGTTTTAATTAGAGGGAGTTGAACTAGGTTGATTGATTAGATAAGTGGAATTATAATTTCGAGTTACCAATATCTCAATTTCTATGATTCATTCAATTTGTTTCATTAATTTGATTAATTTAAGGATTCATATGATATAAAAACTAGTTGAACTAATTTACTTTAATTGTTAAATGTAATATCTTCTTAATTTTATTTTTTTATATTCTCAACAAGTTAAAGAGACAAGGGGGAACTGTTAATGGTGGTGTTGGGACAACCAACTTTGAGTAAATAAAAGATCACTTACTCCTCTTGAAAAGAAGCAATTCCTACTCCAAGGTTCCTTTATAGCTCTAGGTCTTGACTATGTTGGAGAGCCTAGTGGTAAATGTTGTTAGGATTAAGTAATACTGGGGGGGGGGGGTAAATCAATATTATAACACTTTGAACTTAAACTTAATAAATTCCAACTTAACCAGATAATTGCATAAATGAAAACAACATATAAATGCAAAACACATAACTCACAACACCATATTTTTTTCTCGAGGAAACCCTGTCCAAGGGAAAACCCTGGTGGGGATGATACCCACAAATATGCACTAAAAGTATATTGTCCCTGTTAGGAGACCTAGCCCTGTTAGGAGTTGAATATTACATTAGTACATTTCCCTGTTTGGGGAATACTGTTTGATGATATCAGATTTGGATACTATTCATGCTGTTGATATTCATGTTTTGTCACTGATGTCAACATGTGTTTCTATGAAGAGGACAAACTGGTTACTTGACTGGTAGAAGTGTACGAACACTGTACAGATGTTTCAGAACGATCCAAGTTGGTTATATGAAGAAGGATGTGTGTTGACCTTATTCCTAAGGTCGCTTGGCTTTATGTTGTATATTGAGGCTGTTATAGATGATTTAGTGAAGATTAGTTTCTGGACTGTGACAGTAATGCTTGATAGAGCAGGTCTGTGTGTTTTGGGTATATCTTACAGATGAAGATATTTCAGGTGATGCAAGCTTACTAGATGACAGAGGACATACTAAGGAATGTTTGATATTGATCAATTGTCGTGAGTATGTTGGTGACGTCAGCTGTGGCGTTTATTCTGGAGAAGACCTATTTTTGGTGGCCGACTTCAAACATGTAGCATGTATTATGAATTTTGAGCGAAGATTGCGGATCTTGGAGCATAAATGATGGATTGTATTTGATGTTTACTTGTTATAGGTATTGTGTGTATCTTAGCAAGGGGTTAAACAATTATTTATATATTGGGAAAGTCTAATTGGTCGACCTAATTAATTATTTGTGTATTAGGAAAGCTTAATTGGCCGACCTAATGAATTATTATAATAGGGTATATATGAGTGATCTTTTCTTTTGGAAAGATGTGTTAGAGATTAAAAAGGAAGAGAAGTGAAAGCTGTGAGGCTTGTTTTGCTACTGGATATAGAGAAGAGTTTGTGATAAAGACACTTCATTGGAACTGACCAAGCAAAGACAGTTGCTATCAGAAAGTTCACTGGATTGTATATTTCCTATATACACTTGTTTAGATTGTGAATCCTTGAGGGTGGCTTTAACCTTCTTTAGGCAGTGTGCCTGGGCAGTGAGCCTACTACTTTTCTTGACTCCTAATAGGATTTGTCTCCTAACATGGACTGTGTACTGTAATGTTGTAATAAGATCCTAACAGGGATAATATACTCTCAGTACATTATTTGTGGGTGCTAATTCCCACCAGGGTTTTACCTTTAATATCGTTTCATCGACAACAAGTATTGTGTTGGCATTTATTGTGTTATAATTTGCATTACAGTTTTGGTTTATAAAGTTTAAAGTTTAATATTCTATATCACAACTGATTCACCCCCCCCCTCTCTTAGTTGTGCTTGTGGACAATTATTCCTAACAACTGGTATATCAGAGCTACTGGTCCTTAGAGAGAAAGCTTAACAACTTGAGGTGATCCTGAAGATGACTTACTACAAGAAGGATAGTCTGAAATTTGATCCTGAAAACTTTGACAGATGGAAGAACAAGATGAGAAATCATTTGCTATGTTTGGGAATTGACTACTGGATGATCATAAAGAAGAATGAAAAGATAGCAACAGAGGATGAACTAGAGAAAGCTACTAAAGATGAAAAGAAACTATTTTCATGTAATATGGTTCCAAGAGAATCATTGATTAGCGCACTTTCTGAAGGTGAATTCACAAAAGTAAAAGATTTGGACTTTGCACATGAGATTTGGACAAGATTAGAGGCATTGTATGAAGGAGATAAGTTTACAAAATAGGCAAAGCTACAAAACTAAGACAAAGATGGAATCACTGAAAATGAGAGAAGATAAGAATATTAGGGCATATGGACAGAGAATTACTGAAGTGGTTGCTGGCATTAGAAACTCTGGAGGTACTTAAAGTGAGGAAGAAGTGATTGTGAAGATTCTTAGATCTTTGACACCTGCATATAGAACCAAAGTACAAGCTATAGAGGAGATTATACCTTTGACACTAAACTTCACTAGAGAGATGTTGATTGGAAAGATAACTACTTTTGAGGTAGCAAAATTGGGAGATACTTTACCTAAATTTGAGTCAGCATTCAAGGCAACCGTGCATAAGAACAAAAAGACCTTATCTGGAATTGCGAGAACTAGTAGTAATAACCTGAAAGAAGAGATTGGAGAATCTATTGAGGAATGGGAAAAGATACAGGAGGAAGAAAGAAATATAGATGAAGTGGTAGCATTAATCGCAAGAAGAGAAAAGAGAGGTAAGGGTAAATTTGAAGGCACATTACCTTTTAAACATTTTTCATGTAACAAGATTGGTCATTTTGCATCTAGATGTCCTACAAGGGTTCCTAAGCACAAACCTAAGTTTTATAAATCAAAGTATTCTAAAGACAAGTAATGTTATTATGCTAGTGAGGGTGTTTCTGATGATGATGGTGGCTATGATGAAATTGGATTTATTGCTATAAAGGATGATGAACCTATACATGAGGAAAAAGCCTTAGAATCTCATGTTGAAAAGAAATCTAAATGGGTTATATATAGTGGTTGTTCACATCATATGACTGGAGATAAAAATAAATTTGTGAATTTGAAAAGATATGATGGTGGTGTTGTTAGATTTGGTGACAATACTCCTAAACTTATCATTGGAGTTGGATCTATTTCTCTAGATGGAAAAACTAATACTGAGAATGTATTACTTGTTGATGGACTTAAGCATAATCTGTTGAGTGTTGGATAGTTAGTGAACAAAGGTTATCAATTGAAATTCATTGATGGTAAATTCTCTATCAGAAGTAAATCAGGAGATTTGATCGCATCTGGTACTAAATCTAGAGGTAATGTATTTGAATTGAATACATATCAAGCTTCTTGTTTTATTGTGAAGGTTGATGACAGTTGGCTATGGCATAGAAGATTTTTTCATGTTAACTTTGATAAATTGTGAAGGCAAGTATGACTAATGTTGTAAGAGATCTACCTAAGATTACAAAGCCATCTAACACTATGTGTAGAGAGTATGTTATGGGGAAGCATACCAGAAGTAGTTTTAAAAGAAAATCTTAATCAAAAAAAGGGAATTTAGATCTGGTGCATACAGATCTGTGTGGTCCTACAAGAACAAGATCATACTATGGTGAAAGGTACTTTATACTTTTTGTTGATGAATTTTATAGAACGATGTGGGTTACATATTTGAGAGAGAAATCTAAAGCATTTGACAAATTCAAGTTATTTAAAGCAAAAGTTGAGAATGAATCTGGTTTGAAGATAAAACTTTTGAGATCAAACAGAGGTGGATATTTTACATCAGATTTATTTAATACCCACTGTGAAGAACATGGAATATACAGACAAACATCAGCTCCTAGAACTCCACAATAGAATGGGATAGCAGAGCAAAGAAACATAACTATATTAGATGCTACAAGGACTATGTTGCTGGAAGGAAATGTGTCACATGTTCATTGGAGAGAAGCAGTTAGCACTGCTGTGTACACCTTAAACATAATTTAGATCAGAGAAGGTACAATCAAGACTTCTTATGAATTATTGTTTGATCATACACCTACTGTAAAATATTTCAGAATATTTAGAAGTAAATGTTATATCAAAAGATATGATGAGATAGGGAAGTTTGATGATAGAAGTGATGAAGGAATTTTTCTTGGTTATTCTACTAAGATTAAAGCATATAAATGTTTCAATTTTAAATTGAGGAAGTTGATTGAAAGCGCCAATGTGAGGATAGATTAAAAGTTTCAGATTCAGGAAAGAATATATGACTATGGTCAGATTACAGAGATGAAAGAGGTCACTACTGAACCTGAAGAACCTTTGATGATTGAAAATGAAATTGAAGATGAATCTATTGAGGTTAGTGAGACTCCTAAGACTCTGAGGTATGTTAAGAAGAACCATCATGAAGATCAAATTATTGGTGATGCAAGTAAAGGTATGATGACTAGATCTAGAGTTAGAGATGAAATTTGTTTGATTTCTCAAGTTGAACTGAATGTTAAAATATTGTTTGTTCGTGTTTACTAAATGACATAACAATATATATATATAATGGGATATAGAATATATATTAAATTAAATATATAATATATATTAATATAATATATCAAACACAATCATGATATATATATATATATATATATATCACATAATAAATAATATTGAATCGACTGTCCAAAGCAATAACATAACTTAACATAGTTATTAATATAAGTCACGATACTTATCGTGATTGACATATATGACAGTCACGATAATATCATAACTGTTCATATATGACAGTCACGATAAGTATCGTGACTGCTCAAATTCCTTTTCTATGTGCCGGCAATTATACTAAACAATTAATATGTTAAGTAAACTATATGTTATTTATCAACAGTCATGACTTATCACAAACGATAAGTTATGACTGCTCATGATTGACACATTTCGATTCAATATATATAGTTGATATTCTTTGTAGAATCAATCAATAAAAACAACAATTGTATTCTACAGCATCTTAGTTCTTATAATATCTTCAGATCTAGATTCCTTAACATGGTATCAGAGCTGCAAGGTTATTAAAGAAGATAATATAAAACCCTACATAAAATATATAGCTGAGCATATTTTAAATTTTTATAATATAAATTATGGCTCATTGTATGAGAATGGAAGACAGATTAGAAGGTCCTTCAAACTTCGTATCTTGGAGGACTAGACTTACCTCTCTCCTAATGGAACTTGAACTAGAGGAATATATTGAGAAAGATATTAAGATGCCTGAAG
>MU227132.1:2418537-2431372 GCA_018584345.1 Thuja plicata
ATGTATATTGTTATTATGAGTGATAACTTATCATGATATGACATTTTGGATTGAGTCAAATATCATGATATGAAAATTCTACTAATTTGGTAAACTCTCTCTCAAGAGGGAGTGTTAAAATATTGTTTGTTCGTGTTTACTAAACGACATAACAATATATATATATATATATATATATATATAATGGGATATAGAATATATATTCAATTAAATATATAATATATATTAATATAATATATCAAACAAAATCATGATATATATATATATATATATATATATATATCACATAATAAATAATATTGAATCGACTGTCCAAAGCAATAACATAACTTAACATAGTTATTAATATAAGTCACGATACTTATCGTGATTGACATATATGACAGTCACGATAATATCGTGACTGTTCATATATGACAGTCACGATAAGTATCATGACTGCTCAAATTCCTTTTCTATGTGCCGGCAATTATACTAAATAGTTAATATGTTAAGTAAACCGTATGTTATTTATCAACAGTCATGACTTATCACAAACGATAAGTTATGACTGCTCATGATTGACACATTTTGATTAAATATATATAGTTGATATTCTTTGTAGAATCAATCAATAAAAATGACAATTGTATTCTACAGCATCTTAGTTCTTATAATATCTTCAGATCTAGATTCCTTAACACCAAAAACTACTGATGAAGCATGTAGAGATGAATCTTGGACTAAAGCTATGGAAGAAGAACTTGAACAGATAAAGAAAAAAAATACTTGGGAATTGGTTCCAAGACCTAAAAACAAAAATGTGATAGGAACAAAATGGGTTTTCAGAAATAAGATGGATGAGGAAGGAACAATGGTAAGAAACAAGGCTAGATTGGTGTGTAAGGGATGCTCACAACAAGAAGGCATAGACTATGAAGAAACATTTGCTCTTGTTGCTAGGTTGGAAGCTGTGAGATTATTTCTTGCTTATGCTGCACATAAATACTTTAAAGTATATCAGATGGATGTGAAATCACATTCTTGAATGATGATCTGGAAGAAGAAGTATACATTGAACAACTTGATGGTTTTCCTTTGACGGATGATGAAGACATGGTTTGTAAGTTGAAGAAAGCATTATATGGACCGAAACAAGCACCAAGAGCATAGTATGCAAGACTGGACACATATCTACTTTGTCTTGGTTTCAGAAAAGGTAATGCAGACAGTAATTTATATTTAAGAACTGATGAAGATGGAATCTTAATCATAGAAGTTTTTGTTGATGATATCATTTTTGGAGGCAATGATAAGATGAGTAAGAAGTTCTCTAAAGAAATGGAAAATGAATTTGAGATGTCAATGATTGATGAAATGAAATTTTTTCTTGGTTTGCAAATCAATCAGAGCAAGAATGGTATTTTTATATCTCAGACCAAGTATCTTAAAGAAATGTTGAAGAAATTTGGAATGGAAGATTATAAACTTGTTGGAACACCTATGGTGACTAGATATAATTTGACTAGTAATGATGAGACTCAAAGTGTCTTTCAGACAAAGTACAGATTCATGATTGGTGGTCTACAATATCTAACTCACACTAGACCAGATATTATCAATGCAGTTGGAATTGTGGCAAGATACAAAGCACATCCTAAAGAGACACATCTTGTTGTGAAAAGAATTTTCAGATACCTGAAAGGAACAATAGAATATGGATTATGGTATGAAAAATCAAATAAATTTATTTTACAGGCTTATACTGATGCTGATTAGGTAGGTAATGTGGATGTTAGAAATAGTACAAGTGGTGGTGCATTTCCTTGGGAAAAGGCTGGTTTCTTGGTCGAGTAAGAAGTAGAACTGTATTGCTCAAGCTACTGCTGAATCAGAGTATGTTGTTCCTGCAATAAATTGCACACAAGTTGTTTGGATGAAACAAAGGCTGAAGGACATTGGAATAATTTTTGAAGAAGTAGTGGTTATCCATTGTGATAACACTAGCACAGTGAATATGTCAAAGAATCCTGTAATGCATTAAAAAATGAAACATATTTCTATTAAGTATCATTTCTTGCGGGAGAAGGTAACAAAGAAAGATATTAACTAGAGTATATTAGCACAAAGGAACAAATAGAAGATATATTTACAAAACCTTTGCGAAAATATCTTTTTGAGTATCTCAAAAGCATGCTTGGGGTCTATTAGCACTATATTCTGAAAATTTTCATATTTTAAATAGTGGCCCTTTTCCTGAGTTATTGGGTCTTAATTATGGCCTTTTCATGGAAAAAAGTCTTAAAATGTGTTTAAGTCTTCAAACGGTCACCTTTTATGTTAGTCACGCAGTTGCACTATTTTTCCTAAGGAGTCATTTAACTGCATGAGCAAGCGAGTGAAGGGATTGCCATGTGGTCACACAATCACAACGGTCTTGTAAAGTGTCAATTTGACTATGTGAGTGAGCGAGGGGGTTATCAGAAATGTTTATCACTTACTCATGATGTAATTTCACTTTAAGCTTTTTAGTCTGCGAGTGTGCGAGTAAGAAAGAAAACTTAGTTGTCACCTAGTCGTTGAGGTATGCCATTTAACATCTTTTGTTGTGTGAGTTTACAAGTGAAGTTAGAGTTAATTTGTCGCACACTCACTAAGGTTTAGTTCATGTTATCTTTTGTTGTACAATGTGGTCTATGTTGCAGGTTGTATACTAGTTATCGCTCACTCGCGATGGTTTGTTCACTTAATATTTTTGATCAGCGAGTGTACAACCAAGGAGGTTCTAGTTCATCGCTCACTCATCAATGATTTGTGGTTAATAATTTGTGGACCACAAGTGTGCAATCAAGGAGACTGTGTTTCATTGCTCACTCACTAATGGTTAGCAGTTAAACATTTTTGTTATACGAGTGTGCGAGTAAAGAATTCTTCATGCCATCGCTCACTCACTAAGGCTTAGCGGTTATCAAATTTGGACTGCAAATGAGCGACGTGGCTTATAAACATGTTTCAAAATAAGTTATCACTCACTCGTGATGGTTGAAGATAAAACAGAAAAGGGTTGCGAGTGTGTGACCAAGTGAAAATTTAAGCAGCTTTAGTTGTCGCTTACTCACGCAGATTCAAACATGAGAAGATAAAGTGATGTGAGTATGTGACTAAAAAGTTGAATGAAATCAATGGCTCTCATTCACTCGCCAGATGATTTTGATCTTGAAGGAGGGTGTACTTGAGAGTGCACGATTGAACAAAGGAAGAAGCTTTATCCCTCACTCACACAAATTTTTTTGAATGTCTAGTTCAGTCTATGAGTGCAGGACAAGGTGCCACATGTCTCATTCCTAGGTTTTGAATGCAAGAAAGAAAGAAATTCATACTCTGTTCCAGCAAGGATACACAAGTTTGAATTAATGACAACATTAGATGCAAAAGCCAACGATATGATTCTGCAAGTGTGAGGAGTTGCAGTCAAGTGGAAAAGATGTGGATGTGATGGACTATAAGTATAACTGATTGTGCCTGGATTCTGTACAACTCTCATTTTTTGCCTTCATGAATTTCTATGCAAATAGCAGAAATTGTTTTCTGAGATCAATTATGAGAAGGAAAGATGAGTCAAGCCACAACAAGCATTGCTTTGAAGGGTTCTGGGAAAAAATAGATGTAGGGAAGAAATACACAGATGAATTTGTAGAACTCTTACTTGGAACTTCTAGCACAAACAATGCCAATTGGGCAGAATGGAAAGACAACTGGTGTCAATGCAGGAACCCGATTACTCTCAACCACTCTAGTAATACTTTATTTCATTACTTTTGGAATAATAGGGTTAAGTCAGTCCCTATCTGTAATCCATGGAAAATGAATATGGAGAAAATAATTATCCCTGATGTCTACATTGATGTGGACTTGATCAAAGAGTTGGCTAAGAGCTACTATCCAATTGCTAGAGTGATCAGGAAGAAGAATAAAGAAGCCCTAGTGGCCATAAACATAAGGACAATAGAAGAGGTTTTCAGAATTACCGGTGCAATAAATACTGAAATCAACCTTGACAAGATACAAGTTGATTATGAGAAGCGAGACAAAATCATAAATAAACATGAGATGTCGAGATTTATGCCTAGGATGGATAGAAATCTGGTGATAATTCTAGATAACGTAAAGGCACCTTTTGACCTGTCTTTCTTCCATAACTACATCAAATGCATAGTATATTGTTTAAGCAAAGTTCTGGGTTTTGATGGAGATTCTACTTCTCCTGTTGACCTCTTGATGATGGCCATGGGCATTCAGCATCCAAAGGTCAATACTGACTATGATTGCATGGGGTATGTAGTCAAGGCTATACATACTGCATTGGTGGAGATACAATAAGATGTTCCTCTTCCCACTTTCAAGCATTATTCACACTTAATGTTTCTGATTTTGTATTACAAAAAGGCATCCATGGACAAGGAATTAGAATTGTTTGATTCAGAATATGGGGTTGAAATAGCAATTTAGAGATGGACCCAGGTATGGGACAGTGCCTCAATTTATTCTTCTTTTGTTTGTTTTCAAAATTGGATTGTTGCTCCATTTCTTGATATGTTAGGAGTAGAAAGGGAAAGGTTATCTTTTGAGGTTAGAAGGTTGTTAAGAACATGGAATTTCATTCAGGGTTGGTCTATTAGCATAATTGGGGTGATTGCTTTTTCTTTGATAAGTTCACTATCATTAGGGTTTATGGTTACTCATAGCCACCCCATGTTCTCCCTAAATTTTTTCCATTTATAATTGCTTTCTTAGAATTTATATGGAAAATTACTTGGGTAGATAAAGAATTCTTGGAAGGGAATAAGAGGGGTACTTTTGTCCCTAGGTTATGGGTGGGATTTGACTTCTCTATTGGGTTTTGACTTCTCTATAGGAAAAAATACTTTTGAGAAGATTAATGGCTTCCTGAAGCAGTATATAATATCAACCACAGTGTCAAGGTTCTGTGACCCATAATAGTTCATCAAAATAGCTTTGAAAAGTATGACCCCTTGGCAAACTATAAGAGATCATGATGCCTTAGATGATGAGGATGTTGTTAGAAATAAGATGGACAAAATTGAGGTTCAGGAGAGGAGGAGAGAGTGGAAATATCTGGTGAGAGTAGAAGCTGAATGGAAGGAATCAAATAACACATTTTCTAGATTCTTTCTTGATACCCCATACTTTCAGAGAATTGAGAAAATGTTGGACTCTTATGACAACCTGATGGCACAAGTGCCCAAATTCAGTACTAAAGATGTACAGTCTCAAGGATCCCCTTATACATTGGCCTTGCATGATAAAGAGCATTTAGAACAGTCTAAACAAGGTGAAGAGGCTGGAGAAGAGGCCACTTCTGCTAGAGAACCACCTAGAAAGAAGCAAAAAAATAGAGGATAAAATGGTTCAAGATAGGAAAAGTATGGCCAAGGTTGTGGTAACAGAACATGGAAAGTATTTTAGATAGATTAGAAAACAATTGCAGACTGTGCCACAAGATGAAGGCCAGAGAGAGAATGAGATGATCCTGAACACAAAGATGGATGAAAGGGTGATGATAGCTAATGAATTCATGAAGGATGATGAATTTATAAAATTAGAAGAGTTTAAAAGTTTCCTAATCAAGATGGAACAGAGGGACTTAAGGAAAAATATGATAGAAGAAGAAGGATAGGAAGAGAAAAATGAGGAAATTGTAAAGACACTCCAGGAATATGATCCTGAGAGTGAATTGATCAATGTGGAACATGTGAGGTTCTTGGTTCAAAACAGTGAAGTGTTGTTGATGCCTGATTGGGACTTACAGTCCACTTTTATCATTGACCAGATCAAAAGACAAGAAAATCACATGTTTTTATTTAGAGTTTGAGATTGATGTTGTGTTGAGAGGATCAGGTTTTGATCCTAATTCTAAGACCTTGGTCATTTGGTCCCTTTCCCCTGCCATACAAAAGCCTCTAGTTTTGAACATAAGAAAAGAAAGGAGGGCAGACAGAATGATCTGGAATTTGCAAAATACCAGTGACACTGAAATTGCTCATTTAATGACCCAGGTTTCATTCATGAACCTGGCTAAGACAAAGGATCTATCTAGAAGATATGAGCAAAATTTTAGCCAAATGATTGCATTATCTAAGAAACATGAAGAAGTCATGGTACATAAAAATTCTTTGGAAGAACAAATAGAGAAGTTGAAGAAATAACTACAGGAAAAGAAGACAAATGAAATTCTTAGGTGACTGCAACAGACAAAGTGGATGCATCAACAGAGACAGAGGGTGATTTAGCACCAGAATAAGGCCATACAAAAGAGCCCTTAAAATAGCAAAGTGACAATGTTTCTTCTGTGATTCTTGCAATACTACAACACCGGGTGGGTGTGTTGAAGCAGAAGACTTCACTGGTGCATACATTGTATGGATCATTATAAGATGCATCCAAGACTGCTGCAAAGGCCATGGTATTTCTTGAGCCTACTTTTAGAACCTGGTCAGGAAGGAACAAATTGATGGACAAGATGAAGACTATAATGCTATACAGTGATGAGTTCCCTGATAAGGTCACAAAGACCATTGATATGATCAATGAAATGAATACTTATGTTTTTTTTTAATGGAAAAGATGAGTTTATAAAAAATAAGTTACAGTTGTTTGGTGATCAATGCCCTGCACTCATCCCCAAAATTTATGATGATGCTAGTGTTCTGAAGCAACAACCAGAATGGGAGAAAGAATTTGATGAAATATGGAAGGTTGAGGATGTAAATAAACACTTAGAGAAGGATACATATGCAGGTTACTACAAGAAATTAATTGATAGCTTGTTCAAGGTTGACGTGGATATGAAAAAGTTTGTTGCTGAGGCAATGCTGATCCTAGATGACAGGTGGACAGAAGCCTTGGCCAAGATGGAGCAAGAGAAAACTTTCAGTTGGCCCACTAACAAGGAGGTGAACAGGTGGGAAGCAGAGCTGAAAGGATGAGAATATATTTTTAGAAGAAACAATAACCTCTGTTCGACTTTGTAGATCTTTTGCCACCCGTGTTCTGTTTCTAAGTGGTTATTTTGTTGAAATTAAGTTGTTGCAAGATTTTTCTAATCTTCCCATGTAGTCTGAATCTTGTTGCATCCTTAGCTATAAAAGGATTCCAAGACTACTGGGAAAAGGATAGCCATTTTTTCATTTGAAGTACAATTGTATTGTATAAACTTTGTTTTGGGACCAATATAATTTGATAAGGGTTTTGAAGTATACCGTTGAATGTAATGACTTTATTTTGAGATGAATACAAATATAAATCCATCTACAATTTCTAGACTTATGATGAGTAGTTGTCTTTATTTCTATATTCTAAGTTTTGCTTAAATTGGGTAATTAAGGATTATTCAATTTATATGTTTGTCAGGCAAACTGTGAAGTTATCTTAGGGTTTCTTTCAAGGAAAGACAAAATTGCCTTAGGATCATTTCAGTAAAACTTGGGGTTGGTTATGAATTTGATTATTAATTCAGCATATGTGTGTGGGTTTATCAGATTTATAGTATTTTATGAGTTTGTGTTTATGGAAAATGGTTTTGAGTATTTAGAGTGACTCCATTCCCTAGGATAAAACACTGGTCTATTATTCATTTGGAGTGGGTGACTATCACTACAAAATTGATCTTTGTTGTTTAGTTTTAGTTTGTCAAATAAATGTTACAGAGGTTAAGATCTGTAATTCCACTATGCATTTTTTGGAATAATATTGTGATTTGATTATTATAAGTAAAAATGGTAAACCCACCCGAGTTTGTGGAACTCAAAGTGCAGAGGGTGTAATAACCCTGTTTCTATTCTTCTATTTTCTTGCTTGATCAGTGTATGGGACAATAACGCAAGCTTGCTGCAAGTATTTTATGCATAAGAAAGAAAAGGAACTAACAGGGTTATAGCCCCTCCTTGTGATAATTAATTGATGCATATATGCATCAGTCTAGTGGCTTTCAGAGCTATATCATTTTCTGGACTTGATGTATGGATCTACTCCTTAGGGGGAGTGATCATAGGAACTATTAAGAACATTTGGGTGATCTTGCACCTGGTTGTTGGATAGGAAGATTTGAAAAAGCTACACCTTACACAAGATTATAGCTGATTTATGGCATCCTTTTCCATTGCTTCCAAAGGGGGAAAGATTCTATGTGAAAATCCCTACTATTTTGGGGAGATTTGTGTTGAGGATATTGAGAAGATTGTATTGAGAGAGAGTACTTTTGGGTTGATGGATTTTCCCATATGTTGCCATCAATTCCAAAGGTGGATATTTTTGGATGATATCAGTTTTTGATACTATTCATGTTGTTGATATTCATGTTTTGTTACTGGTGTCAACATATGTTTCTATGAAGAGGAAAAACTAGTTACTTGACTGGCAGGAGTGTACGAACACTGTATGAATGTTTTAGACGATCGAATTTGGCTATATAAAGAAGGATGTGTGTTGACCTTATTCCTAAGGTCACTTGACTTTATGTTGTATATTGAGGTTGTTATAGATGATTTAATGAAGATTAGTTTCTGGACTATGACAGTAATGCTTGACAGAGCAGGTCTCTATGTTCTGGGTATATCTTATAGATGAAGATATTTTAGGTGATGCGAGCTTACTAGATGATAAAGGACATAATGAGGAACGTTGGATATTGATCAATTTTCATGAGCATGTTGGTGATGTCATTTGTGGCATGTATTATGGAGAAGCCATATTTTTGGTGGCCAACTTCAGACATGTAGTGTGTATTTTGAATTGTAAGCGAAGATTGCAGATTTTGGAGCATAACTGATGGATTATATTTGATGTTTACTTGTTATAGATACCACGTGTATCTTAGCAAGGGGTTACAATTATTTGTATATTGGGAAATCCTAATTGGCCGACCTAATTAATTATTTATGTATTAGGAAAGCTTAATTGGCCAACCCAATGAATTATTGTAATAGGGTATTTATGAGTGATCTTTTCTTTTGGAAAGATGTGGTAGAGATTGAAAAGGAAGAGAAGTTAAAGGTGCGAAGCTTATTTTTCTGCTAGATGTAGAGAAGAGTTTGTGATAAAGATACTTCATTAGAACTGACCAAGTAAAGGCAGTTTCTATCAGACAGTTCACTGGATTGTATATTTCCTATATACACTTGTTTAGATTGTGAATCCTTGAGGGTGGATTTAACATTCTTTGGGCATTGTGCCTAGGAAGTGAGCCTACTACTTTTCTTGACTCCTAATAGGGTCTATCTCCTATCAGGGATTGTGTACTGTAATGTTGTAATAATATCCTAACATGGATAAATGTTTTAACATGGATACTATACTCTCAGTACAGTATTTGTGAGTGCTAATTCCCACCGGGGTTTTACCTTTATAAGGGTTTCCTCGACAACAAGTATTGTGTTATTGTGTTGGCATTTACTGTGTTATTATTTTCATTACATTTTTGGTTTATAAAGTTTAAATTTTAATATTCTATATCACAAATGATTCACCCCCCTCTCACTTGTGCTTGTGGACTGTTATTCCTAACAAATACAAAAACCATGTTAGAGGTATACACTGAGCTCACTGCTCATACAATCTGAAATATGTTACTGTTACAATATATATCAAAATGAACATAAACAAGCATAAGTTATACTTAGGTAGTTCTATTTGTAGCTTGAATCATCATCTATCTAATTTTGATATCACAATGTATCAATTCATCTATTCGCATCTCTTCCATACATTCCATCCATCATCTCTACTTCGCTTTTTAAAAATCTCTTCATATATATAAATTTTACATATCTGGTCAGATAATTTACATTGCCAAAGTATAGGTAATATGAAATCCAAATACAACTTAGCACATTTGGATTCCACGTCATACTTCCTCAATCATCGCAACTTTTCATCTGTCCTGTATCACTGCAACTCCGTCCTCGCATGTCTTCAACATACTGTAACTTACTGTGATCAACTCAAAAACATAAGAGACCTTAACTTAAGGTCATATATATCCCAATATAGCTTCCCCTAATCTTGTATGTCTTTATTCACCATATATTGTGCTCGCTGACCAAAATTGTACTCTTGTACTCTAAAAACCTGATTTATGGACTTAGTCAATTTACAAGCCTTAACCCCAAAACTATGTTTCACGCCAAGAGATCATCCCTAAAAGATGTGTTTCCATAAATGAAAACCCTAATGTGTTCCTGAACACTTCTAGATGAGCCACTTGCCAACAATCTCTCCCTTTGGCATTGATGGCAACACTTAATGAAAAATGACTAAGTGTCAATACACAAAAAAATATTACACTTCTTTATTTCCTTTACATATTAACTATATTATCTTCTCTATATGTCCTCTGCATATTTTTCATATCTCCTCTTCTCCCCCTTTGACATTAATGATAAAGCTATACAAAAATGTAGAATATAACAAAATTGATACAACTGCTTACCAAAAAAAAAATCTAGACCATCTTAAGCACATCCTAGAGAAAAATTTCCAAGATCTTCACTTCCTCTATCCAAGTATTTACCATTATCTGACTCACATGAATCAATCTATTTAGTGCAAAATAAGATGCCTCTACTACCTTTAGCTCAATAGGCATGTTCCCAGTGAGACCTTTCTCTGTTTTATCCATGTCTGAAATGTGTATCTCAAGAATTGATAACTTAGGAGTAATTAAACTCTTTAGCATACCAAAACTACCCATAACTCTCCCTTTCTTTGTATCCAATACACTCAACTTGTCCAAAATTTTGAACACTTCTTTATCTAGCTCCAATACAGTGTTTGAGGAGGTATCACAACTGTGCATCATCTTGTTCTAGGATCAACATGTCCTTTGTTATGATGTCCTTAATGTTCTGAAGATGTATGATAGGATTTACACAATAGTTGCATAACATCCTTCCATGCGACACACAACTCTTCGCTTCAGTAATTGTCTTTCCTAGTATGCCCAAGTCTCATGCAATGGGCTTGCATACTTCTTACAACTTCTTTGCTAAGTAATCTGCTCCACCTTCTCTTCAGCGATCTTCTCCAAGGACTCATAGTGACTGTCAAGGTCATCCAATACTTTGTTTAATTTCTCTACATTGTCCTTTTCTTGAGAAGTAAGAGGTACAGGTAGGATTTTTTTTTAAAGTATCAACTGCTCTTTCCACTACCCTTGACCTTTTCTCTCATTTCTTCTCATATCTCTCTTTTGCTTTTGCAAATGTGATGTAGGATGGTTTTATCAACTCATCGTCATCCATGCTTTCAACATCAGTGCTCAGAGTTCTATCTCCACTTGCCAACAATAAAGATGAAGAAATAGATACATGAGTTTCTTTCTTAAATTCAACTTTATTTACGGTTTCCTTAGGCTCCTTAGCTTCACTCTCTATGAGCTCTTCCTTCTCTTCTTCTTTCAGATCAATGCTTCCTCCAATATCTACAATATTGTTAGTATTGTGTTCAAAAGTGTCCAAAGACACAGGCACACCAGTAACAAAGAAATCTTGCTGCTTCACAATACTGACAAATTGGCTATCATCTACTACTTCTAATTAATCAAGTTTTACTTCTACTACCCTTGATGACTCACCTTATAGAATAGTTTTAGGCTTAGTAGCCTTGGGAGGTGAGGACTTCTTAGGTTCAATCCCCATTAGAACCTTGTCTACTACATTTTGTGTTTCCTCAATCACTTCATCATACTTTCTCCCCATTATCTTCACCAATCTTGACTTAGTTCTCAACAAAGGTTTTATTACATTCAACATTCTTTCCATCTCTTTAACTAAAACAACTGGTAACATATCTTATATAGCTTGTGTTCTGATTGTTTCATCTTCAATTTGGGCTAACTATTTTCTCAACCTTAACTTCTCATAAAGATCCTCAGGTATATTGCCTTCAACTTATAACAAGTTCTTCTTGAAAACAAGCAAATGATTTATGACCACGTCCTCAATCAAAAGTTGATCATATGCCTCATACCTATCATAGTATCTAATTAATGAGATAATATTCCTTTCTCAATGACTCTCTTCTCTAGTATCTTCATGTCAAGCTTCCAGAGTTGTCTCACTTCTGTGCTCTTCTCTTCTTCTTTCTCCTTAACAAATTTTGTCCTCTATTTCTTAGGTGGAGAGTCCTGTTTGGTGGATATAGTGGTTCTCTTAGGAAAATCCTTTGGTTTCTCTTCCTAAGATGTCCTCTTAGGTGGTGTAGGTTTAGTTTTAGGTACATCAACTAGAGTGGGAGGTGTGCTGATAACTTTCACTATCTCTAGAGGTGGAAGGGATGCAAGAGAAGTGCTTGCCAAACTAGAAATACCTTGTGTCATCTTCTTCCTTACCTATTTCATCTCCTCCTTAGTAATACCAGCCTTGGCTGCTAGATTATCTACCACATTTTCCACTTTTCTCTTCCTTGCAGCTCAAGTTTGTTCTTCCCTTATCTTCACAGACTTCTCTTCATAGGTGCCCCATCTTTCTTCAGATGGATCAATTGTTGAGGATAGTATATGTTCAACTTGCATAGTCAAAACCTCAGAACTGACTTCATATCCTAGAGGATAGCACCATTTCATTCTAGGTTGAGCTACCTGTTGGAAATATTCAGGACTAACAGAGTTACTAAGAGGGGAGGGGTGAATCAGTAACACTTAGAACTTTAAAACATTTCTGCACATTTATATTCTTTAACCATTCATACATCTAATCTACTGCAACCATGAAAATGTAATCATTCATAACACATAACACAAAGATTGGTAACCCAGAAACCTTCCAAATAGAAAGTAAAA
>MU227132.1:2459968-2476673 GCA_018584345.1 Thuja plicata
AGATGAACAGTTAGATAAGATAATTTACAAACTGATGATTAAGGGTTAATGGGCTAACCATGAAAAGTTTTAGAGGTACTGATTCACCCCTCCCCTCTCAGTACATCATTCCAATATAATTCCAACATTTACATATCCAGTCAGCTTCCAAATACATCACAAAAAGGAATCAACACTTATATAAAAAGTAAATACGAAGTTGAATACTTTATATTACCAAAGTATAGGTAATACAAAATCCAAATCCAACTTAGCACATTTGGATTCCACATCATACTTCCTCAATCATCACAACTTTTCATCTGTCATGTATCACTGCAACTCTATCCTCGCATGTCTTCAACATATTATAACTTACTGAGATCGACTCCAAAACATAAGAAACCTTAAATAAAGGTCATACATATCCCAATATAGCTTCTCCTAAGCTCACATGTCTTCATTCACCATATACTATGTTTGCTGACCAAAAATTTACTCCTCTACTCTACAAACCTGATTTCTAGACTTAGTCAATTTGCAAACCTTAACCCTAAAACTATGTTTCACACCAAGAGATCATCCATAATAGATGTGTTGCCATAAATGACAACCCTAATGTATTCCTAAACACTCCTGGATGAGCCACTTTCCAACAAATGTTAGGTCATGACAATGTTGGAGAACCTAGTGGTCAATGTGACCAGTTTGATAATGGGCCTTTATTGATAAAGTAAAATCTAATTTCTTATAAACTCAAATATAATAAATGTAATCAATTTTGTATCCAAGTGAAAAAAATAAAATATATATCATTTAGACTAATTTAGTCTTGTATTTGTAAAATATCTTCATGCATGCCATAAAATTTAAGCAAATCTAAGCATTTAACTTGCTCTCAGTGATTTAAAATTATATAAATGGCTCAATTCAAATAAAAGACAAAGGATTAGGGTTAAAAGAAGATGAAATGATTCAAACTAAATGCTCAATAATATATGTTTCATTCAATTTATGGAATATCAAATATTAGATAGGCTATGTAGTGTAGAAAATTGTATACCTTTACAATTTCACACTTGCTTTGGACCCACTTTGGTCATTAATCTTGCTCATGTATGATTGTACTCAGTTTTGGGATTGTTTTTGAAAGATTGGTGCAATCCACTACTCACAACATTTTTTCTAGCTTAGATTTTTCAGACTAGGGTTCCTAACACCCTTTCCCTTAGACTAGGGAACCTAGTGCCCCTGTCCAAGCATTTTGGCTCCCAAATTAAAACTACAATGGTCAATTTTGCAAGCAGCAAGAAAGTGATCCCTGAAATTATCCTTCCCCAAAAATCAAATCAAATAAGGTGTAATTTGCATATAAATACAAATTCATCTCTCATTTTAAACATTAATCATGATTATTCAAATCCTACGAGCATTCAATCCATAAATGTAAAATAGGTCTACAATCAAGGAGTCGAGCATTCAAGTCTACATCCTTGTTTGAGAAATCATGGTAAATTTATATGTGTTACTCCATGATAAAGACATGCATTAATATCAATCAAGCAATGTCAAGCCTTATGTGTAACTTCAAGCAAATGGTTTCATATCAAAGGTAACATTTATCATTTCAATAATTTCCATTATGGTTTCAACCGTTATCCTTTCTAAGGAAAAGCTTTCATTTTCATCAAACATTATTGTAGTGGAGGTGGAAATATCAACAATTGGTTTGATTTAGGCAATCCAATATACATTAAAATATTTTTCCTCTTTTTGTCTATGCAAGTTCTGATCCAATCACAGAGAGTCCTACATATGTGTGTGTTAGGAATTAGGTTAGTCCAATAAGCTCAAAACCAAAACACCCATGAAACATTAGATTAGAAACTAATATAAATTTGAAACAAATGCAAGCACATTAGTCTTTAAAATCGTCTCATGGTCCTCTATCATCAAGGACCTATTTTATCTTTTGAAATTGCTCTCAGCAGCACTTGAAGATCATTTAGATGACAACTTGATGAATAAGACAATGATGTATAAGAATGCAAAAGACTAAGCAGTTATGACAATTATGATGTCTAAAACTAAGATTATAATGCAAGCTATAATGATTGCTATGACAACTATAATATCCAAAGACATGATCATGATGTAAAATGATAAGATGAAATTGATATTGTAACTATGATGGAGGTTCAAGAAATCACAAAGTTGGTATGAGGAACCAATTTGCAATATGAACCAAACGATGAGCATGTAAATGCAAGATTTAAACTATTGGAATGAAGCTAAATGGTACTAAGATATTTGATATGCAAGCAATAATAATGAATCTACAACTAACTAGCAAATGAGAGCATCATGAAATTAAATTTGCAACTACTATGAAGACTTACATGAAGCTATAATAAATGCAAGAGCAAGATGCAATTATGAAGCTATGAATTTGAAGACAAAGAGGAGCATTATGATAGAGTTTTTGGAGGCTTTGGTGATGTGGATCTTCGGTGGATGCCACATATGTGACATGTAAGCCAAAGAGGAGGCCTAGCAACAGAGAGGGAATTACTCACATGTTGGAGCAACTTGTGAATTTAATAGGTCAATGACATGTGGAGACAAGTGTAAGAGATGGGATCTCCAAGAGACTTGGAAGAGGAAAGGGAGGACATGTGTAAGAGAGGTGGTTTGGGATTTTTATGAAAAAGTGAGATGACTCCACATTATTGAAGTGATTATCACATGTGTGAGAGCATCTCGTTAAGCTAATGAGAATAGGAATCCAGGGGATTAGGACTTAATCAAAGATTAATTACTTATGTAGGTTTAGTGTGATGGGTGTAGGTGGTCCAACCTAGGTTAGATTTAGGTTTAAGATTTAAATTACATTAATTTAAATCAAATCATGGGTTTTTAGAAGAATGATAAAATGGGAGATGTTTTGGAATAAAATAAAATTTATTCAAAAATAGATATTTAGAAGAATTTGAATAAATAAAATTGATTCAAGAGGCAAAGTTGGTGGTTGAAAATGTATTAAAGTAAAATTTAATACATTATGGATAGTTTGAATAGATTTGAAGAATTGATTAAGAATGTGAATTACATTATTAAATCTTTGAATTAAATTATGTAATAGAAGACTCAGGACATTAATTAAATAGCTAACATTTAATTTAGTAAATGCATTTGGATCAAATTTTTAGTGTATACATTTTGCCCCTCTTTGATTCAATGTGCGATGAGCGCGTTGATTCAAAGAATTATTATTGAGCCTCTACCTGATTTGGTTATTCGATTAATGTGTTTGATGTCAAAATGCCCCTGCTGTAAATATGCCCTAATGTCGGAAAAAATGTTGATACATTGCATGCCCCCTCGGGAGAGGAATCATGAAAAGAAAATTGTGTGCATTGTTTGAAAGATGTTAGAGAATATTATTGGAGTAGAAAAATGCAAGATTTGTCTCCGGATAAAAAAAAATATGTGTGGGGTGATACGAGGGTCTAGGGGTGAAAAATGAGCCACATTGGATGAAAACACCCTATAAACAAGGTAAAAATGGGTATTCATTTTCACCATTGACTATTGAACATTTACCACTCTTCCTTCGTCGGTCAATCAAAAACATGGCAATTCCACACGCACTACACTGTTTTGAGTGAGTCTGGCAGTACCAACGTCCTGCCGAGTATGAGCCCCCGATATGTATCCAAAAACTTTGTCTGATGACATCATTTTAACAAGTTTTTATGCATGCTTTTGAATTTTTTCATGTTTTAGCTCATATGAATGATAGTCTAGCGCATAGGTAGGGTAGTATAGTGCATAAGAGTGCCTAAATTATCACATAGTTGTTAGTAGGTTGGTAGGTAGTTTAGCGCATAAACCAAATAGTTTTGTTCAGAACCCTAGCTAGTTTGAAAAACAATGATTTAGCGCATACATGGAAAATGTTAGCGCATAGAGTTGAGAGTTTAGTGCAAACCCTAGAGTAGCACATATAGGGAATATATAATAAGTGCATAGCTAGGATAGTGTAGCATAAAACCTAGGTTAGTGCATACTTAAGATATATTAGCACATTCTATGTGTAGAATACGGCATGACCTATTTTAGTGCAAAGTGCTCGAATTTGAGCGCAATATGCTTATAGAATACTGCATGCAACTGAATGCCAGGAGGAGGTTTGATGTCAATTTACAGTTAGGGATAGAGGATGTTTGATTCGATTTTGATGATGAAGGTTGGATGTGTGAGCTCATGATAAATGAGATTCACCAAGGGATGCTCAACAAGATTTGATAAAAATCTCAACTGAGGATATAAGGATTGATAGGACAGTTATGTCCAACCTCATGATAGATGAGGATGACATATTGATGAGAGTAATTGTTGGATAAAGAAACTGATCCAATGAGAGATGATTTACTAGATTCTCTGATATGGCTTGCAAATTGATTTAGGAGTACTCCAGATGTGAGGAAAATATGCAACCATCATTAGTATGCTTTCACAATTACCAGTTGCAGAGCAAGCATTGATTGGTGATTGTGGTTTAGGGTACTTGATTCATATGCCCCATTACACAATTAATAGAGGTCTATTGACAATGTTGGACGAGAGATGACACAAAAAGTAAAATACTTTCCATCTTCCTACTGGGGAGATGATAGTCACCTCGAAGGATGTTTACCAGATTATGCAGATTTTAGTGGTGGGAAAACTATTGGAGTATGAGGCAGAGGGGGTTGCTGGAGTATATGCATTGAGGAGAGTGTTTGACGATGAAACCATTGCAAGCTATGAAGTTCCATGGGAAGAGATGGTTGAGTTTTATGAGACCTTGCCATCAGTGCTAGCGGGATTGATATGTTTCATTTGTCCAGATTAGAGGTCTCGAGGGTTTTCAATAGGATGGGGCCGAGTGTTTGAGACCATGATTACTTATCAAACATGGTATGCATGGGGCCCATGTTTATTGGCACACTTATATTAGGATTTACATCAGGCAGTGTATGGGACGGGCACTAGTTTATCCACAGGGGTGATGGTGTTATAGATATGGGCTCGGGAGAATATCCCAATCACATGACCATTAGTGATGAGAGTGAGAGAATCCAACCACACTTATACTGATATGTACCGAGGAGGACTTGTCCATCCTAAGATGATCAATTTAGAGTATTGGAACCGATCTATAGATGATATAGATATTGTCGTATGAAGACCCTACTTGGATTTGTAGGCATGAGATGAGGATAATGTAGAGATGCCTTTTGTTTTTACATCTAGCTATATGATTGGGAGAACAACACAGGTAATTGAGAGATTTCTCAGTACTCGAGTATTGCGGCAGTATGGGAGAGTGCAGGGGATGTCGTTAGGGACAATGATGTATGTGTGGTCTATTGGTGAGTGGGAAGCATGGGGACCTTCCCCTCATTTTGACAGGGCATATGATGAGTATGTTGGGTAAGCACAATTAGGGTAGTCATTAGATGTGCACATTATGGAGGCTTGGGTTACAACTGTTGAAGACAATTATTCAATTGTGTATTGTCATTGATGTTACACATGTATTTACACTTATGTAGTGATGTTACACAAATGTCTACATTCAGACAGAGCACAGTTGGTGATATAGAATGAGTTATTTTAGTGTTGACCAAGTTTAGTCGGGCATTGAAGAAGTTCAGTGTTGACCAAGTCACTCGGGCATTTCAGTCATGGTTGGGCATTCAGTGGCAACCGACTAACAATGATTTATATTCTATATTTAATTGGTTATATGAGGTTGATTGAATTGTGATTTATTATTTAGAAGTATATTCAAGCCAACTTGACAGGGCTTGCCATATAAATGAAATGTCAAGTTTGGATTGAATGAAAAGTAGTGGAATAAAAAAAGGAAAAAGCAGAAGTGTGCAATTATGTGATATGAAGAGTGAAGGAGAAATAAGATAGGATTCTGATTGAGTACAGATCACTCAGAGATGCAATAGAATATCTAATCAGCAAGGATCCAGTCATAATCAAAACATAGATCTAAATCAACAAAGATAGTTGCGTACACATACATTTCAATTCATTGTTACTCTCTAACAATTGTAGCAATGATATAAAATCTCTTAATAGAGTAGACTTAACAATATTTTTGTAAATCCTCTAACAAGGTAGCATTTCTATGTTGAAGTGTTAAAGACCTCTAACAAGGCCACTCCTCACAGGGTGATTAAATCCTTTAACAAGGTCACACCTAATAGTGTGTTATTGTAACCTTTAACAACGTTGGCTCCTAACAGGGCTCACTTCAAAAGAGTGAAAAATATTTACTAGTTACAATGGTGGTTTTTCCAATATTGGGTTTCCACGTTAAATTTTGGTGTCACCTATGTATATGTTATTTGTTTTATGCTTTATGTTTCTGCACTAAATCTCTAAAGTATAATTACATTGGATATTATAAAGATTTCTTTGACACCTGAGTTACAAAAGAATATCTTAATTAACTGAGTAACAATGTTAAAGTATTTAAGACATCTAAGGGACAAAGGATTTGTTTTGGAGTAACTGATTCACCCCTCCCCTCTCAGTTACTTATCTCATTTCCAACAATTGATATAAGAGCTTCAAGTTCTTTTAGAGAAGGTTTCAAGGCCTAAGCTAAAGATCAGAGATGTCTTACAGAAGGGAGATCCCAAAGCTAAACAAAGACAATTTCCTAGCATGGAAGGAGCTGATGAAGCTACATCTATCTACTATCAGAGATGCTAGTTTGCAATTTTTGGAAAGAAAATATGTGGAACCAACAAGGACTATGACTGTGGAACAGATGATGGAACAGAAGCTTCATAACATAATGATGATTGATATAGCTTCTTCACTCAGCTACTCAGAATTTGATGAAGTCAAGGACTGCCCTACAACCTATGATATGTAGAATAAATTACAGGACATTCATGGAGGAGATGCAAATGTAAAGAGAGCCAAAGCAAAAAGTCTAAGAGGACAATTTGACCAGATGAAAATGAAAGAAGGAGAAGACACTACAAGATACAATGAAAGAATCAAGAAAATTGTGAGTGCCATCAGAGCTGCAGGTGGAATAATTGAAGATACAACAGTGGTCAACAAGATACTAAGGACTTTACTTCCTATCTATGCTATTAGAGTTTCAGCTATTCAAGAGATGAGGTGCAATAAAGATATAACTCTGGATACATTAGTGGGAAGGCTTACAACTTTTGAGCTGGACAACTTTGACAATTACTCTCCTAGCTCTAGCAATCTTGAGTCTGCATTCAAAGCTAAATTGAACCTTGGTAAGAAGGATAAATACTCAAAAGGGAAGTAGATTGAAATTGACAGTGATGATGAATTTGATGATGAAGATCTTGACATCATTGAAGCATTACTTGCAAGAAGAGCCGCAAAAGGAAAATATAGAGGAAAGATACCATTGATTTGTTTTTCATGCAATGAGGTTGGTCACATTGCTGCAAAGTGTCCAAACAAAGAAGACAAAGATGAGAAAAAGTTCAAAGGCAAGAAAGATTTCAAAAACTACAAAAGCTACAAGGATAAAGGTAAGAAGTCTTGTTATATTGCTAAAGATTCTGACAATGATGATGAAGAAGAAATGGTTTATATTGCTATTAAGGATGAGTCAGATGAAGAAGATGAAAAGACAAAAAATTTCTCACACATAAATAAAAATGACACATGGATAATTGATAGTGGTTGTTCTCATCACATGATTGGTGATAAGACAAATTTTGAACATCTTGAACACTATGATGGTGGGAGTGTCAGCCTTGGGAATGATGAACCTTTTCCTGTAGGAGGAAAAGGTTGCATTATTCTGACAGAAGGAATCAAATGTGATAATGCTTATCGGGTTGAAGGATTGAGGAGAAATCTACTTAGTGTAGCACATCTGAACAACATTGGCTTCAAGGTAGAATTCATGAATGGTAAGGCCAAGCTTCTGGATGGTAAAGGGAACCTAGTCAGAACTGGTGGACAAGCAAAAGGTAATCTATTCTATCTTGATCTCATTAAAGGTTCATGATTTATTGCACAAGTAGAAGAAATATGGTTTGTCATAAAATTTTGTGTGATGTAAATTTTTATAATCTGGTAAACATAAGCAAGAACAAGAGAGTCAGAGGTAATCCTGTTTTGAAGAAACCCGAGTTAGCAATATGCAAACAATGTCAAATTGGAAAGATGAGCAAGACAAGTTTCAAAATCAAGAATTACAATACTGATGAAGTCTTGGAATTGGTACATACTGACCTATGTGGACCAACTGGAACAACAATATATACTGGAGAGAAGTATTTTATTCTATTTGTTGATGATCTTTCCAAAATGACGACTGTCATGTTTCTCAGAGAAATCAGAAGATTTTCAAAAATTCAAATGGTATCTTGCAAGAGTTGAGAAGGAAACAAGAAAGAAACTAAAATGCCTAAGATCTGACAGAGGAGGAGAATTCATTTCTAATGAGTTCAATGAATTCTGTAATGAGAGAGGAATCAAAAGATAGGTATCTGCCCCTGGTACACCACAACAAAATGAAATAGAAGAAAGAAGAAATAGATCCATTATGGATTGTGCCAAAACCCTAATGATTGAAAATAATGTTATTGCCAAATACTGGAAGGAGGCCATTAACACTACAATTTTCACCTTGAACCGATTTCAATTGAAGAAATGTAGTAACCAAACATCTTTTGAATTATGGTATGGCTATAAACCTAATGCTCATTATTTCAAAGTATTTAGAAGTAGATGCTACATCTTGAAGGAAGCAAGAAATGGAAAACTAGATGCAAAAAGTGATGAAGGAATATTCCTAGGTTACTCATGTAAAAGAAAATCATACAAATGTCTGAATCTTATTACTCATAAAGCCATAGAAAGTGTACATGTCAAGATTGATGAGTTTACAAAAAAATGTGAAGAGAAGAGCAGTAAAGAGCCTGAAGACTACATGAACTTTGTGTATCATGAACCTGATACTATACCTATGACTCAAGCAATGGTGATTGGACAACATAACTGTTGACCACTAAATATACTAGCACAAACTGTGCAACTTGAGTCGCAAAATGTGCAACTCGAGCTACTGGTAGAAGAGATCGAGTCACAGATAGAGGGAACCGAGTCAAAGACAGAGGGAACTGAGTTACAGAAAGGGGAACCCAAGTCACAGATAGTGGAACCTGAGCATTAGATAGAGGAACATGAAAGAATGTTTGAGAATGACAGACCTAGTGGATCAAGTCTAGAATCTAGACTGAAGGATCCATTACTTTCAAAATATGTTAAAAGGCATCATGCACCTAAGAAGATAATTGGAGATTAGATGGAAGGTGTAATGACAAGGAAAAAACTCAAAGGTGCATGCTTACTAAGTGAATTTGAACCTAGAACTGTTATAGATGCATTGAATGATGAAAGTTGGATAGAAGCAATGAATGAAGAAATTGAGAAGATCGAGAAGAACAAAACTTGGACTCGTGTACCTAGGACAAAGGAAAAGAATGTGATTGGAACCAAGTGGGTTTTTAGAAATAAGATGACTGGAAATGGTAAAGTTTCTAGAAACAAGGCTAGACTATTTTTTAAAGGATATGCTCAAGAAGAGGGTATTGACTATGGAGAAACTTTTTCTCCTATTGCAAGACTTGAAGGAGTCAGAACTCTTCTAGAATATGCTACACATAAAGGATACAAAGTATATTAAAGGGATGTGAAATCTACATTTTAAAAAGGAATCCTAGAAGAAT
Organism: Thuja plicata; assembly: GCA_018584345.1. Taxonomy (NCBI): domain Eukaryota; kingdom Viridiplantae; phylum Streptophyta; class Pinopsida; order Cupressales; family Cupressaceae; genus Thuja; species Thuja plicata. Next base: position 2,469,751 of record MU227132.1, read on the forward strand.
AAGTCTACATTGAACAACCTAAAGGATTTGTTGATCGTAGCAGAAGGAATATGGTTTGCAAGATGCATAAAGCATTGTATGGACTGAAGCAAGTGCCGAGAGCCTGGTATGAAAGAATACATAGCTATCTAGTAAGTATTGGATTTCAAAGAACCAATGATAATAGTAGCCTGTATATCAAAGAAGGACCACATAACAAAATACTATTAGCATATATATTTGTTGATGACATATTATTCACTAGTTATGATGACCTATACAATGTTAGTAATAACTAAGAGGGGGGGGGGAGGTGAATTAGTGGCCTCAATTATTAATCCTTAAATCAACCCTTAAAAATTATAACCACAAATTATGTCTCTAGTTATCTTCTGTCCTACAAGATGAATGCCTTGAAATACTTATATCAATTTTCTACTTGTCAAACTGCTTTGTGATTCTCTCTTCTATATGATTACCGATAAGCAGTCAACTATTTACTGAAACACAATAAGTATACAGAGTATACCGATCAATCCATAATTTCATATGTGAAATGTAAAATAGTAAAGTAAAGAAACATAAACACATAAAACATGGATTTTTAACATAGAAACCCTGTTAAGGGAAAACCACTGGGACTGGTACCCCAAATTTTCACTCTTCTGAAGTGATCTCTGCTAAGAGCCAACCTTATTAAAGGTTACAAACACACTGTTAGGTGTGACCTTGTTAGAGGACTTAAAAGATAGTTTGTCACCTAGTATCTAGCATCTAATGCTACCATCCTTGATCAAACACTCACTTGGCATGTCAATAGGTGTTGGGCATATCCAATGCTACTTTCATGATCAATTTTTTTGATACTCCTTGGGATGTATCTCAATTGTAGAAGACTTTTAATTCCTACTCAGTTAAGAGGCTTGATGCTTCAATGGTTAAAATGAAACATTAATGATCTATTCATACATACAACTCAATTATAGATTTTCAGATCTATTGTAAGTGCATTACCTCTCTAATCAATATTATCAATTTTATACCTTTGCTCCACACTGTTTTTCTCTGTGATGTTGTCTCCTTGTTCGTCGATGTCTGCAGAATATAGATTTTTCTTTAGCTTATTGATCATGACTGAATGAAGACTTTCTTCTCCTTCATATTTTCTTTAGCATCTTTCCTCTTCTCTTTTTCACCCCATACACACTCTCTTCATAATGAATTGGATTTGTCTCTTATATAGACATGATTTATCTTTTCTTTGCTCTCTTGATTCTTGGCGTGATCCTCAATTCTCGCCAATAGATTTAAAGCAAACTCCAGTTTTATCTCAAAGAGATCTTCTTGTCAACTAGACAAATCAACTTTAAATCAATTACTTATCTCTGGCTTTATCTGGATGATTAAATCAATGATAAGTATCAATTAAGTCTATCTTTAGCTTCTTGATAGTTAAGCATTTTTTTCATTTTCTAAACTCTCTGTTATGTCAGTCAACACTTCAGTTTAGTCATCGGTGATAACTGACTATTCTGTTGGTGTGACTTCAGTTATCATCGGGATCTCTGTCCTTGTCTTTTTTGTTGGGCAATACTGTGATTCTGTCCGTCGGGTTACACTATGTTTTGCTCGTCGGGCAACACTGTGACTGTGGTTATCGGTAATGATGTACATTTTCTCATCGGGTAACACTGTGACTCTGCCCTTTTACTCTGACCGTTAGTGTGCACTCCGTCGGTGTATATAGTCACTTTGTGAATACTTGACTTGTATGCATTACTGATAGCATAGCCTTGATTCATCGGTTCTTTGAAGTCCTTGGCTGTATTTCCATGACCATACAGATTATATCAAATTGACATCAATGACAATACAATACATTAACTGATTTAATGTCTTGCATGATCATCAACTTAACATCTTCAAACATTTAATCAGTTACATGTCATCAATCTCTTTCTTTGGCATTGATGGCAACATACTACATTATCATACTATACTATTGCTAATATAATATGAAATATACAGTTTCATCAAACTTTTCTAATGTAACTATTACAAATGTCTGGCTAGATGCAGAATATTTCTTTCTCTGATGTGTTGTGTTCTCCTTCTGTGTCAAACTCTCTCCCTTTGACTGTGCTCCTTTCTTTTGATGTCTTTTGTCAGCAATTATTTGCCTTTGTATGTACTCTCCCTTTCTTGTTACATCTCTCCCTTTGGATACTTTGATGGATATAATCTCTCCCTGAGATGATAATGGATATAATCTCTCCCTTTATCAGTATGATAATGAGATATCTCTCTCCCTTTGACAACAATGCCAAATAAACATCTTTACCAAACAAATATTTGACAGTAATGTCAAACGGATCTTTTCTATCCATAATATATTCCTTGAATTTCCCAATCCATCGGTAATAAATCTGGTGCTCAGAGTAGATAAATACCTTGTTGTGTATAGATTTATCTTTGAAGTCCATTTCTCTACTTGCATCAACATGAATGATATTATGATAGTATGCAGGCTGATGCAGCCTTCTAGTCATCTTACTAACTAGTAGACAAGGGTCTGACCCCTAGTCTCTTTCTCAAGTATTCAAATGCATCCTTGGGCAGTGGCTTGGTGAAGATATCGGCCAATTGTTCCTTTGATTGCACATACTTAAGTATCACCTCCTTTGCCTAAACTTGTTCTCTCAAATAATGATACTTGATGGAAATATTCTTTGTTCTAGCATGCATGACTCAATTCTTTGAAATTTTTATTGTACTTGTATCATCACAGTATATAATTACCAGTTCAAGAATTTTGATATGCATACCTTCCAGTAACTATTTGATCCATGCAATATTTGAGTAGTTTGCTATAGCAACAACATACTCAGCTTCTGCAGTAGACTGAGAGATGCATCTTTGCTTCTTGTTGATCCATGTGACAAGTCTGTCACCCATAAAGAATGCTCCTCCATTTGTGCTCTTCTGGTCATCAATATTTCCAGCCCAATCAGAGTCAGTAAAGACCTTAATTTCAAATTTGCCTTCTCTTCTATACCATAAGCCATATTCCTTGGTATTCTTCCGATATCTTAGAATTCTTTTCATAGCAGTCATATGTGATTCCCTGGGATTAACATAAAATCTTGCAACTATTCCTACTGCATGTGCAATATCTGGTCTAGTATGTACAACATACATGAGTTTTCCAATCATTGATCTGTACAAAGTCTGATTTACCTCTGATGACTTGTCTTCCTTTATCAGCTTGCATTCAGTTGCCATCAGTGTTCCTACTAGTTTGGATTCTTCCATTTTGAATATTTTCAGTACTTCCTTGATGTACTTGGATTGTGTAATGAAAATACCCTCATCTTGTTGCATGATCTGCAGATCAAGAAAGAACTTAATCTCTCCAAACATAGGCATCTCAAATTATTTGCTCATTTCATTTGCAAATGATTTGTATAGCATACCATTGAGTCCAAATATGATGTCATCAACAAATATCTTAGCAATCAAAATGTTAGCATCAGTATCCTCCTTCAAATAAAGATTATTGTTTTCACTAGTACTTACAAATCCAAAACTTATAAGATAGGAATGAAGTCTTTCATACTAGGCTCAGGGTGCTTGTTTCAATCCATACAAGGCTTTGTGTAGTCTACATACCATGTCTCTCTTGTCTGGATCAACAAACCCTTCTGGTTATTCAATGTATACCTCTTCTTCAAGTATTCCATTTAGGAATGCAGACTCAAGACATCCATTTGGTATACCTTAAAGCCCTTATATGCATCATAATCAAGTAATATTCTTACTCCTTCTAGCCTAGCAATGGGTGCAAAGGTCTCTCCATAGTCAATCCCTTCTTCTTGTGCATACCCCTTGCATACTAGTCTTGCTTTGTTTCAGGTGACTTCTCCATTCTCATTTAGCTTATTCCTGAATATCCATTTTGTGTCGATGACATTCTTGTCATCTAGTCTCGGTACAAGTGTCCATGTCTTGTTTTTCTCTATTTGCTCAATCTCTTCATTCATAGCACTAATACATTCATCATTATCTAGTGCAACATTAACAGATTTTGGCTCATAATCACAAATAAGACATCTTGTATTTAGAGACTTAATTATGGTTCTCATACCAACCTTTTTATCTCCTATGATCTGGTTCTGTGGATTTTTCTTTCTGACATATCTTGCAAGTATAGGTTCAGCTCTTTGTCTATCAGCTTAATCATCATTTTGTCCTTCATTTTGTTCTCCATCACTTTGTGCATCATCTTGAGCAATATCCTGATCGTCGGTATTTGTAGCCTAATGCTCAGGTGCAATGATCTGTTGCTTGGGAGCTCTGTATTGTTGGTTGGGTAGAGTTTCAAGTTTCTCATTATAAGCAAACCTATTGTAGTCCTCTAGTTCTTTAGTGCTTTTCTTTTCATTCTTCTCTGAAAATTCATCTATCTTTACATTTGCACTTTCAAAATTTTTGTTAGAGGCTTTATTTAGACATTTATAAGTCTTGCTCTTGGTGGAATACCCTAGAAAGATTCCTTCATCACTCTTGGAGTCAAGTTTTCCATTTCTATCATCTTTTACGATATAACATTGACTGCCAAAATTTTTGAAATAACTTATATTGGGTGTGTATCCATACCAAAGCTCATAAGGTGTCTTTTTGGTGTCTTTCTTCAATTGTACTATGTTCAATGTGTAAACAACAGTACTGAAAACTTCTCTCTAGAAGATTTGGGTGATGCCTTTCTCTATCATTAGTGTCCTTGCACAATCAACTATGGATCTATTCCTTCTTTCAGCAATTCTATTCTGCTGTGGTGTTCTTGGTGCAGAGACCTATCTTTTGATTCCATGATCATTACAAAAGTTAGTGAATTCATCTGAAATAAATTCCCCTCCTCCATCTGATCTTAAGCATTTTAACTCCTTACCACTTTGTTTCTCAACCATTGCCTTATACCATTTAAACATCTTATATGCTTCTGATTTATCTTTTAGAAACATGACTGTCATCATTCTAGAGTAATCATCAACAAAGAGAATAAAATATCTATCACCATAATAGCTCTTTGTCCTCATAGGTCCACATAGGTCAGTATGGACTAATTCTAGAATGACATCGGATGTATGGGTTTTTCTTTTGAAACTTGAATTTGTCATCTTACCTTTTTGACAATTCTTACACATGATGTTGTCGGGATTGGTCATCGTTGGTAAGCCTCTGACATTTCTCATTTTGCTAATCTTTATCATGTTGTCAAAGTTCACATGACACAATATTTTGTGCCAAAACCACATGTCTTTGTCTATAGCAATCAAACAAGTGGTGTCAGTATCATTTAGATAGAATAAGTTACCTTTTGTCTGCTCACCGGTACCAATCAGATTTCCTAATTTATTGAAGATCTTTTCCTTCTTATTTTCAAATTCCACGCCGTGACCTAAATTATTCAACTGAGAAACACTCAATAGATTATAATTCCATCCATTTATCCAATAAAAATTTTCACATTTGATCTGGTTATTCAACATTATGGTTCCTCTACCTTCAACTGGACAAGGTGTTTCATTACCCATTCTTACTAAACCACCTTTATAGTATTCAAAAGTCTCAAAAATTTTCTTATCACCGGTCACATGGTGAGTGCAACCACTATCTATGATCCAAACATCATTTTTACTAACTTTAGATATGAGTGATTCTTCTACATACCTTTCTTCATAATCATCTGAATCATCTTTCACTACCACAAACACCATCTCGATGTCTTCATCAGATTTGGTGTCAATATCTTCATCTTTGCATTTGGCTAGGTAACTGGCCTTCTTTCCTTTGTCCTTGTAGTCTTGGGTATCTCTTCTTTCTGATTTTTGGTAGCTTCTATAATCACCTTTGTCAGACTTCTTTTCAAATGATCTGTCATTACTTCTGTCATCTTTTATTCTGTTAGGACTTCTTGCAGAAAAGTGTCCAATCTCTTTACAATTAAAACAAACAAGTGGTAATTTACCTTTGTATTTACCTTTGCCTCTCTACATTCTTCTTGCCATAAGTGCTTCAATTTCATCAAGATCTTCTTCTTCACTTTCACTATCACTATCTTTTCTCATAGTGTTTTTATGACTTGATTTACTTCTTCTCATAGATATTTTGAATGCAGACTCTATGTTTGATAAGACACTATTATCAAAGTTATTCATCTCAAATGAAATCATTCTTCCAATCAAACTGTCTAGAGTAACATTGCTATTTTCTACTACTCTCATTTCTTGAATGACAGATACTCTAATAGCATAAGTAGGCAGTAAGGTTCTTAGACTTTTACTTACCATTGTATCTTCTTCTAGTACACCTCTAACTTCTCGAATAGAATTGACTACCTCTTTGATTCTTGTGATGTACTGTGTGATGTTTTCACCTTCTTTCATTTTGAGATCATCAAAATTTCCTCTAAGGCTTTCTGCATTGGCTCTCAAAACATTTTTGTCACCACCATGTACAAGCATCAATTTGTCCCACATCTACTTTGCAGTCTTGTAGGTTTTGACATCTTCAGATTCAGCATCAGAGAGTGAGGAAGAAAGCTCTATCATCATGTAGTTGTGTTCATGCTTCTCTCTCAATTGTTCAATAGTTTGTGCACCTGTGGGAAACACATATTCAATATCCAAGTATTGAGTAACATAATTACCAATATATAATAAGTGGAGTCTTATTCTGCTCTTCCATGAAGCAAAATTATCTTTTTTCAATTTGGGCTCATCTCGTCTATTCATCTTGTGATCTTTGGCTTAGGTCTTGAAACCTTCCTTCTAAGCACACAAGATCTGATACCAATTGTTAGTAATAACTGAGAGGGGGGGGGGGGGGAATCAGTGGCCTCAATTATTAATCCTTAAATCAACCCTTAAAAATTATAAATTATT
>MU227132.1:2476723-2514308 GCA_018584345.1 Thuja plicata
TGATACCAATTGTTAGTAATAACTGAGAGGGGGGGGGGGGTGAATCAGTGGCCTCAATTATTAATCCTTAAATCAACCCTTAAAAATTATAAATTATTTCACTAGTTATCTTCTGTCCTACAAGATGAATGCCTTGAAATACTTATATCAATTTTCTACTTGTCAGATTGCTTTGTAATTCTCTCTTCTGTATGATTACCGATAATTAGTCAACTATTTACTGAAACATAGTAAATATGCAGAGTATACCAATCAATCTAGAATTACATATGTCAAATGTAAAATAGTAAAGTAAAGAAACATAAACATATAACACATGGATTTTTAACGTGGAAACCCTGTTAAGGGAAAAACCAGTTGGACCGGTACCCCAAATTTTCACTCTTCTGAAGTGAGCTCTGTTAAGAGCCAACCCTGTTAAAGGTTACAAACACACTATTAGGTGTGACCTTGTTAGAGGATTTAAAAGATAGTTTGTCACCTAGTATCTGGCATCTAATGCTACCATCCTTGATCAAACACTCACTTGGCCTGTCAATAGGTATCGCGCATATCCAATGCTACTTTCATGATCAAAAATTTTGATACTCCTTGGGATGTATCTCAATTGTAGAAGACTTTTACGTGTTTCTCAGTTAAGAGACTTGATGCTTCGATGGTTAAACTGAAACATTAATGATCTATTCATACATACAACTCAATTGCAGATTTTTAGATCAATTGTAAGTGCATTACCTCTCTAATCAATATAATCAATTTTATACCTTTGCTCCACACTGTTCTACTCTGTAATGTTGTCTCATTGTTCATCGATGTCTGCAAAATCTAGCTCTTTCTTTAGCTTGTTGATCAGGACTGAATGAAGACTTTCTTCTCCTTCATATTTTATTTAGCATCTTTCCTCTTCTCTTTTTCACCCCACACACACTCTCTTCATAATGAATTGGGTTTGTCTCTTATATAGACATGATTTATCTTTTCTTTGCTTTCTTGATTCTTGGCGTGATCCTCAATTCTCACCAATAGATTTAAAGAAAACTCCAGTTTTATCTCAAAGAGATCTTCTTGCCAACTAGAAAAATCAGCTTTAAATCAATTACTTATCTTCGGCTTTATCTGGATGATTAAAACAATGATAAGTATTAGTTAAGTCTATCTTTAGCTTCTTGACAGCTAAGCATTTTGTCATTTTGTCATTTTTTGAACTCTCTTTTATGTCGGTCAACACTTTAGTTTAGTCATCGGTGATAACTGATTGTTCCATCAGTGTGACTTCAGTTGTCATCGGGATCTCCATCCTTGTCTTTTTCATCGGGCAACACTGTGATTCTGTCCGTCGGGTTACTTTGTGTTTTGTTCGTCGGGAAACACTGTGACTGTGCTTGTCGCTAATGCTATGCATTTTATCATCGGGTAACACTATGACTCTGCTCTTTTACTCTGACCATTGGTGTGCACTCCATCGGTGTATACAGTCACTTTGTGAATACTTGACTTGTATGCATTACTGATAGCATAGCCTTGATTCATCGGTTCTTTGAAGTCCTTGGCACTATTTCCATGACCATACATATTATATCAAGTTGACATAAATGACAATACAATACATTAACTGATTTAATTCCTTGCATGATCATCAACTTAACATCTTCAAACATTTAATCAATTACTTGTCATCATACAAAGCATTCTCTATAGCTATGAGTAAATAATTTAAGATGTCTATGTTTGGTGAGATCAAATTTTTTGTTGGATTACAAGTACATCAAATGAAGGATGGTATCTACATTACTCAATCAAAATATATCAAGGAGATACTTAAGAAATTTGGTATGGAAGATTCCAAACATGTTGGAACACCCATGTGTACTGGACAGAAATTGTCTAAAGATGAAGATTCAAAAGAGGTAGATCAAACCAACTACAAATCCATGATTGGAAAATTTCAATATGTTGTTCACATCAGATGTGATATTGCATTGGCAGTTGGTATTGTTGCAATATTTTCAACTAATCCCAGAGATAATCACCTAATGGAAATCAAAAGAATACTGAGATATCTGAAGGGTACTGAAGACTATGGTTTATGGTATAAGAAAGGTGGAAACTTTGATTTAAAGACATTCACTGATGCTGATTGGGCTGGAAGTGTCAATGACAGGAAAAGCACCAGTGGTGGAGCTTTCTTTCTTGGAAAGAGGTTAGTGTCTTGGACTAGCAAGAAATAGAATTGTATCTCTCAGTCTACAGCAGAGGCAGAATATGTTGCTGCATCAGTGAACTGTTCAAACATTATATGGATCAAGCAGTTGTTGTTAGGAATGAAGGAAGAAGTAAAAGAATCAGTTATTATCTACTGTGAAAACACCAGTGCCATTAACATTTCAAAGAATCCTATGATGCACACCAAAACCAAGAATATAGCAATAAAGTATCATTTTTTGAGGGAATTGGTACAGAACAAAGAAGTAAGGTTTGAATATGTGAATACCAAAGAACAAGTTGCAGACATAATCACCAAACCTTTACCTAAAGATGCATTCTTGTATCTTAGAGGAAAGATAGGGGTGCTTCCCCCAAGTGAAGCTCATTAAAATATATTTTAGTGATACATCAACCCGAGCAACAATGAAGATCTATCAGTTGATGCAGGTACATCAAAGCACATTGCAGATGAATTAGTACACTCAGGTACATTAAAATTACAAAGTGAAATAGTACTGACTATTGGTATTTGTGGAGATGGTGTCTTTGGCATCTGTTGTCAAAGAGGGGGAGTTTTCTATAATACATAAGAATAAGATAAAAGAGGGAGAATTTTTCTATAATACAAAAGATAATACAGTAAGAGGGAGATTTTGATGTCAGAGGGAGTTTTTTGGATGAGAATCAGAATGAAGCTAAAGACATTAATGAAAATTTTCTATTGCTCTACAATTATTTGTATTATAACATGTTGTGTTTCCATCAATGCCAAAGAGGGAGATTATTGCATACAATTATTCAATTGTGTATTGTCATTGATGTTACACATGTATTTACACTTATGTAGTGATGTTACACAAATGTCTACATTCAGACCGATCACAGTTGGTGATATAGAATGAGTTGTTTTAGTGTTGACCGAGTTCAATCGAGCATTAAAGAAGTTTAGTGTTGACTGAGTCACTCAGGCATTTCAGTCATGGTCGGGCATTCAGTGGCATCCGTCTAATAGTGATTTTATATTCTACAGTTAATTGGTTATATGAGGCTGACTGAATTGTGATTTATTAGTTAGAAGTATATTCAAGCTGACTTGATAGGGCTTACCATATAAATGAAAGGTCAAGTTTGGATTGAATGAGAAGTAGTGGAAGAAAAAAAAAGGAAAAAGCAGAAGTGTGGAATTATGTGATATGAAGAGTGAAGGTGAAATCAGATAGGATTCTGATTGAGTACATATCACTCGGAGCTGGAATAGAACATCTGATCAAAAAGGATCTAGTCATAATCAAAACATAGATCTAAATCAGAAAAGACAATTGCTTACACACATAGGTCAATTCATTGTTACTCTCTAACAATTATAGCAGTGATCTAAAATCTCTTAACATAGTAGACTTAACAGTATTTTTGTAAATAATCTAACAAGGTAGCATTTCTATGTTGAAGTGTTAAAGACCACTAACAAGGCCACTCCTCATAGGGTGATTAAATCCTTTAACAAGGTCACACCTAACAATGTTTTATTGTAACCTTTAACAACGTTGGCTCCTAATAGGGCTCACTTCAGAAGAGTGAAAAATAATAACTAGTTACATTGGTGGTTTTTTCCATATTGGGTTTCCACATTAAATATTGGTTTCACCTGTGTATATGTTATTTGTTTTATGATTTATGTTTCTGCACTAAATCTCTAAAGTATAATTGCATTGGATATTATAAAGATTGCTTTGACACCCGAGTTACAGAAGAATATCTTAATTAACCGAGTAATAGTGTTAAAGTATTTAAGACATCTAAGGGACAGGATTTGTTTTGGAGTAACTAATTCACCCCTCCCCTCTCAGTTACTTATCTCATTTCCAACAACAACATAGTACACAACATGGTTTTCAATATGACCATTTCCACGGTTGACAATGTCAGATGAGTTGATGCAGACTTTTGAGGATGCCGAGCCATGTCAGAGGCCACAAAGGGTAGTGATAGGAGGGGTAGGTGGAGGAGATGATGGTTGGGTGGGGGTAGAGGAGGTGGAGGTGGGCCACAATCATCGAGATGAGGAGGAGATGATTCTTTAGATAGTGGATGGTTGACACAGAGGAGGAGATCAAGTGCAGAGGCTAGAGGTGGGGATCAGGTGCCTCAAAAGATTGTGAGAGTTGTATTGCCGCAATAGACACAAAAGATACAAGGGGATGATACTCAGGCCAGATTATAGTAGTTATTGACTAAGGTAGTTCGGTTGAGGACTCAGTTGGTGTAGGCATAGATAGATATTGCTGCATTGACATTTAAGCGAGATGAGGCGATTGAGGCCTGAGGTCATGCTGAGAAGACAACACATTATGTAGAGAAGGTTGATACAATAATAATTACTCAAGTTCATATATAGGATTTATTTCATGAGGTGAGGTGGGGGGAGTATTATAGGAAGCTATATTATGGAGTGGTACCCCCGGGATAGAGAGAAGCTTCATATGCAGAGAGTTCTAGACAGTGGGCCTCACAGAGAGGACAGATAGAGACTCGAGATGTGATAGGGTTGTCAGATAAATCTCCATGGGATCCAAATGTAGGTACATGTGGTGGTGGGATAGGTTCATTGCCTAGTGTGAGACCCACAACTTTTAGTAGGATCCATGCATAGGCTTGTTCTAATAAATTTTATGATCTCATCATATGCGATGATGTACATTATCGATATGATGTTGTTCCCTTATGATTTATGAAACATGAATATTGCTTATTTTTTATATCATTGTACCATGGAAATTATATTTTTGAGTATATGATGATGCAACAATGATTTATGATGCAATTTATATGGTTATGTATGTGATCTTGTACTTTTTTATGATGATGTGGAGATGATACTATGGATGCATTTCTTTATGATGTGGATATGTGGTTCTTATTATTCTACTATATGTATGGATGCATGTTAGGATGATTATGGTGTATGTATCTTTTTGTTTTTGTTTGACCTTTTTCCATGATAATGGAGATGGTACTAGGATATACATCTTATTATGAGATGAAATGTGTATGTGAATTTTATGATGAATTGAATAGCGATGGATTTTAAAATGAATTGTGGATTTGGATAAATTTCACTATGCAAAATGTGATGTGCAAAATGTAATGAATTATGAAATGCAATGGATAGATAATGATATGGAAATGATGTTGAAAATGGATAATCGATGGATGCAATTAAGGCAACTAATGTAACTACCTAATGGATATGGAAATGTTAATGAATATACCTAATGAAGTGAATGTAATTAATTAATAGTTAATGAATATACCTAATGAAATGAGTGTAATGAATTAATGGTTAATAAATGTACCTAATGAAATGAAATGCAATTGATGAAAGTATTAATGAGTAATTCAATGAAAAATGGATAATGAATGAGGTGGAATGGATATTAATGAATAGTGAATGACTTACCAATGCAATTAACTAATGAACCTAAGAATTAATGAACGTACTTGATGAAATGAAAAATAGAAATGGATGATTAATGATTAATGATATGGGATTATTAATGAAAATGGATGCAACTAATAGAATATACAAAATGATGTGGGTCCTAAATGGTTTTTTTTATATGTCCATGTGTACTTCATCAAGTTAAGATCCATGTGTTAAGAATGGGAACACTGAGAGGGGGGGGGTGAATCAATGTTCAACAATTAATAATAATTCAACAACTTAAAACTTAGCCCATTAGAATAGATAAAGGAATTAATAAGCAAAGCACATGAACCATAACACATAAGACAAGATATATTTACGGGGAAACCTTTTACAGAGGAAAACCCCAGTGGGAATTAGTACCCACAAATAATTGCACTAGTCTTATGAACTTGTTAGAGTTCCTTTGCCCTGTTAGGAGCAGTCATTACAATGCTGAGTACAATGAATCTGTTAGGAGTCTTAAAAACCTTGTTAAAGGTGGATGGAAAACTTCCAGATCTCACTTCTCAATAAGAATAAGGCCATAACCTTCTGATAACAGATACACACAATATCTGAAAAGTGAACTGTTGCTTATGACACTGTTGTTTGATCAGTTCCTTTTGTGCGCTGATGCTCTAACCTCTAGTAGAGATCTATCTCATACTGATTGAATACATACTACTCTTTTGTATATATCTTCTTCTATACTTCATACATCCATCACATCAATACAAAAATGCATGTCAAGTATATATACATGCTTTAATAGACTAACCAAAACTAAGACTGAGTCAGCCCAAAATCAACATACACAACTCTTCCAAATTAATTGGATCAAGCGTGTTTACATGAATGATAATAAAATGATTAAAAACATATTACAATAGGTGCATAGCCATTACAAAATAAATTAATACACACTAAACAAAATTTGTAGTCGGCTCCATGCTTTGTTCGCTGAACTGCTAGTGACATTTAGACTTGTTGTAACTTCACCATACTGACATATCTGAACATGTGTGTATAGAGTTATCATTAAAATGTATCCAAAAGCTTATATCCAAAGGCACATACCATGACTCAACCATACTCACATGCGCTAGTGCTCTGATCAATGAGTATATCTCTATCTGCACTGTCTTCTATACTTAGCCTAATTATGATCTTCAAAGTTTATGAGCTGACTGTCAAAAATCCATATGAATTTGTTGCCATAATGACAACACAAAAATAGTCATATAATCATAGTAAATTCAACTTTCCAACAATATCCCCCTTTGTCATTAATGGAAACAAAGGAATGAGGCCAGGTTACTAAACTTTGACTTATCACAAAAAACTGCAATTACACTGATATAATCTCCTCATACTGTACATCATATCTTCAGCTATATACAGTACTCTTCTTCATACACTATACTCCCCCTTTGATATTAATGAAAAAGGTGCCAAAAAATTAAAGTCTCTAAGTACTTAGAGTACACATCTGGATATGTAATCTGAAGGTTTTTGACTTCTTGCTGCCAAAACACCTTGAGTGCATCTACAGTCTGAAGATGAGCACATAATGCATAGGCAAGTTTCTCCATCTTTACCAGATCCATGCAGGGGCCTTGATCATATGTAGCAATAGTTTCATCAATATGCATGATATTCTGATTCGGTACATCTAAGGAGGGCGCAAGTGCATTTCTTAGCTGTGTTTGTCTTACCCTTATCTTGGTAATATCTATCTTGGATTTCATAATTTTATCCAAATTCTCTTGGTAGATGTTGTTACAAACATTGATGTCTTGAGAAGGGTCTTCAACTAATTTCCTTATAGTTGCAATCAAGATGTCTGCTTCTCAATATTCTTGGTATGTTCTGAAGTGAGTTTATCTTTGTCCATGCAGTTAGCTATCAATTTTCTACCTTTTGCTGCTAACTCTTTCAGAATCGCTTGACCAATCTTCATTGAATTGAGATATAATGAGAAATTATTTATTAACTCATCCATCCTTTCATTATTGTACTTGTCTTCTGCAATTTTTGTTTCTGAGTCTACTAGACTTGTAAAATTTTCTTTGAAGCTTGAAAAAATACTATTGACATCATTAACTGATTGAATATTTACCAATTCTTGTCTGCAGGTACTAAGTTGTTTAAAATTCCAATTGATTCAAGAAAGAGAGGATTTATCATTACTTTCTTCTATTTTTATTTCTCCATAGCCAATACCCTTATCTTGATCAGATCTTCTTCTCCCCATGAATCTAGACTTATTGTATCAGGGGTCAAACTTGACAACAATGAAATAGATGGCTTGGTATAAGGGATAAGGATTGCATTATGAATTACATCCATATAATCACTCTTCACTGGGATCCCAACAGAGGGTGACACATTAGATTTATCATCTTTTCTAATTACTTGTCCTGAAGTGTCATTATTTGGAATTTCATCTTCTTGCAAAGAGGCTTTATCACTGCATAAAATCTCAGCTTCTTCAGTGCTCACAAAGGCTTCTTCAAACTTATTCAAATCATTATATGAGGTTGACATGGTTATCTCAACATCATTTATCATAATAGTTTCATCTGTATCATTAACTATATTAGAGGGTGATGAAACTTTAGGTGTAGAATCATGTGGACCTATAATAGGCATATTAGGGATCTCTGATTATTTTCCTTGCTTGGAGGGAACTGGAGTAACTTTGGTTATAAGCGTAGTTAAAGGGTACATGTGTCTATCCATAAACACTTGCTCAAATTCTTTTTTTGTCTCCTTAGCAACCAACTCATACTCTTTATTCATTATGTGTAGAGTTATGGTCTTAGATCTCAGATGGGGCTTTACCAAATCCAACAGTATCAACTTCTCATCAAGTGAACAAATAGTAAGGAGGTCATCTAATGTCTTCTCTCTAATCCTCATATCCTCTTCTAAAGCTTGTCTTTTCAATGAGTCAAGTATGTTCCATATTTTATATGGATGATTGTCATAAGTTCCAAAACTGACCTTTTGAGCTTAATCATATGTGTGATAATCATAGAATGTATTTATGATTTATCAATCTCTTGATACTTATCATAGACATTTGCAATTGAATCTAACCTGCCTTCATCAATGATTCTAGTTCTCATAATTTCCAAACTAGGTCTGAATCTTACCTCAGGAGGTGCTTGAGTATTCTTTACTTTTCTTTGAGTTGTCCTTGAGGATGGGTAGCTTGTGTAGATTTGCTTCCTTCTTCTAGTCAGCTTGCTTGGCACAGAGGGCAGAGAGGATTCCAGATCAATTGTAGTTGAGGGCATAGATGTGCTCTCTCCAGACTTATTCTTCTTCTTTTTCTGAATGTCATTGGATTTAACTTCATCAAATGTAGATGTGTTCTCAAGTTCCTTAGAAATCTTATCTTCCCTAGCTTTATCTAGGTCTTCTTGGGTGACACCATGAATTTTTAGAATATTAGAGGTAATCCTTGATGCTTTCCTCTTATTTTCTACTCTGTATATGACATAATCAACTTGTCTTATCTTTTCTCTATATGTGCCCCATCTAGGCTCATTTGGATCTTTAGGCGCAGATAGAAGGACTTGTGCATATCCTTCCAGAATATGTTCATCTACCTCATAACCAAGTGGATGAATCCATTTAGTTCTAGGCTCAACTTCTTCCATGCATGTAGAATCTATTTCCACCATAAAACATATAGTGTCCTTGTATTTGTCAACTATGTTCTCAGGTATTCTGAACCTTTTCTGCATCTTAATTCTGAATGTCTTGATCTCCATATTCATATGATCCTTAAGAGTGCTTTCAGATGTAGGTTTCAATGAAATATGAGGTAATGTAGGTTTACTTCTATCTAGGTAGAGGTTAGAAACCTTACCAACAACATGAAAGTACAGGTATATGATTAAAGAACCAAATCTGAATATTTTTATTTTGTCATATTTTATAGCTCTAATGTTCTCTATCAACTGTGCGCGCAAGATCTCAAAAAGGTTGTAGTGAGTGTTATCTTTCACTATCCTTATGGCTACCAGAATTGTAGCTGTAGATACACTATTTAATCTACTCGTGTGCTAAAATTTGTATCCAAGGATCATAGCAATGAGTTTGATGTCTTTTTCTTCTATGGGCTCAATAGTCATGCCGCGCTTATCACTCCTAGACTTACATGCTTGCTCAACTTGTTTCTTGACATCTTTTCTAGTGGGAAGAAGGGGACCATTTTTAGAGAGTCCAGTCATCTCATGGATGAGATCAGTTGTAATGCAAACAAGGACTTCACCAATCCAAAATAGATCATCATGAATCTTACTAAGTAAAATCTTAGTCCATCCTGATTCATAAAACTCATGCGCATCCACATACTCAATAATAGGGTTTTCTGAGAGATGTGAGAACTTGTTCTTGAATGAACACTCAGGGTTAATCATAGACGCCATAAGTGACATTATGTTGTCTTCACCTAAAGACTCCTTCTTACGGTATTTGTAAGCACGAATATCTTTGACATGCACGACTCCTAACAGAGTCTTGGAAAATGCCCCTTCAACATCATCTAACACTGACTTGAATGGATGCTTTTTAAACAAATATATCTTCTTTTCAATGATGTCAAAGACTACTGGAGTTTCCATTACTTACTTTTTGATCGCTAAAATAGGGTTCCAAGGAAATTCTAAAATGATGCGTTTGAGCTAGGGTTCCGTTACAACTTCATTTCACTTTGCTGATTAAACAACGACAATCCTTCAACACTTAGATGCTTAAATATCCCGTGCTCTTCAAATGCTTGATCTCAAATGTAGAAGTGAAGATAATAGATCTTTGGTGACTTATAAATTAAATTTCTGCAATTAATTATTGTTGCCGTAGCATGGGTTTAAACTGTGAATTCCAAACTCAGTTCCTGCTGTAATAAAAACTGTGCACTCTTGCATACTACTTCAATTTGTAACCAAGTACATAAAACCATAGGTTCATACTCAGAGGTGAGTATACCAGTTGCGCATGGGTTTAGATCTTGTCTAGCTCCCCCTATGACCATGAGGTTCATTTATCTGGAAATGGAAGGTGTATCCATTACAGATGCATCTACCACTTTGTCAACACCAACATCTTTCTTTACTTCAACCCAAATCTTGCTTGAATCTTCTATAGCTTTCAAAAACTTAACTTCTCCAGATTCTTCAAATAGTGATCCTTGAGACTTACTAGGTCTTTCTTGTTTTTGTGCTCTAGATCTGCAAAACTTTGAGATGTGTCCAACCTTGTTACAAGAGTAACAAATGACTGGAGGCTTGTTGATATGAGTTACCATGCTGTACTGTTTAGCTGTGTGTCCATTGTAATTGCAAATCTGACATCTAATGTTCTCAGAACTTTGTTGTGGTTGATTTCTCTAATTGTATTGAATCTGACTTCTTTGATTTTGCTATGTCTGATTTATTTGATTTGATCTACAATGTATAGCTCTATGACCAAATTTATTGCATGAATAAAAATAGCCATTGAATTTTCTTACCTCTTTACAATCTCTTGCTATATGTCCTTTCTTGTTACATGCATAACAAGTTTGGTTGACTGGCTTGCATTCATCCTTAGGTGGTTCTACTTTAGTGTGATTTTCAGTCTTCTTAGCTTCTGTAGATTCTTCTTGTGCTTTCTTTCTTTCTTGCATTGCATTGATTTGAATTTGTGCTTCATTGTATCCAATACTAGTGGCATCACCTTTTATCTTCTATGCATAAATCTGTGATTGTATTAGATCAGAACTTGTGTGTAATTTGTCAATATGATTCTTGACTTTTGTCAACTTAGATTCTATCTTTTTCTTGATGTTCTCCAACTCCAAGATTTTTAGGTTTGCTTGCATAAGTTATTCATCTAATTGTTTGTTTTCTTTAGTCTTTTCTTCAAGAGCTGTATGGCTATTAGTTATCTATTCATTCAATTCTTCAATATGATCCTCCAGAGACATGTTTTCTTCAATCAAATTTTTGAACATTTTTCCCAAATCATTCGTAGAACAATCTTTCAAATATTTTCTCAGTTTCTTGATGAATACTTGTGAGCCATTGAATTTCTATTTTAGTTCTTCATTTTATTTTTCACATCTGTCAAGATCTTCAAGAGATGCTTCAAGATCTTTTCCAGATGTTTCACTTTTGTTGAATCCATGATCTCCTCAAGTGGTTAAACTTCTCTTAGAGGACCAAAGCTCTCATACAAATTGTTAAGAATGGGAAACTGAGAGGGGGGGGGGGGGGGGGGGAANGGGGGGGGCGTGAATCAGTGTTCAAAAAGTAATAATAATTCAACAACTCGAAACTTAGCCCAATAGAATAGATAAAGGAATTAATAAGAAAAGCACATGAACCATAACACATAACACAAGATATGTTTACAGGGAAACCTTGGCCAGAGGAAAACACTGGTGGGAATTAGTACCCACAAATAATTGCACTAGTCTTATGGAATTGTTAGAGTTCCTTTGCCCTGTTAGGAGCAGTCCTTACAATGATGAGTACAATGACTCTATTAGGATTCTTACAAACCCTGTTAAAGGTGGATGACACATTGCCATAGCTCACTACTCAACAAGAAGAAGGCTACAACCTTCTGATAACAGATGCTTACAATATCTAAAAAGTGAACTGCTACTTATGACACTGTTGTCTGATCAATTCCTTTTGTGCGCTGATACTCTAACCTCTAGTAGAGCTCTATCTCATAGTGATTGAATAAATACTTCTCTTCTATATATATCTTTCACTATACTTCATACGTCCATCACATCAATACAAAAATGCATGTCAAGTATATATACATTCTTTAATAGACGCGACAGAAACTAAGACTGAGTTGGTCCAAAATCAACATACACAATGCTTCAAAATTAATTGGCTCAAGTGTGTTTACATGAATGATAATAAAATGATTACAAACATATTACAATAGGTGCATAGCTATTACAAAATAAATTAATACACACTAAACAAAAACTATAGTCGGCTCCATGCTTTGTTCACTGAACTGCTAGTGACATTTAGACTTGTTTTAACTTCACCATACTGACATATCTGAACATGCGCGTATAGAATTATCATAAAAAATGTATCCAAAAGCTTATATCCAAAGGAAAATACCATGAATCGACTATACTCACATGCGCTAGTGCTCTAGTCAATGTGTATATCTCTATCTGCACTATCTTCTATACTTAGCCAAATTATGATCTTCAAAGTTTATGAGCTGACTGTCAAAACTCCATATGACTTTGTTGCTATAATGACAACACAAAACTAGTCATATAATCATAGTACATTCAGCTTTCCAACACCATGTATCAGTGTCTAGAGTGGTCAAAAATCCCCTTGGTAACATAGTCCCGTATTTGCAAAAGAAATGCTTATGCAAACTACATAGATGCAAAATTATACGCAACCTAAAGAAATTCTTATGCAAGCTACATGGATGATAAACTATATGCAACCTAAAGAAATGCTTTATGCAACCTACATGGATGCTAAACTATATGCAACCTAAAGAAATGCTTTATGCAACCTACATGGATGCAAAGCTATATGAAACCTAAGTGCAATGTTGTCATCTGGTTTGTCATATTATTGTGCTATTTTTTTTCATTGAGCTTTTGAAATATTGAAAGCAAGTACAAAAATGATTGGAAAGATTAAACCATGATGACCTGCATACTTCTTTCATGAATTTTAATGTTCCAAGTTAAGAAAAACATCGATGAAAAATTAACTCAAGTTGGCCTTAGTATTTCTTGCGTAAAAAAACAAGAGTTCAATTGATTCATTTCTCATGCTGAATCCTAATGTCCTCGACGATTCTTTGATGTTCATGTCCTTAGATGAACTGGCATAATACTAAGAATGAAATCACAAGTAGTAAACAAAGAAAATATCATGCTCCTTGATTTTTTTCTCTAGCTTGATGCATCAAAGAGTTACTTAGGAGGCATGATAATAAAAGAAATCAAGTGATAGTTAACAACCCTTTTGCTATCTAGATCATGATGCATAATTAATCATCCAATTGTTGTTCAAATTTTGTTTATTGAGACGTGATTTTTATTGTGATATTTGATTGTCAAGGTATCTGATTAGCTTTGGTGTTCTGAAATGTTGTTGGTATTTCTTGCTTGTTTGTCATGTTCGAACTCAAGTTTTATTCTACTAGTTGTAGGATTTTGCCCCCAGTGATGTACAACAAATGACTACAATTTCACAAACCATGGTAGGACCAGACTATTATGTACAAAAGGGATTTATTATGGTGATGAGTGAGAATGAAAGATGTTGATAGATGAAGAAGCTAACTATTACCAGTAGATGCCTATTGGCTAGGTTTTCACTACTTGGTTTTTATTGCACTTTTTGGGATATTTGATTTTTCTTCTTGCTACCAAGGTGCATGTTTACCAGTTTTTCACCAAGGCACTTTTCTCTTTTTCTAATTTTTTTTGTAATCATTATTTATTATTATTATTTTTTTATTATCAAAGTGCTTGTGTGCTAGTTTTTCACCATGATAATGTTTTTTTCAGGATGTTTTCTGATTTTTATGTATTTTCTCAGGGTCAATCTTTGTTGTTTTTGGAATTTATTTAGGATCTTTTAATATGTACAAGATGAAACTGATGGCCTTAAGCATAAATTTTTTTCAAATGGATATTGTTGATGGGTTCAGGTAGTAGATCATGTTTGGGTGTTGATAGCTGGTATGCACCTGAACCAAATATTAATATGATGATAAAAGGGCCAAGCCAGTTTACCTCAAACTTTCCCTTCTTTTCCTGATACTACTGATTGTGGGGATTTTCTCTTAACACTAAATCACCCATCTCAAAAGACCTTGGTTTCACTTTGTGGTTATAGCTATAAGATATCTTCTTTTGGTAGACTTTGAGATGGTCAAAGGATTGTTTCCGTCATTCATCTAACAATTCCAACTCTTAGAGTCTTGATACTCTATATTCTTCTTCTATTACGAGTCCTAAGGAAACTCGTAAGGAAGGGATTTATACCTCAATGGGAAAAAAACCTTTGATCCATATACCAAAGTATAGGGTGTGGCACCGATGGGAGTTCTAATACCAGATCCATAGGCCTACAAGGATGGATTCAATTGAAGGTACCGATCATGACCACTATCATTTAGCATTTTCTTCAGAATCTTTAGGATAGTTTTATTGATGGCCTCTTCTTGTCCACTCCCTTGAGGATGATAAATGGATGAAAAATGGTGTTTGATGTGAGACTTGGTACATAGTGCATCCCGATCCTTAACTTCAGATAGCTCGATCATAACTTTAGTTAGATTGGTCATTGACTCTAGTTGTCCTCGGTAACAACTTCAGTTATGCTCAATCATTGACTCCAGTTGTCCTTGGTAACAACTTCATTTATGCTCGGTAAATAGCTCTTGCTTGGTTACTGTGGTGCTCGGTATACACTGTGAACTGCTCGATGTTCTATGTCCATTAGTGTGCACTTTCCGTTAGTGTTTACTGTCACTCAGTGTATACTGTTACGCAGTGTATATAGAAATTTTATGTTTTACTGACCACATAAAATTTGTCTCTTCAACTCTTCAAGTTTATGACAATATGTATATGACCAATCAAATCATATCAAGTTGACATCAATGACAATACAATACATTAACTGATTTAATGTCTTGCATTGACTTTTCAGCTCGGTGATCGTCAACTTATCATCTTCAAACATTCAATCAGTTATAGTTCATCAATCTCTCCCTTTGGCATTGATGGAAACACAATATGAAATATGCCATATCATACCAAACTTATTATTCTATAACCAATTCAAGTGTCTAACTTTTGGTAAGCTCTTCTAGCTTAGATTTTATTCTTGTTGTTTGCTTTCCCTTTCTTCATTCCCTTCAATGGATAGGAGTAGCAATTCTATCTCTAAATTTGTCTCTCCCTTTCTTGTAGAATCTCTTCTCCCTTTTCTGGATAGATATGCAGTGTTAAATTTCTCCAATTCTCTCCCTTTGATGGATGGTTATTTCATTAAATTCTTTTCTTCGTTTCCTTGAATATTTTTCTCTCCCTTTGACTGAATCATCTCCTTTCTCTGATGGATATTTCATTTCTCCCTTTGACTAAATCATGATATATTTCATTTCTCTCCCTCTGAATGTTCCTCTCCCTAATGGATATTTAATTGAATATTTCCTCTCCTTTTGACAACAATGCCAAACAAAAATATATCATTGTATCTCATCTCCATCATTAATACATCTCTATAGTAGCCAAAAATATCTCTGGTGTTCGGTTTAGATAAGTACCTTCTTGTACTGATATGTCATTGCAGTCCATATCTCATCTTGCTTCAACATGATTGATCTTCTGATAATGTCTAGGCTGATGCAACCTCCTAGTCACCTTAGTGACCAATAGACAAGGGATGAACCCCTAGTCTATTCCTCAGGTACTCAAATGTATCTTTTAGCAACATTTTTGTGAATATGTCTGCTAGTTGTTCTTTGGATTGCACATATTCCATTATTTCCTCTTTCTCTTGTACTTGTTCCCTCAAGTAATGATACTTAATAGCAACGTGCTTTGTTTTAGCATGCATCACATGGTTATTTGAAATTTTTATAGCACTTGTATTATCACAATAGATAATTACTGGTTCAATAATTTCTTCATTCATACCTTTCAATAATTTCTTGATCCATGCAATGTTAGAGAAATTTGCAGCAACAACTACATATTCGGCTTTTACAATTGATTGTGAGATGCATCTTTTCTTTTTACTTATCCATGTGAAAAGTCTATCACCCATAAAGAATGCTCCTCCTATAGTGCTCTTTCTATCATCTATGTTTCCAACCCAATCAACATCGGTATAAAATTGTAGCTCAAATTTGCCTTCTTTATATGCCACAAACCATAGTTTTCGGTATTCTTCAGATATCTCAAAATTATTTTAACAATAGTCATGTGTAATTCCTTAGGATTAGTAGAGAATCTTGCAACTATACCAACTGCATGTGCTATATCAAGTCTAGTGTGTACAACATACAAAAGTTTACCAATCATAGATCGGTATAGGGTTTGATTTACCTCAGTTCTCTTGTCTTCCTTTGTCAATTTGCATCTGGTTGTCATAGGCGCTCCAACCGGTTTGGAGTCATCCATCTCAAATATCTTCATAATTTCTTTGATGTATTTGGAATGTGTGATGTAGATCCCTTCATCCTGTTGTAGAATCTGTAGACCAAGAATTTTTTTTATCTCTCCAAACATTGACATCTCAAGTTCTTTGCTCATTTCATCAACAAATGATTTTCATAACATATAATCATGTCCAAATATGATATCATCAACAAATATCTCAGCAATCAAAATCTTATCATCAATATCTCCTTTTAAATACAGATTACTATTATCACTTGTTCTTACAAATCACATATTAATGAGATAAGAGTGAAGTCTTTCATACCATGCTCTCGGTGCTTGTTTCAATCCATACAAGGCTTTGTGTAGCTTACAAACCATGTTTCTCTTGTTAGGATCAAAAAACCCTTCAGGTTGTTCAAGGTATACCTCCTCTTCTAGTATTCCATTTAGAAATGAAGATTTAACATCCATTTGGTATAATTTGAATCCTTTAAAATTAGCATAAGCAAGTAGAATTCTTACTCCTTCTAGTCTAGCAATGGGTGCAAAGGTTTCTCCATAGTCAATACCTTCTTCTTGTGCATACCCTTTGCATACCACTCTTTCTTTATTCCTTGTGACTTCTCCATTCTCATTCAGTTTGTTTCTGAAAATCCATTTGGTACCAATGACATTTTTGTCACTCGGTCTAGGTACTAATGTTCATGTCTTATTCTTTTCAATCTGTTCAATCTCTTCATTCATTGCACTTACCCATTCCTGATTCTCAAGTGCAACATTAACAGATTTAGGTTCAAAATCACAAATCAAACATCTAGTGTTAAGTGACTTACTTCTTGTTCTCATTCCTGCTCTTTTGTCTCCAATGATCTGGTCTTGTGGATGGTGTCTTTTGATATATTTAGCAAGTACAGGTTCAGATCTATGTTCCTCATTCTGATCTTCATTGTGATCTTCATTTTGATCTTCATCACTCAGTTTAGCATTGTGATCATTTTCCTGATGCTCGGTGTGTGCAGCCTATTGCTCGGTTGCATTGTTCTATCGCTCGGTAGAGTTACACTGTTTCTCAGGCAAAGTGGCAGGTTCTTCAATGTAGACAAATCTATTGTAATCTTCTGGTTCCTTCCTGCTTTCCTCATCATTTTTCTCAACAAATTCATCCACTTTAACATTTGCACTCTCAATGATTTTGTTAGAAGATTTTTTTAGACATTTATAAGCTTTTCTTTTGGTAGAATATCCTAGAAACATTCCTTCATCACTTTTAGAGTCAAGTTTCCCATTTCTATAATCTTTCAGTTTATAACAATGACTTCCAAAAATTATAAAGTAACTCACATTTGGTGTGTATCTATACCATAGCTCATAAGGTGTTTTATTGGTGTCTTTATTTAATTGAACTCGGTTCAGTGTATAGGTAGCAGTACTTACAACTTCTCTCCAAATTTTTTGTGTGACACCTTTCTCAATCATCGGTGTTCTGGCACAGTCAACAATTGATCTATTCCTTCTTTCAGCAATCCCATTTTGCTATGGTGTTCTCGGTGCAGAAACCTATCTTGTAATTCCATGCTCATTAGAAAAGTTACTGAATTAATCATAAATAAATTCTCCTCCTCTATGCGATCTTAAACATTTCAGTCCTTTTCCACTTTGTTTTTCAACTTTATATTTATACCATTTGAACATCTTAAATGCTTCTGATTTCTCTTTTAAGAACATAACAGTCATCCTCCTAGAGTAGTCATCAATAAATAGAATGAAGCATCTATCACCATAATAGCTCTTTGTTCTCATTGGTCCACATAAGTCAGTATGGAATAATTCCATAATAGCATTAGATGTGTAGGTTTTTCTCTTGAAACTAGACTTTTTCATTTTTCCTTTTTGACAGTTCTTGCACATAACATGGGCGGGATTTGACATACTCAGTAAGCCTCTTACTTTTCTTCTCTTACTTATCTTAACCATGTTATCAAAATTCACATGACATAACCTTTTATGCCACAACCAAACATCTTCATTTCTAGCCAATAAACACGTGGTTTCAATATTATCAAGATAGAATAGGTTACCTTTTTTTTATTCACTAGTACCGATCAACTTTCCTATTCCATTATAGATCATTGCCTTTTTGTTCTCAAATGCAACTTGGTGTCCTATTTTGTTTAGCTGTGAAACACTCAAGAGATTATAGTTTAGTCCTTTTACCCAATATGAATTTTCACATCTGATCAGTTTATTCAACATGATGATACCTTTTCCTTCAACTGGGTAAGGTGAGTCATTACCCATCCTTACTAATCCACCATTATAATATTCAAAATTTTCCTTATCTACAGTCAAGTGGTGAGTACAAACACTATCAATAATCCAGACATTATTTTTTCTAACTTTAGATATGAGTGTAGTTTCAACATACCTTTCTTCTTTGTCTGAATCATCCTCCATAGCAACAAATACTACGTCAACATCTTCATCAGAATCAGTGTCTGTATTTTCAACTTTGTTCTCAACTAGGTAACAAGCCTTCTTTCCTTTTTCCTTGTAGTCTTGGTTATCTCTTCTATCAGAGTGTCAGTTGCTTCTGTAGTCTCAGTCATCACTTATGTCATACTTATTTTCATAAGATCTGTCATTGACTCTTTCATCCTTTCTCTTGTTAGGGCATCTAGTAGAAAAATGTCCAATTTATTTGCAATTAAAGCAGACCAATGGTAATTTACCTTTGTATCTTCCTTTACCTCTATGCAATATTCTAGTCATTAGTGCTTCAAGTTCATCAAGTTCTTGGTCATCACTATCACTATCACTATAATTTCTCATAGTGTGTTTGTTACTATATTTTCTTATTTTCAGAAAAGATTTGAATGCAGACTCAATAGTTGGTAAGACACTATTGTCATAGTTGTTCATCTCAAATGAAATAAGTCTACCAATAAACTATCAAGAGTATCATTGTTATTTGCTAATGCTCTCATTTCTTGAATTGCAGATACTCTAATAGTATAAACATGCAGTAAGGTTCTCAGAATTTTACTTACCACTGTTTCTTCCTCAAGTACTCCTACTCCACGGATAGCATTAAAAACTTCTTTGATTCTTCTACTATACCGAGTGATGTTCTATCCTTATTTCATTTTTAGATCATCAAACTTTCCTCTTAGGCTTTCAACTTTAGCTCTTAGCACATTGGTATCTCCTCCATGTACTAGCTAAAGTTTGTCCCACATTTGCTTTGCAAAGGTGTATGTTTTCACATCTTCAAATTTAGTGTCGGATAGTGAAGAAGAAAGTTATATAATCATAGAGTTGTGTTAATGTTTCTCTCTTAATTGATAACCAGTCGGAGGTCTAGTAGGTGCAACAAATTTAGTATCCAAGTATTGTGTGACATCATTTCCAATACCTGATAGATGGAGTCTTATCCTTCTTTTCCATGATGCAAAGTTGTCCTTGTTAAACTTAGGCACATCCCTTTTACCCATCTTGTGATCTTTAGCTTATGTCCCTTTAAAATTTTCTTCCAATCACTCAAGCTCTAATACCAATTGTTAGAATAAATGAGAGGGGGGGGGGGTTGAATCAGTGGCCTTAAAAATTATTCCAATAATCTAACCACAAAATTATTTCTCAAATATAATATAATACCCTCTATTTACTTCCAGTCCATCAAGATGTATGCCTTAAATAAATTTAACAAATATATATTGCTCGGTAAGATATATAGTTTATCTTTTCTAGCCTTTACTGAGTAGCAGCAATTAAACTAGTGTTTACTGACCAATCCAGTTTTAGCAATGTGTAAAGCAAACTATCAATGCAATGAAAGAAATACACATTTGACACATGGATTTTAACGTGGAAACCCTGTTAAGGGAAAAAACACTTGGGACCGGTAACCCAAAATTTTCACTCTTCTAAAGTAAGCTCGATGAAGAGCCAACCCTGTTAAAGGTTACAAACACACTGTTAAGTGTGACCTTATTAGAGGATTCAAAACCAAAAGTTTGTCTTTTGACCTAGCATTCACTATACTGTCAAAGAGAAAACCTTTTGATACTCTTGAGTATCTCAATACAATAAGAATGGTTAAATTCCACTCGGTTAAGAGATTTTCTGAATCAATGGTTAAACTAATATAGTAAATGATTTGTTCATAATACAACTTGAACTTGCAAATATTCAAATCTATTGTTAGCCCAATAATACCTCTCTGATCAATGTTCACTTCAGTTCCTTTGCTCCCTTCTTTGTTCTGCTTGGTGAATGCTTTGTCCTCTATTGCTCGGTGTCTGCAGAATTCTTTGGCTCTGTTCTTCAGCTAGTATGATCAGATCTGCATGAAGACTTCTATCTTCACCAGAATATATTCAAAATTCCTCTATTCATAATGAATTACTTGTCTCTTTTTATAGACATGATTTAGCTACTCAATCTCCTTGTTTTTGTCGTAGATCACTTCTTGATCTGTAAAGCTCGCCATGCTTTCTTTAATCCGTAAAGATCTCCTTTAGTTTTATTCCATAAATACGTCCATGAAAGCTGTGAATAAAACATGATTTTAAATCTCCTTCTTGCTTTAGTTTAACTCATCGTTAAGAATAAAGAAATCAATCAGTTCAATATAAATATAGCTCCTGCCAGCTAAGTAGCTCTTTGTCATTCTTTAACTTCAGTTCTGATCGGTGATTGACTTCAGATAGCTCAGTCATAACTTTAGTTAGATCGATCATTGACTCTAGTTGTCCTCGGTAAAAAATTCATTTATGCTCGGTCATTGACTCCAGTTGTCCTCACAGTCGAGACATCTAAGGAGAGTTCCATCAAGACCTCATCAATAAATTACATTCACAAGGATGGTGTAGTGGGAAGATTGTCGGATAAAATTTCATTTTTGATTTTGAGACAAATCAAGCGGGATGGTATTATCCCTTAGATAAGCATAGATGTTATCATAGGGAGATGGTTCAGAACCCGTTAGTTGGAAGATTAGTTAGGAATTAGGGCAATCATGGAATGACGTGGTAGATGCCTAAAATCATCCCTTAACATTATAATTATTTAATTATATATTTTTATATTCTCCCACCTATTTAATTAAATTCGGTTCACTATTCTATAATATTGAAATTTAATTTAAATACCTCTCCCCCAAGTGTATTAAATTCCATTTAATATCTCCCTCTATAAAATTCCCTTTAAATAAATTTTAATTTATTTATTCCCTTCATATGCTAATATTCTTCTGAACCAAGATAAATTTAAATTAAATTTAGATTAATCCCAAATCTAGGCCTAGATACTACCTTACCTCACATCACTCTCACCAAATAGACCTAGTTTCTAATTAACTAAGGTTAATTAGGCTAATTTTAGGATTCCTACACCCATTAGTCCTAATTATTTGCTCACACGTGTGTGAGCAAATTTTCAAAAATTGTCTTTTCAAAGAATTCTAATTTTGCTCAAACAAGGTTTCTTACAACCTTGATGACACCCTCTTACAAATTCTAAAAGTAATCATTGGACCAAATCTACTTTTTCTTACACATCTATGACAAATCTCTTACGTGTGTACTTGAAGCACACATTGACCCATCACATCCCAAGTTGCTCACACATGTGTGAGAAAATTCTTCCTCTTGCATGAATTATGTGTCCTTCATGTGGAACCTATGTGGATGCCACATGTGATCCACCTCACGCAAGCCCTCCAAAATCCTATAAATAGGAGCCTTGTGAAGAGTAAATCACCCATTATTCTTGCATTAGAGTCATCATGCTAGTATATGCTTAGAAATTTCTTGCATTCATTTAGAGTTCATACTAACTTGTTTGGTAGTTGTTGTATTTAAATCATGGTATTTAGATCTCATTTATAGTTCTTAGTTTTCATTCACTTCTAGATTCTTGCATTTAGTCCATATCTACTCCTCATCTTTTATTGAATGCTTGAGGCTAGTTCTTTATAACTAGTTCTTGAGTTATTCAATACCATTACATCTAGTTTTACATGCAGTTTGCATTTATCATTTTAATCATAGTGGGATTTGAATATTGTGTTGGGAGAGCACACCCACAACTCTTTCTAAGAGCAAATCAACAAGGATTGGATGCCCTTGTTTGGCTCATCAGAGGTTATGGTGGAAGATTTGTTTTTTAGTATGCTTTGATATGTTAGTGTAGGTTATATGATTTATATCTCTAACATTTGCATGTATGAGCATGCTCCCAGCATGTAGGTTTCTAGCATATACATTTTGGCATGCTCGATGGGACCCACGTCCCTAAAATTTAAACACTTTTTCAAACTTTCTGTAGAATTCTGGAAACTGTCACACAGAGTCGTCTCCGCCATAGAACAATCATCTGTGCTGAATGATCGTCTGTGCATATTGTCTTATGCGCAAATCGTTGTCTCTGCCTGGAGACTTTCATCTCTATTTGGGTCAAACTAAGCATAATTTTTTAATATTTAAAGCTATTTTTTGGGATAGTTCAGGTTTTTAGCTCTTGGGTTTTTGACAAGACATTGTTTTTATAGAGTTAAATGTTGTTCAAATTTTCCCAATTTCTTTTTAATCACACTTATTTAACCCTGGTTGCTAAATTTTCATTTGCGCAGGTTGACTCTCATCTCTGCAGATTCCGCAGATTGTCATCTGCGGTTAGGTTCGGTTGTCTATGCTCCTAGAATTTCATGCTGGTAGGTATACAATATTTTAAATTTTCCATACATTATTGTCTATGCTCTAATAGTCATCTACGCTTGTTGACTGTTGTTTATGCCTGCTGACAGTCATCTGTGCTTGTTGACTATTTTCTATGTCTGTTGACTATTGTCTATGACCTGGAACTATCATCTGCATTTTGTTCTAAAAAGAAATTTCATTTTTAGCAAGGTTTTGTGTTACTAATTTCATTTGGTTTTTGCAACATTTCGATCTTGAAGACTAATATCTAAAACTACTAACATTTGTGTTGCAGGACGTTGAAAGAAGACAAAAATCAAACTACTCACTTGTTGTCTTTGCAGGTTTCCTAGGAGATATGAATAGACATTGTGTTTTCCTTCAATTTTCTTAGGCACCTTTTTTTTTTAGATTGGTAACAATAATTTTATTAATATTCATCAAAATATTACATATAGTGTATATCATATATGCTTCACAAAAGAAAATAGCAATATCTGTAGATAAATCATAACAATTCCTATCCACTTTCCATCTAACTAGCCTCTACAACTTATAAACATTAGCCAACGAGAAATAAAACTATACAAACTGTCATAAGTACCCCCTGAATAATCATTAAAAACCCTCCTCACAACCTTACAAAATAGAAGGGACATCAAAATGTGGCTAGGCCTCTGAACAGAGTTGCCTCAATAGCCAAGACCACCTTGACATGTGCAATATTGCGAGCTGGACAACATCAGTCTGTGTTTTTGTTTAATCTTGCTGCTATCATTACCCCAAGAATTAAAAATTCCACCAAAAAATATATTGCACCAAATTCAAAAACCTCCTGCAACAGAGAAGAAAAACATTTTAACCATATTGTGAACAGAGTTTTAGTTGCCGGAGGCCGCCTATCTTCCTTATCGCATGCAAGCAGA
The DNA here is from genome assembly GCA_018584345.1 of Thuja plicata. Classification (NCBI taxonomy): domain Eukaryota; kingdom Viridiplantae; phylum Streptophyta; class Pinopsida; order Cupressales; family Cupressaceae; genus Thuja; species Thuja plicata. Next base: position 2,501,204 of record MU227132.1, read on the forward strand.
GAACATAACACCATTGCCAAAAGAGAAAAATTTCCAGCCGACATATTCAAATCTTCACTGGTCTTTAATGTTGCTTCTGTCTGTGGCTCAAGCTCTTTCTACATGAAACCTTAACAAGTAATAGACTTTGTGCATAAACCTTCTCTATTTCATGCTTTTACACCATTTTCTTCAAATTTTCCCACATGAAAGCCTGCTTGGCTTTGAAACTTTCCTTATCCACTTTGCCCCACCAGTGAATGAATGACACAAAACCATACACCTGAGCTTCATCTTCATCCTTAAAACAATCTGTCACATCATAACCAATTCCGGGAACCGCCCACTCCAAAATAGAATCTATTTCAAAATTTTCTTAGGCACCTTAAGAAGGGTTCAATTTTAGTACTTTATTAAGTGATAGGGGAGTATTCTCTTGTCTTTTATAAGACAATCAAAAACCTAGACTCATTGGATATTTCACTTAGAAAGTGACCTTGGGAAAGAACAAAATTTGTTTGATGTGTTTGGGAGAAAGAACTGTAGACACCTAAATTTGATTAACAAATTTAATTAAATTTAACTCTCTTCTATGCATTACTAATTAAATAATTATACATTATTTAATTAATTTATGTCAACCTCCTAGCTTAATTAATTTAATTAATTAGCTATAGTCCAATTGATCTAATGGAAACCCACAACCATTTAATTAATTAAATCCCCTTCCTCTATTAATTTAAATAAATATACTTATCTATTTAAATTAATTCCCTTTTTTCCTACTTGTGAATTAAATACTCCATTTAATTCAAATTGAGCACATGGCTCCTAACTTTAACCCCTAAACTAACCATGCTCAACCACCTAATCCAAGGTTCCAACTCAACCCAACCTATTCACACATACTAACCCTTTCTTATTGGATAATTGACCCCAATTAGCTAATTAACCCCTCCACTCATTCTCTCTCCTCCCATCACATCCTCCTAATATCCCACTTTCCCTCTAAGTAATCTTAATTTCCCACCTAATCACTCTCTAATCATTTGCACAATCCTAATCAAATGGATTAGAAAACCCAAGTCAACTCTCAAGTCCCATCACTTTCCATTCCCCAACCCAAGTCACATGTGACTCTTACACCTCTTACACATCTCTTACATCCTCTTAAACCCTTGTCCCCTCCAAAGGAATAATTAATTCATTTTTCACATCCCCCAAGCCTCTTCACACTTCTCCAAATCCCTTCACACTCCCCAAAATGGTCACATTCCCCAATCCTACTCCAACCCCAATGTCCTCTCAAACCCTCTCTCATTGTGACACTTGTCACAATGCTATGCATTTGAGAAAACACAATCCATGTGCTCTCTCTTGGATGCATCTTGAACCTTCCTCATCTTTTCATCTCAACCCTTCATTTCTCCCTCTATTTTCCTATAAATTGAAGGCTTTTTTCCTTCATTTCCATCCACCTTTTATGTAAAGTTATAATGCCCTTTTGAGAGACAAAACCATCAATTATGTCATTATAATGCCAAAATCCCTCCAAATCATTGAAGCTTGAGCATGATCATATGAGCACACATCCCTTTACTTGGACAAATCTCTACATCAAGAAGGCTACTATTGTGTTCTTTGTGGTTTGCATTCTCTTACTTGCTTGCTTTCTTTGTCTTATCATATATGTTGTTTTAATAGTGTAGTTTGAATGTTTTAAATTATTTATTGTATTCCTATTTGAACTCACACTTTTATTACACACTAACCAAAAATATAATGTTTCTTGTTGTTTGAGTTTTTGTGCAAGGTTTTTTGGTTTTTGCAGGTGGGAAAGCGAAAGAGAATTAATTTGTGCCATTAATCCCGCTATCCAAATTCACATAGCACCAAAAATGTCCTATCATGGGATTGATGGCTAGGCCTGTGGGAACACAACCTCTGTTTGCAGGAACGCGATCCCGCGACCCTGCAACCTGACAGAGGCTGAGAGCCATTTTCTCCTTCTCTGTCTTTTTCTGTTAGTTCCAAAAGACCTGTGGGAATGTGGGCTGAACTCACGGGAATGTGATCCCATGAAAATGTACTCTATAATTGGCCGAGACTATTTTTTTCTATTTCTGCCGAGTTTTCTATTTATTTCTTAGTTTTTAATAGTCCACATCCCTGGACTCATAGGAATGCTGTCTAGAGTCATGGGAATGCATTTTCATCATTTTGTAAATCCATAAGGCTATTTTCACACTTTTCTTAGTATTTAAGTCAACTATAGGAATTCAACCACATGCGGGATCACTATTTGACCCTGTGGGAATGTGGTTTGGCTTTGCGGGAATGAAGGCTAGCGTCGTGGGAACACAAGATTATTGATTATGCACTTTGTCTTTTGCAGGTTTGCGGGATCACCTATACAGAGAAACATTTTAATTTACCAATTAAACAAATTAACTTCATTCATTAAGTTTTTGGTAAATTTAAATGAACACATACTTGGTTTTGGTGCTCTAAAATAAATCAAAGGCTAAAAAGAACCCTCAATCAAATTTTTCAATTTGGATTTAAAATCAAGTCACAATTCAAAAATGCTTAAGGGGAAAATTAAACAAGCAAACACACACTTCAAGTTGGCACACTTAAAATTGAATAATCAAATCAAACATTTGGACTTGGTGCATTAAAATGAACAACCTTTTGCGAGTTTTCTTTTGTTCTAGATTTACAAAATATTGCTTAACTTGTGGAAAATTAATCACGTGCATGAATTTTTTGGTGCACTTGCACAAAAACTATTAGAGTGCAACCTCACATCATACACTATCCTCTCCCATTGGCTCTTGTGGTCGTTGGTGCAAGAGAAAAATGACTGTGACCACTCAAATCTTTTACTTTTTTTAGAGAGGCCTGTCTAGAGGGAGTCTAGAGGGAGTGTTTCCCCTTTAGAGGATGACCTCAAACCGGTAAATACCCTGACCGATATATAAATAAGACACTAAACAAAGGCTTGTATTACATCCCACCAAGCTCGGGTGATGCGTGTTGATGGTAGTCTGGACTAGGTGAATATCCCTAGCATATCGGCATGGTCAACTAGGCTCTTAAGTGAGTCATGCATGTATAAACCAATTTGGGGACACCACAAATCTTACTAAGAATCAATGTTTAGAATCCAAAAATTCTTATATATCTACTGATATAGAAGGTGGGAGACTGAATAAGACCCCCCACATGTACTCTTCATTGTGAGACATAAGATCCTTGAGGTTTTTTTGGACCTTTGGGGTGAGAGATTCTAGTGATTCCCATGTCATGGAGGGAAGCCAGTGACACTTGAATCTCTACTCGTCCACTTTGTCTGAGGTATATGGAGAAATTCAAGTGGGGATTGAGCAAATAGTATCCTATCTAGGCTAGGTTGTGAATGTGTTTGGTTATAAATACACGCTTTGTGTTTGATGTACCTGTTCAATTACATATCTTTTTTCCAAAAACAAGTCAAAATCTCACCAAAATCAAACATTTCTCAAGTCAAACACTTAGCCCAAATTCCTAGTCCAAAATCACCCATCTCTACAGTTCTGTCATCCTAGTTTCATGATCACATCCTTACTATCATCTTGCACCATTTTATTCTAGTGTCATTAGATCCTCTATTTCTCCCCATATCCTAGGCTAGCAGAGTCATCTTCACCATTTCCTTATCCCCTTTCCATCTTCTTTGACGTCATTCCTTCCTCCTATCCTGAGCTTAATCAAATATCCTAGTCTGAGCTTATTGTCCATCTTGATCTGAGCTTTAATCTTTCATGCATCTTTCCTTCATCCCTATCCAAATCTTTAGCTGATCACCATGTCACAATCATATTATGCTAAGTTTGGTCATCTTACATTTTCTTCCACTTCCTCCCATTCCAATGATGATGAGAGTCTTGTTGATCATGATGAGTATATTGAAAACCTTAGCAAGCTTGCTCCTAGCATCCTCCAAAATCCAATTAATCCTCCATACCATCATGTCTCCATGCATATCCACTACCACTCCTTATCATACCTTTGACAATGGAAACCCATCTTATTCTCCATGTACATCCCCCTCCTATGTCATACCCACATATCCCACTTACATGACATTCATGCCTCCATCTTCTTCCATAGTCATATACCAAACTCCATATTTCTACAACATCACTACTAACTACCTCCCTAATCCAAATCCACCATCTCCTTATCCTTCAACCCATTTTCCAATCTACAATCCTAGTCCTCCACTTCCTCCAATCAATCACCATGATCCCCATTCTATTACTAATCCATCATCCAATCTATCCTACCTTTCTTGTCCATCCCCTCCATCTTATCACAATCTACCATCTTCCATTTCCACGTACATAAACACAAATCCCCTTCCCCAATCCACCTATATCTCTCAATCCACTTCATATTCCATACCCCAATCCGTCATTCCTCCTCCATCAGATAGTCAATCCAATTCACAAATCACCTCCATGCCTACCTATGTGAACTATCTAGCCATGCCATCTCCTACAGCTGATTCTACACCATCATTCAATCATACAAGTTCACAAGCCATTTCCACACCTTCATATGTGGACTACCCTGGCTTCCCACCATCTACACATGCTAATCCTCCACCTATAATATGCAAGTCTCCAAGGAGTTTCATAAGGAAACCATCACAAGATCCATCATTTAAAGTTGATGAGTCAATTCATATCAGTCCCCAATGTGAAGCCATTAGTGATAAGGCATTTCACCTCCCACACCCATCATTCCTCTTTCATCTCCCACACCTATCATTTCCCTTCCACCTCCCATGCTTATTGATCCTCTTCCATCTGCTAACACCATTGAAGTCCCCACATCTGTTGACTCCATCCAATCCCCATCCCCATCTTCTTCTCCTGACATTATCCACACTCCATCTGATGAATCTCATGAGTCCACCCATCTTCCCTCTATCTTAATCACAAAATATCCCATCCTTCCATCCCCTCCATCTGAAGAGTCCATCCATACATCCCCCATCACACCATCCACACCAATCCAATCATGTCAAGATCTTGTCCAAAAGCATGATGAAACATCCATTGAGTTGAATGAAGATTGTATCATTCCATCCACTCCATCTCAAGTTCCCACCATCCTACTTCCTACCTTACATGATCCATTTATTCCATCAATTCCATCTCATGACCCATTTCCATCCACCCCTTCAAATCAAGACCCCAACATTCTACCTAGTCCATCTCATGATCCATTACTATTCCCATATTTGAGTCAAATCCACAACATCCCATCTCCTCCACTCAATGATCCTTTATCGCCTCCAATCCAAACTTTCCCACCATCATCACTCTATCCCCTTGGTTCACTTACATTCATCCATGGTGGTCCACTTGAGCAAAATAAAAAAATTTCATGTCCACCATTTACACTCCTCCTAATAATGGACTCGCATCTTGTTTCCTAAGAGAGAAGTACCCTATCTTGGATCGAATGCTAAAAAAATGGAATTATCAAGGAAAAGGTTTAGGCCTAAATGAGAAAGGTACACTGGAGCCCATCTCTGTCAAATAATATCCATGATCTTGTGGTCTTGGTTAAACATCTCAAGGCCCTTCATCCAAAAATATTGGTACAACTAATGAAAAGTCCAAGCATGTTGTCAAAACCACCATTGCATCTTCCCATCCTTCCTCCAAAAAATTTAAGGCCATCCTCCCTCCTCTGTCATTACAACCCAAGACAACCTACCATATCCCTCCTTCAACCTCTAAATCCATTTTGGGTCACTATGTCCCAAAATCAACCATTGCATATCATCCACATACTAAATCTATTTTGGGCCCTTATATCTCAAATCCCCATCCCCCATCTTATCCTACTCATCCCTTCATCCACCAACCCCATGTTACAAACCCTACTCCTTGCATTCCTAATCAGGATCAACGAAAGCACATAGCCATAAATCCCATTCACCGTCCTACCTCCATCACTCCATCCATATCTCCTCCATCCCATGCAATTTCTCATATTCTTTCTAATTCTACTCGCTATAACTTGGATGCCAGACTAAAAATTCATAGAACTAAAGATCCACAATCTAAAGATTTCCATGTCCACTTCAAAAGACATGCTCAAGAAAAGAAAAATTCAATCAAAGAATGTACTACATCCCATTGGCTGAAAAGGCCCACCAAAGCAAAAGCAAAAACTATGTGGATCCCTAAGAGAAAAGATGAAATGCATCTAAAAGAAAAATTCACAATGGCATCCAAAGTTTCTAATCCTCCATCTCCGCATTCCTCTCCTCCATCACCTAAATCTATTTTGGGTCCCTATGTCCCAAAAATTCCTACCATAACTCCTCCATCATATCCCCATATACCATCCACTTCCCATCCACTCTTTTCGCACACTTCACAACATGTACCAATGTTGGTCATGACAACCTCCCCTATCACACTCACTTTCCATAATTTCATCCAAACACTCCCCACCACCATATCCCTTACCCCACATATCTCTCCCATCCTCACCATCTCATCCATGCCTTTTGCATAAATCAATCATCCCAAATAAGGTTGTACCAACCTCCAATTAGCACTGTAACTGGGCTCTACTTACCTTAAAATTGATGCTTGTGTCCTCCATCCATCTCCTCCTTATCATTCCATCAATAAACTCCCTAAAAAATTTCAAAAAAGTAAAAAAGTAAAAAATAGTATAAAAAAAGAGAGAAATAAACATCCAATGGTGAAAACTTGGCAAATCAGCACCTTAGACAAGTACCATGATAAAAACCTGGCACACAGACGTCATGCATAATCCTTCCATCCAAATGCTCTCCACACTTGGGGGCAAGTTCTTCTCACTACCATCCATAACCTCCTCCATCTCACTTTCTCCTATACCTATCATGTCTTGTCCATTTCACCTCCTCCACCCTCCTTTGGATCTTGATGAGAAAGATAAAGGCCACCATGTATACATGCTTTTGGGCACCTATTGGCATCCATTTCCCCATCAAAATCATCATCAACCTATCCTTTTTCTACCCATCCTTCCTTCCATATAATCCCTCCACCTCCCTTTGTCAACCTCATCCACCCATCATGTTAGCTTCTATCTCCCTGGCCTGATCCACCCATAATCCTATCTTCCCTATACCTCCCTGATCCTCTCATCATCTTATCTACCATCCTATCATACCCCTCCTAATGCCTCCTCATGCATGAAATATCCTAAGTGGGGGCATATTATTCCTTGGTGACGCATTCCTTGGAGACCTATCCACCATCCATCTTCCATCCCTCTCCATCCTTAAACCACCATATTATCTTCCACCTACCTCCCTTATCATCTTGTTGTCCTCTGTTCATCCTATCTTCCATCATATTGTACCCCATCCTAATGCCTCCTCACACATGACCTATCCTAAGTGGGGAAATTCTATTCCTTGGTGACGTATTCCTTGGAGACTTTAGCATATCCACCTTGCTTCTCCCATTACTTCCCTTCACTCATAAGCCTTTCATATCCCAATCCTCTCTCCTATCCAATCATAATTTCCAATCCCTCCATCTCCCAAATCTCCCTCCATTCCTCTACCAAAATCCTTCCATCCATCAATCCTTTCTCTCACTCTATCCTTCTTACATCCCTTGTCATTGGTATCTAGCTCTAGGCTACCCCCATGCATCCAATATCATCCAATCATATCTCCTGGCTCTACGTAGTCTACCATCACATCCACATCTTATCCACCTCCTCTACCTATCCAAAAAATCAAACATCAATCATCCCATCCAATCACATCCTTGGTCTTGTTCCTAGCCATGTTGCAAGCCTTGATCTCAATTCATCATCATCATTGGGATACATCCTTCCCATTCCTTGTGTTGTTTCAAGATATATCATTCCCACATCACCCTTTCCACCTGTTATGCCCTGCATCCCCGTCCCTACATTTTGTGTGCAAAATGTAGGGTCCCCCTTTTTTTGTTTTCTTTTATGCTTTTGGCTCTTGCCTTGTCTTTTTCCTTTGTTTCTTTATTTTCCTTCTCCGGGTTTTCTTTCCCATGGTGTTGGTTATGCTTTTTGTTTTTGTTCCTTGTGTCTCTAGGACCCAGTCCCGAAGTTGGTCGTTCCTTATCTAGGAACTGGACTTTGGACTCCGGGATTCTTTGCCACGATGTCTTCTTTTCATAAGAGGGTATGGTCACATGGAACCCCTGGGCCCAGAGTCCGGAGGTCTACTTGTTCCAGAGTTTGCGGAAGGAAGGGTAACTTGTTTTTCACCTCGGGTATAAATAGGAATCACCTATCATTTTCACAATTACCGTGATTAAAACACTTAGGCGATTTCAGGGTGATTTCAGAGTGGTTTGAGTGAGATTGAGTGCGAAGTAATTCTAAGCCGTTCTGAGTAATTATGGTTGGTTTTTGGTATTGAGTGGTGATCATTTGGAGGTGGAAGCTATTGAAAAGTATTCACAGTGCCTTGCCTTCCTTGCTTCCTTTCGATTTTTAGGTCGGTGCCTGGTTTCTTTCCTTTGTTTTCTCGGCTTTTTGTGTTTTGTTGGTATTTTTCCTGGTTTGTTTTCATTTTTTCTTCTGTGTTTTGGTCGTTTGGTTCGCCACCCGTTGGTGGGTGGCTCTGCCAGAGGATTGTCCACCCTCTATGCAGTGTAAAACATTGTATATGTATTGTAGATTCTATACATTTTGTGCATGTTTGTATAGGGTGGTCGCTTTGTGCTGTCCTTTGCTGTAAATTTAGTATTTTGCATGTATATCCTTCAATTTCCATGTATATACCTTTTGGCTATGCTATAAATATGATGTATATGTTGTGTATATTTGCCCAGTCTTTTGTCAAGCTCATCGTGCTTCGCCTATTTTTTGATCAAGTTTGCGAGCTCATTCTGAGCAGAATACCACATGGTTGAAACTCAACTCTCAGCTGGTTTTAACTAGGTAGTTTTCTCTCTCCTCCTTAAACCAGCCTTAAGGATCCATTTATGTCCCACATATACATTCAAGACTATCCAAGTGGCCTCCACTTTTTGCGCGTTCAGATAGTTGGCTCTGCCGCCGTCACCATAACTCCCATTTATTGCATAGCCACGTGACGTCCACATGGGCCTAACAGCTCACTTTTCACGCACATCTTCCAATGGTTAGTTTTCTAGACCCCGGGTCTTTTGTCTCCACCAACCCACATTTTACTATCATCAGATATGCTAAGACCCACAGGCTCGGATATTGGTTAATTCTCAAATTTTGCATTATATATATACTTCTCAGGATTTTGGACCTAAACTAAATTTTCGGAAGGACGTGCCTCAGTGGTAAGATCTCTGGATCCTGGAATAATATTTATTCATGAATTTTGATGATCGTCTTGCCTTGCAAGTTTATGGAACAACATACCTTAAAAATGTCTGAGGCTTCCACATCTTCACCACCTGAAAGTCCAAAACTTCCCTCCACGACAGTCACTAGGGCAGCTGTCAGATCTAAAATGGAAAGAGCCTTAGAAAAATTACCTCTCAGCATGAAGTACGTGAGGGACAATGCCATCGTGGGATCAAAGATTGATTCCAAAGTTCAAATAATTACTGACACCAGTGTCAGAATGTGGGCTGAGATGCAGGCCCTGGTCAAGATAATGTACATTCAGTGACAGTCTGGGGATCCGCTGGCAATTAGCATCAGGGATTCTAAGATTCTCAAGGCCGCCTGTTTCCCATGCTCGGTGAAGGCCTAGAGTTGATTCTCACACTTGCAACACATTATAACTCTTCCGTTCAGGTCGTCATGCTCGCAGCCCCGGAACTGACCGGATATCCCACTCCCATGGTGTCTCTCGACGCTGCTACTTTTTGGGTGGGTTTGGGGATTCCTTAGTTTGACAACCCAACTGTTGTTACCAAATCAGATGCCTTAGCACAATTTTAGCAGATGGAGGTTGTAGCCTGACAATACATGAATAATCATTGGCTCAAGACTCTGAAGAGGGACCCCAAGAAAATGAAGCTAGAGATCCCCCAGTCTAATTTTAAAGAAAGCATCCAGATGGGGATGATAGCACTATGTCGGGTCTTCGGGCAACCACATGCCTAGGAATTCATAGGCTGGATGTACTACTTTTTGATTGGCATCACCACCGGCGGGGAATACTTTGATTGGGACACCATTATTTCTAACCATGTGGATTCTCAGTTCCTCCAGGTGGCCCAAAAGTGCAAGTTTTATATGACTTCTTATGTTCTCTGGGCCCTAGTGCAACAGCAACCAGCCACCAACAGGTTACTCACATCAGGTGTACTCAAGATCGGCCTAGGTCAGAAGGCTCCCTGGGATTATTTCCCACAAATCCAATAGGAGGCTAGTTTCCCTAGTTTCTGTCGGGTGAACAATGCCTTTGTTTACTAAAACCTTCTCACACCTACCCGGGATGCATCTAGAAGAAGAGCAGGCAACCCTAAGGGATGCGGGGCCTCCTTTAGTCACAAGGCAGAAGAAAAGGCTCAATCCAAAGCCAAACGCAGAACCAGAGTTAGGGATGCCTCGGATCCCACAAGTAGAAATCATTTCTTCCAACTCCCCAGAGCTAGAAAAGGAACCAGAGCCCACTCATGTCCCAGAAAATCCTCCCCCTCAGGATGAATTCGACAATGTTTTTAGAACTGACGAGTTTGGGAACTTGCAGGGAGACATTGAATAGCCGGAGGTTAAAATCCCAGAGCAGGAGGAAGCTCTAGAACAGGAACCTGCACAGAAGCAGGAGGAACATGTAGAAGAAGAGAAAGGGACAGAGAAAGAAATAACCTCCAAAGTCTCAGAAATACAGGATATGGGAGTTTCAGGGCAATAGAAACAAAGTGAATAGATGGCATCGGCTGGGGAAACTGGACCCACGAGAGCAACCCTGACCCCAACTGCCGTGTTCCAGATGCTACTCCCAAAGGCAACATTTGGGGAGGTAATCATTGCAGCCCAAACATTGAACCTTGGCCCATTGCCTCCCCCACTACCCAAGGATGTACCAATGGAAGAAGATACCCCAGCAATGGAGGTTGAGGAAGAATAGGAACAAGAAGAAAAAGAAAACCCTGGGGGAACCAACGAGGACCCGAATATTACTGAAGATATAGATGAAGGGGAAAAAGATACAGGTACCACCAAATAAAACATCACCGGTGAGTCAAGAAACATAGGGAAGGAGCCGAAGGAGACTCATACTACCAAGGGGGCCCAACAGGATATTGGGGAGAATTCACAGGAATAGGTTTTGGCTACAAAGCCACCCCGCCCGCCACAGAGGTTGGTGGAATCTTGGAAGAGAAAGGCCCCACCATCAACACCCAGAGCCCATCTTTCTTTGGCAGAGATGATGGCTCAGGCACAGAACCCGCCTAAAGCTAAGAAAGCCTGGACAGTTCACACTCTTTGAACTCAGCCAGGTGGAGAAATAGTCATAGTAATCATGAAACCTTCCCCAGATGTAGACAAGGCCACAGATGAGGCCAGAGATTATGATGTCACAGAGGTGTTGCTAGGGAAGAGGGGAAACAGGGTGAATTGAACCTGTTGAAAGAAGCAGCCAAGGCAGTGGAGGCTCGCTACAAAAAGGAGGCTCAAAAGTACAAGGCAAAAAAGGAGAAAAATGCAAACCTCATGGGGTTGCTGACTGAGCTGGCCTGACCCATTAGTGTTATTCCTCTGGGAGCTTCTACATTAGATGTACCACTTCCATAGAGTGATATAGACTCATTACAGGCTATGAAGAAGAAGGCCCAAGTGGTCAATGAATGGGTTACCTTGCAGTTGGGAAACATTTGGCATTTCCTGGTGTCCACCCTCTTGGATCTATATGCAGCCCACCATGTCTTACATCAGGCTGAAACCACCATCAGTATATGGGAGGCAGACATCGAGAATTATGAGGCATGGAAGGTGGAGTTAGAAGAACTCATTGGCCTCAGAGAGGAGATTGTTTCTGAGTCTGAAATTTTAGGGGAGGAGTCATTTGATTTTGTGAGGACCCAACACTCCAGACTTGACCTCACATTGGGGGTAATCAAGTAACTAGTGGGGACTCTGCATGATAAGATCAATGCATTTCAATATTCTTTCAATTTATACAAGTCTTTTGTTTCAAAGGTCTCCGGAGCTGATCCATTTAGCACTGACACATGCACGCTGGAGGAATATGTTTTGGGGAAGTTTGATGAATTAATGGAGTCCAGGTATCAATCCTCGAAGGGGATATATGGAGCTAAAATGACGCGAATAACTCGCATGGTGCTCAGTGGTCATGATACAGCAAAGATGGCCGATGAATTTAAAGGAAATGTTCCAGACCTGGGGGAACAGATTAAGGTGGCCAAGTACCGGTGGGCTGGCCTTAAAGACATCAATGAAGATGGAGTTTCCCATCTCCTCTAGAACTTCAATGATAGTAAGCAACAATAAAGATTCTCCAGGGGCTGGAGAAAACCTAAGTGTTTTGTATTCTTTATTCTTTTGGAATGTAAGTTCCCAAATCCCAGAGTCCTGAATCCTATATTTTGTATTCTTGCAGTGACCTGTGTCCCGGTCCCCAAGGCTAACCGATCACTTTCAAAGCAGTTAATAAAGGTTTTCAGAAGGTAGATGGCTACATCAAGGCACGTTGGATCAAAAAGAGGTTTCTTGACAGATGATCTTCCCAAGGCGCCACTTCAACATTACACCTGGCACATCGGAGATAGGGCACCACTTTTCCCATTTATGATACATGTAGCCTCGATCCCTGGGGGATCATATTTCTTCTTTCTCCTTCTTGACTCTCTTCTTGAAGCTGATTGTTCTACTCTACCTCTCATCTTATTCTTCTGACATGACAGGCCTATTCTGTCTCTAGGTCTTTTGTAGAGTGGTGCAGGTAGTACCGGCCACTGGATAATATATTTTATTATATAGTGTGACATTGTTGGAAACAATTGTTTAATTGTGTGTTGTCCTTGATGTTACACAAATGTCATATCAGTCATCAGACAGAGTCTACCGAGTTCAGAATGTCATATCAGTCATCAGACAGAGTCTACCGAGTTCA